>JAPZDV010000003.1:19049313-19070840 GCA_029814665.1 Acanthurus lineatus
CCTGGTCCTGCATATTGCATGTGTCATGAGTGGTCTTACTGTCGAACATGTTCCACCATGTCAGTCGGGGCTGAGAAAACCTTGACCGGGGTTCGTTTGGTGACATTCTGTTCTCTCATCAGCTGCTGGATGGCGAATATGATCTGCTGGGTGTGTTTGACTCCCACTTTCACCGCATGACAGAAATCCTGCTGCAGCACATTTTCAGCTGACGCCTCAATCATCACTGACAGACAGAGAATCACATTAAAGGACACGGCTATCATCAACAGACAGAAGAGAGGCTAGTTAGTGACCTGTTGAACTGGACGGAAAATTGAAGATGTTGAATATTTTACCTGTTTTTACTTAAATAAACTATAATTATTAAAAATAGTGTTCAATTTAGAGATTTTTAACATGATGCTACACTATCAACCTTATAAATTACTCTCTTATAAACAAAACATTTAGGTTGCTTGACTTGAAACCTTTAGCCTAAATGATATTATGATATATTTAAGTATTATTACTGAATGAATATTTGTGTTATTGCTGCTCTTTTATAGTTTTTTTCAGTGAATTAACCCCTAAGCTTCTACTGAGAATTTTATACTGTCTGCCAACTTACCCACTTGACTGCTGGGGGCTCCGGCCACAATCAAGTTAAGACTGCTGGAAGTCATCTCTGCTCTCGTGGGGTTGATCACCAGCTCTCCTTCTACCAAGCCCACACGCACAGCACCTGGAAAAACACACACACACACACACAAACAAGCAGCTTTAAGTTACATTTACAAAAGTAAGCAATAATAATAAAATCCCAGGTATTAAAATGAAAAGGAGAGCCAAAACTAGATTTTAAGGTCAGTAAATATAATGTAACCAGCTTAAATCTCATGTGTTCCTCACCTATGGGTCCATTCCAGGGGATGTCAGACAGAGCCAGAGCAGCGGACGCTTTAATGGAAGAAAAAAATCTCTTATCTTAGGATCTAAAAAAATTACAGTCAGTGGAAAACATGGTTGGCTCATATTTAACTCACCAGCATTAATTGCCAGCACATCTGGATCATTGACACCATCAACTGCCAGCAGGTTACAAAGGATCTTCAGGAGACGAGAAAAATGCAAGCAGACACACATATACAAGAAATTTAAAAAAACAATACATTCATATCATCATTATTGAAAAACTATTACACATTATGAGAGAGCAACTGAACTGACCTGAGTATCATAGAAGTAACCAGAAGGAAACAGTGGCCTGATTGACCTGTCTGAGCAACAGAAACATGAGGAAATGTCACTCAAAGCACTCAAGTCAACAGCTTTCACAGCATCAGTGCACAGACCTGCCACATCAAAGTTCATCAGCTCACCTATCAGTCTGCTGGTGAGGATCTCGTTGTCGGTGGTGCCCAGCTCTCGTCTCAGATAGTTAGTGGGGATTCGACCTGCAGCAGCTGCTTTCTGTCTGTAGTCCACCTGTCAATCGAAGAGGACATTCATGAACAAATCAAAACTCTCCTGAATGAGCATTAAAAACAATCGTAGTCCAAAAACATAGGCGGGATGAGAATTGTAATATTATGTTAGAGAGCATACCACAAGAGGCATGAACTGAGACGGAGATGGTTTGATTTTGCTCACAGCAGTAACCATCACAGAGGTCTCCCCCAGCTGGAAAAATAGAACAGCACAAAAAATAATTTAACATTTTATTAAAAATAACATCACACATCTCAGGCAAAGTAGGAATTAGTTAACTACATTTTAAGCAGTCAAAAGTCACACCTTTTTTATTAAAAGAAAACGTCAACAAGCTTTATTACACTGACATAAAGCAGATAGTACGTATATCATATATATACAAAGCAGATAACTGTAATGACAGTAAAACTACGACATGGAGGTGTTTGGGGACATTAAGTGCAAACATGTAAGAAGAAGATGGATCAGAAATACCTGTTGACATTTTGTCTCACCTGTACTACAGCAGATCCATCAGCAAATCTGGCAAATTTCCCTGAAGAGATCTCAAGTTTTCTAAGAAAAAAACAAGACAAAAACACATCAGTATATCTCAGGTACTGAACTTCTTTTATATTTCGGTACCTTTGTAATTCTTTGCACTGCAAAACGTTGCAGTTGTCTGTTCTGGGTTTAATTCAAATCTACATGCATGCAGCGATGATGACAAAGCGACAAAAACACTCAGATAGCAGCTGCAGAAACAACTTTGAGTAAAAATCGTGAACAGTAACTTGGAAAGTCAATGAAAGCTGATAAATTCCACTCACTTCTCCCCCAGGTCCACCCCCAGTCTCCGTAGATTATCATGTTTGCTGTAAACACTCTGGTGACACAAACGGACATGAAGGCGGGCAAACGAGCGCCCGAGCCGGAGCAGGTACCTCATAGCTAACGACCCCGAAAACAGAGCAAAAACTATGTGTGTGTGCTCAGTGTCTTTACAGTACAGATACACGCATGGGGGCTTCCATGTCAGTTCGTCACATGTGCGGAATTGCGTCATCAAGGCCGTGCGTTCTGATTGGACAGGCTGGAGCGAGTGTGTAACATCTTAACTGGTCGTACCATCCAAAACACAACGATTCCTCCTTAAGCTTCACTTAAAATATTAATAAATTCTTCGACGTGAATTTCACCTCAAAATAACAGCGTTGAATTATTAAAAATATGGAAGAGGAACAGATGTTTGATATTGTTTTCCAATCAGGAGGACGGATTTAGAAAAGCTGCCAGTAGCCAGCAGGCGTTACATTAGTAAAATTTGAAAACTTAACAGAAATAGCCAGAAATATAAGTAGAACATTCACGTTGTCCTGCCTCTTTAATTTACTTTGCTCTCTTTAACAACAAAAGAAGTTAAAGAAGTTTTTGATGTCACATTTTGCGTTGTTCACCTTCATTTAATGCACTCTTTAGGATCAGTAACATTTACAAAAGGCTTGTTTTACACATTAACATGATGTATGTGTCATCTCCTAAACATGTTTTTTAGATAAATAAAAAATTATATGAAATGACATTCTTTTACACACACATATATACTATTTCATTTACACATTATCACCTATAGGCTACCCACCACGCTCCATACAAGTATTTAATAAAAGCTTAATCGTCTTAGGATCATACTGTAAAATGTAGAAAACTTTCAGGTTCCTTTATTAGTACAGCCATATTAATAAATTTCCCGTTTAAATGAATGTGTTTTTCTCTTGTAGTGGTTTAGTGTAGTGGTAGACTGTTTTAAGAGGGATGGTAAAGAGCCTCGGATATGCCATTTGAAATTCTCGCCACTAGGTGTCGGTGTTGCCTCACAAAGGTCATAAATCAGCCTTAAAGAACATAAGTGGATTGATCAGCCTTCTCCTTTTTATACATACACCACTGCACTGTATATTTCAGAAATTAAGTTATTTTCTGATCAGTTGTGCATCTACTTCCATTGTTCGATCAACCAGTGGCCTAATGATTATCGTTTATAATAATTCAGAATTGCTAAGTGTCTGCATTTCTTCAAATTGTCAAAAAGACTCCTCTCTCTAGCAAGCTGCTGCAACTCTTTAGCTGTTGTCTGAAATGTTTCTCAAAAAGACATGTCTGTGCTTTTGCCAGACAGTTTATTAGTCTATCAGTACATTACACAGTCGATATATTGGTGACCTTGCTTGCTGATCAGACAGTCGGTCCAGAAGGAAGCTTCCCAGTCAGACAGCCCCGCAGTTAGCCAGAGAGCCAACTCTCTAACAGTGGGGCGGCTGCAGTTGTTATGGCAACAGATGAGTGTTAACGGCATCTCTTTCCCTCTCTGTGGTTCTTCCATGCAGGCATACATTGCACACGCACAAACACATGCGCACACTCCAGTTAATTGCAGGGAGGAAACAGCAGGATTTCACACAAGCTCACATACAATGAAAAACACACAAGCACGCATTTCAATTATCACCAGGGTTTGTAATGGTAGTATCCTGTTTCCATGGCTCTGTGACACATTGAGATCTCATTATTACCCAGCAGAGCCACGGACTATTAGTGAGTAATGGACCAGTCAGTGTTTTGTGGCAGAGTACAAGGATCATATACAGCTCAGTGAAGGATTCTGTGCTGCTTTTCTTGAAAAAAGATCAAGTTTTCAGAGAATCCTCTGGTGTAAATTTTCATAAAGTAACACAGAAATCAACTGTTTATCTGTCCGCTGACTTTCACTTACAAAGCCCTATTACTTTTCATCATGTAACCATCATCTTTTCCTTTTTTTGTGATCTTTGAAATTATGCTCACTGCACTGTGTAAAGAGACAAGGAATCGATGTGATTCATTTGATCAGTGTTTGTTGTTGATGAAAAATGATATTCAAACAATTTTGCAGTTTCAATAACCACAACAAACTACAGAGCACTAAATGAAACAAAACAAGTCCACCTTCATCTGTTAATTCAAGGTGATGAATCATCTATAAAGTGGTTCAAAAAGCAAACAGATTTTTCAGTCCTTGGTTTAATTTCCTGGGTTTAGAAATGATGTCAATAAGAAAATTAGCTTTGTTCTCCTCCTGTTTGGGTGTGTGCGTTTGTGTGTGTGTGTGTGCGTGTGCCTGTGTGTGTGTGTGTGTGTGTGTGTGAGTGTCAGTGTGTGCCTCCCTCACATCAGAACTCGAGAGGTTTAAGTGCTTTTCCGATTTTCACGCTGCAGTGTTTCAGGAGGTGACAACACGACAGCCTGCATGAGTGCTGCTCTCATCTCTGCTGCACACGCACATGAACACACACACACAGAGACACACACATGAACACACACACAGAGACATACATGAACACATGCGCAGATTTCACAGAATTTTCCACAGGGGTGCTAACTGAGGTTTTTCTGGGTCTCTAGCTGTGTCTTTGAAAGGAGATTATCCATCATCCTAAACATCAAGTGACAGCGTCACTGAACAGGCTTTTATCTGTAGAAACCTGTGACATTTCCTTTTTGTTTTACAGCTTTTCTAACAAAACAATGATGTGTGTGATTCTGCTGTTTCATAAATAGGGACATTGAAATTACCTGGTTTTATCCTTTTTTTCAGTCTAAGACATTTCCTGTCTGTCACTCACACTGTTATGGACATGCGTGAGCTTGATGGCAGCACAGTTTAGACAGCTCATGGTGACTCGGATTGACAAGCATGATTTCCTTTGTTACAAGCGTGATAATTACATTATAGCACATGGAAAGGGCCCAAGTAATAAGGTTCCACTTTTACAGGACAGAAGTAGCTCACTGCACAGCTTGTTGCATGGGCAGGGCCACAAATACATATGAGTTTAATTTCTTTCATGACATATTTTACAGTTTTGAAGGCTTAAATTTTTGGGTGGGTAAATGCTTCATTCAACCATAACTGACTTTGAACTGTTGTGAACTACTTTCTCTCATGTTGGATCAAAAAAGTACTTATCCAGTGGTTCTTACATGTCTGTCTCTTATGGTACTTCAAATGTTATGTTGACAAGTAAAAAACATGTTAAAATAAAAGAAAATTAGCTTTTTGTTCACACGTGGTTCAATGAAAGCTTTGTCAGTGCAAAGCTTCCCTAAGAATCATTAGAATTATCGAGTGCAGATTGTTATTATTTGTGTGTGAGTGTGTGCGCGCATGTGTGTGTGTTCATGCGTGCGTGTTTGTGTATGTGACAGAGAGAGAGAGAAAGAGAGAGTGTGAGTAGACTGTGTTGATATGAATGATGATTTATAGATGAGTAAAATAAACAAGTCCTTAAGCCTCATGATACATACAGAATTCACATGCTGGTGCTGCCTTATCAATTAAATCAGAGTAAGATTTAATGATTAATGATTAATGAAGAACGTGGAGAAAACATGACAGAAAGACACAGTTGAGCAGCTACAGTGTGCAGAAAGCAGATAGCAAAGTGCATCAGACAGGATACAACTCCTGTGTTTCAGACAATAACCTTTCAGCAGGAAGGAAAAATCTGCACAGCATCAACAAAACAACCTTTGTCTAAAACAAAATCAATGTTTGTTTGATTTTTGCCTTCAAATAAAAACTTGCATGAAGTTAACAGATTAAATAACATGTTTCATTACAGCTCTAACCCCTGCATTCCTAAATATTGTCTGCCTGCAGTGTTTTTGATCTAAAAAGCCTCTCAGACGGAGGGCAGATAGAGAGGTCTAAAGCCCTGAGGCCTGGAGTGCAAAGAGCTGATTGCTTTTTGGTCTCAAGCCTTGAATTCAGAGCCGTTATTAAGACTCATCTTGAGTACCTCAGAGTCTGCTGAGACTGAGAAAACCAAAAATGTGATGTGCTAAATAAAAAAATCCTTAAGTAAACAAATAAGAGCAGGCAGAGTGCGATTTACAATCAGTGTGCTGCAGTTAGAGTCTTCACATTTGTAAACTGGACCACAGCTCGGTGTTTGAGATTTGAGAAAAGGAAATAACATTGCAATCTCTAAGAAGGAAAACATTTTAATGATATGCATCATCATTTTACAGCAGATCTGAAGGATGCAAATGATTGTGACACACACAAACATCTTTATTGGTCTGTAATGTCATGCAGTTGGGATTCGACTATGCCACAGGGGTTTCAACAATTTAAATTGAAGATTTGAATGTTAAACATTGATTTCCTTTAGCAGAGGATACAGACAAACAGAGACAGAGAGGATGGTCACAGTGACCTCCACTGCAGGGGCAAAGGTCAAACCTCAACATTATTTTGTCAATTTAGGAAGGAAGAATAAAGATCTCTGTATATGGAGTGAGTTTTGCTCTGATGTGTTCATTAGTTTATGTTATTACAGTCACATTTCTGAAGATGCATTGATATGTTTGTGCACACAGAGATATTTCCAACAGTGTGAGTATTTAATCAATTTAAAACTGGCATAGTATCACCAGAATAGTAATGTTTGGTCCAGAGCATGAAACCTTTACAATGATTGATCAGTACACTGTTACATTTATTAAAATATCAATACCCAAAGTATGAATTTTAATGATTTTGATTAATTGTAGACATTTGTCAATAATCAAGCCAGTGTGAAAGAGAATCTCAGAAAATGCAAGAAAAAAGCCACAATTTTTTTTTAACATTCATTTTTCCTGAAGGATAAATGCTAATGTTGTCTTGTTTTTCTATACAAAAATTAATTAAATGTGTTGAATACGCGCTTTTATTCAGAATATGCTGTTTGTTCTTGACTTGTCCACGTCATCTTTCGTATGATGAGGATCAGTTACTCAAGAAGACGATGGATTTGAATTCTTAATCACAAAAAACGCTCAACAATGTCTATTTACTTCAAGTATTAGTCATATGACTTTATTAGGAACAGTCAGCACTGGTTGTGTGGCACTTGAAGAGGCAGGAAATGGTAAATACTCAAACAATTTTGTCCAGTAATATAAGTAGTCAGTCCATCGTGCATTCAGGCTCACATGAGAACAGTACAGCTTCAAATTAAAATGTTTGTGGTTGCTTGTAAATTCCTCTGAAATAACTAACAGGAAACTGCAGTTATCTTTAAAAAAAAAAAAAAAGGCAGAAAGAGCAGTTTATCCAAGAGAGGCGTTTCAAGGTCATGCGGTTCTTCAGGAGGAAAACGTATTTTTCCTGCTGTGGATTTGAGAGCAGCGCTGCTTTGTGGTCAGTGGATTTCTTCACCCTGTGCTTGATTCATACCAATGAGAGGAAACATTTCCATGTGTAAAGTTACACTGGCTCTGTAGAGTTTGAGCCAAGAGAGGCAGCCGACAGGGTTTCCACTGGGCAGCTTTCTGTGTGTGTGTATATATGTGTGTGTGTGTGAGTGTGTATGAGCGTGCATGCGTGTGTGTGAGTGTGTGTGTAAGGAATGCTGCTGTGGTCTGCACAGTCACTGAGTCATTCAGTGAACTTGGAAGCAGCTTAGTGAGAAAACTTGTTAAAAGCATCATGAATAATAGATGCTGATGAAACAGGCGGGTGCTCCCTGCTCAGTCCAAGGTTAATGAATCCCCCCCCCCCACTAACACAAATAAATGCTAACAGACACACACAATCACCGACACACCGAGCTTGTGCAAAATATCCATCTAATCCTCCACAGTAATTGAGCAGAACATAATTGTGCTCAGGCTTCTGTGTGGGTAAGCAGGCGCTACACGAGCCATGAAAGGTTTTCATTATCTGCGTCAGGGTTTAATCGTCTTCTGGGGTGACAGGGTTAGGAGAGATGTGTGTGGGTTGCATCAAAAACTGGGTGAATTGATTTGAAGAGATTTTGAAGCAAATTTACATCATTAAACTCTGATTGACATCGTAGATTCCCAGGGAGAAAATTGAAACATTCTGGGGAGAAAAGAACAGCGGTTTGATTTGAGAACAAAGTGTAAAAGGTATTAAAAGCCCCTAAAACCTTTTTTTCTCAATCAGATTCTTACTTTGAGCCTCAGGGTCCCACATGAACCCAACATTTTCTGTTAAATTCTGTCAATTTTGGTAATTTCACTTGTGAGATTTTCTTGTTTCTCTTTCATAGTTTTGTCTGTACTTTTCCAGATGGTATACAGTGGGTGGGACTCAGCTGGAAAAAAGAGGTAATGTCATGTTTATGTTCTACCAACCCATAGTTAGCCACAATTGCCACCCAGATTTTGTACATTTAGAAATGAAGCCTACATTATGTTGTATAGGAACATGTTCAGAGTAACTTTGAACAAGTTAGTAATAACAAGTTAAAGTTTAATTTGTAAGCAATAAAACTGGTAAAACTGGTAAAGTGCAGTCGCTAATGGTTGCTATTGCTAGCAAACTTTAGAGAGATTATACTATATAAAGTATGTTAGAGAGTCAGACACTTGCCCTTAAATTTTCACTCATGGCAACAATTGCAAAAGCCTTTAGCTCAGCAGTTAATTAGAGTCATTTATGATTTGAACTATGTATTTTCAGGGGGTTTAAATTAGCTTAATTTAAATACAAAACAGATAAATTGATGCATTAGCTCTAATATGCAGCACAGTAACTCAAATATAGTTACTTTTCTGTAAAAAAAACAGCTTTCTTTGAAGATTAATTCCACATTTGATTTGGAGGAAAGTCTGTGAGTTACACTTTTTGCAGCGCAAACATGTCAGATATTATCAAAAGCCATTTTTCTACCTTTAATGTTGGACAGCCAACAATACAGTCAGATATCATCTGTTAAAAGCAAAGCCTGGTATTTCAGCCTGGTATTTCATGTCTAGATGAAAGCATAGACTTCAATGTGACTGACAAATAGAAAAAAAAAACCTTTTTTTGATAGTTTGATAATTTTTTTGTAAGTTATTTCAGAACAAACTGGATTTTCAAAAAGCTACACTTCATGCTGTAACCACCTGAAGTGCACTCACTGAGCTCACATCCCTCCAGTCAAACACGTTTTACAGAAAACAAGACACAACAGGCCTATTCAGGATCTCACACTGTATGCCCTCAAGCTGAAGCACCAACCAGAGCGACCGTTACCCAGAATGCAAATGAGAACCTCTGCTTGTCCAACAGAGCTGCTGCTGCTGCTGAAATGTGCTTATTAAAAGTTTAAGAGAAACATACAATAATTCATTCATTCAGGGCTCCTGAGAGGTGACCCTGGTCTCCACTTCCCAAACCAGTGATTGTGTTTTAATTGGCTATTTGGCCACACGGCCTCTGCTGCCTATTCACACCCACAGAGCCATTCATCAGCTGTTGATAAGGTGTCTCCTGCCTCTAAAGTGAGCGACTGGGCCTGGATATATTATACGTTCATTACGTTGCTGCTGATGCAACTTAAAGAAATACTTACTTGGCTTTTATTTAGATGGTCTGCCTTTAGTACTTTGACAGAATTACAAAACATTCACCTACAACTGGGGCTGATGCAACTTTCATACAAACCATTTACGGGTTATTTTCATGATAAAATGTCATAAAAATGTGAAAAATCACAACCACAGTTTCTTACAACCCAGTGCAATACCTGTGTATGTCTTTTATTGTCCAAGATGCACATAAAAGTAAAGTTTACAATAATAAGCAATAAAGAAAAACAGGAAATATTTATATCGAAGAAGCTGGAACTAAGTTACATTTGCATTTTTAACAAACAAATCACTTTAATGATTAATTAATTATCAAAATAATTGTCTAAATGTGCTTTTAAATGAACAGAAATTGTTGCATTTTGTATCTCCCTTTATCTACTGTGTGATTCACTGTTAAAACTGACCTATTTTGTCAAACAGGATGTGACATAATATATTTCCCATAAAATGGAGGTGAATCATGTCAGTTTGATGAGTAATTTATTTAACTGGATAATGTTTTTTTTTCCTTTTTGAACCCCCACTGTAAACTTAAATAAGATCACAGACTAATCATTTACAGTTAGTCTCTTTGTACATCACCCACCAGGTGTCAGTAGCTTACTTCCCTTACTACTGGGATGTGTTTTATGCTGTAAATGCAGACAAAAGGTTTATGCATTAATCTCGAGTATCTCTATTTGGAAAGGAATAAAATAAGATAACATTTTGCCACTAGCATAGAATAAAAATTGGGAGAATTTCAACCAAACTTATGCCTACCATGTTAATCTCTCAGTACCTCCTTATAAATTTTTGTTTCCTTCCGAGATCTTACTAAATAATTTGAATTACACTACATAACTAGATGTTTCCCAGGATCCATTTACAGATGCTAAGACTTTGGGGAAAAAGAAATTCAAATAGGAAAGGATGCTGCGATCAATGCCCTATTTTTCTTTTAGAGCACAGGAGGCGGAGGGAGATGCACAGGAGAGACAGAGAGGGAGGCGGTGCTAAGTGTCCTCCAGTCATCCTCTCAGCTCGCTCTCTTCATTAGTATGCTGCATTTGAACGGAGGCAGACGGGGCAGCAAGACGGCAGAGACCGGCAAGAAATGACTTTACATTTAATACCAGAAGAAAAGCTGCAATTTTTTAAAAAAACAGGACCTTAAACCTCTGGATTCTCCCGCATTGGATATTTTTTTCTTTTATTATCTCGAAGGAATATTTCCCATAAATGTTAGACTATCATCTGTGATCTCTTGCCAGTAACGGTCCTTTATTTTCAGAGTAAGCTGTAAGTATAAAAAGCTCACCTGGCGCAGGTTTGATGTAGTTTTGTTTCTGTGAGCCAGCGGACGCTAAAATAGAGAAAACACTAAGCCAAGGTTTTTATTTCTAAAACAAAAATGTGATTCTTTCTCCTTCCCATGAGGCAGCCAAGCCCAGTCGTTGGCATCTGAAACAGCTGGATCGTGTCGAGAAGATTGTGGATTTACGTTTTTTTTTCTCTTCCCCCCCTTTTTCACCCGAATATCAAGAAGAAAAAAAAAACAGCCGTCAGCCAAAATGAGCGTCGGTTTAATTGAATTAACCACATGAGCGGAGCCTAAACAAACACATCTTTCTCCCAAGGAGTGCACAGTAATTTTTTTTTCCATATCTGCTGAAATAAACGGCGCCAGTTGTCTTGGAAAATATGGAAAGCGAGGTTTTCAGCCCTTTGCTGGAGCAGTTCATGCTCACGCCTCTGGTCTGCTGGGTGAGACCCCTGTTTAACTATTCAAATGTGGATTATTCACACTAATTAAACACCTCTGCTGTTGTTTCTTTTAAGTGTTTATTGATTAGCCCAACACTTATTTGCATTGTCTCATTTATTTTCCAGGTGAAGTCGGTCGGCCAGCTGACAGTGACCGATGGCACCAAATTATCGGAATATATTGAATTAGTGGATGGGATTTACCTGAACGAGATAATGCTCGAAATGTAAGTAACTGGACACACATTTAGAAATGTTTTATGAGTCTATCTTTATTCTGCACCACCTCAGGGTGACAGGATTTGCAAAATAACGTTTGCCTTGGACCTCAACGTGATAATTTGCATGTGCACGCCCCAAAAATGTGGCTAATATAATAGTAGAGACTTTCAGTGTTAAAATTAATAGACTGCAGTGTGTTCTCCAGCCTCTGTCCAGCACTTGAAGCTGTCTGCTGGAGTGAATGTAGGCTAAGCACAAAGGGAGCATGTATTGAGGGCAATGGTGGGTCACACTGTCAGAAATCTTTGCAGACAGTTATTGTGAGGATCCCTCGGAGCAAAGAGGCAGCAAGCAGCTCCACAACTTCCAGTTGCTCTGTTTTTTCAGTCACCCTACACTGTCATCTGCAGCAGACTGGAAGACACCCCGCCCCTGGAAGCTGCTGCGCTCACGTTTCCTGCTGTGTTGTAGATTAAACTAGAAATAGTAGCCTTAAGCTGAGTAACACTGGTAGCTGTACAGAATCTGCATGCAGATTACACAGCAATGCAGATCCCTAATGCAGCAGAGCAACACTGGTATATACTGTATGTTTTTTTATTCTATTTAAAGCAAAGTAGGTAATTTTCAGATCTGTTTATGGTGAGAAATGGTGGACTCCGGAGTAGATGAGGTATTAGTAGACAAATCTGTACATTTTTCCAGTCGCCTCCCAGTTTATAACGTGACAGAAGACAGCTTCCCATTCCTTTGTCTGGATTAAGGCTGCTACTTCCCACTAGCAGAGCAATTTTTCATGTTTTCCACTAATGCCACACTCCACACTGTCAGCATTTACTCCTGTCAAGAGTGTTAAACCAAGCCAGCTCCTGGTGGAATTGATTTTCACTTCTCAAGGGATTATCTGTGTTGCAGTTTCGTAGTGCGGCTTCTCGTGCCACCTCACTTAGATTTGCAGAAGAGTCCAGGTAAGGGAGGGCTTATCTCCTGCACCAGTCTGTATTTCTATAAGTGCAGTCTATACCTCAGTGCTCCATGGGAATTGTTTTTAGAAAGGTTAAGCTGTAGCTGTGTTGCATGAGGAGCTGATTAACTCTGAGTGGCCATTTCCAGTCCATGGTTGGCGTCTTCTTCCTTCTGCAGTGTCGTCGACCTCGTGTTACACGGCTGCATCCCTCCACTCAGGCCTCATTCAGGCCAAATGAGGTGTAGCAGAGAAATCGCAAGTTATTCTGTTCATTTTCAAGTGGTCTTTCTAGGCTGCAGCAGCGGCCCTGTGGCGGAAAGTTGAGGCAAAATCAACTTTTGGGAAAATGCAACCCAAAGTAGGCTGTAGGGGCCAATTAGCTAAACGGCCAATCAGGCTGAGAAAAGCTGAACAACCCCATCATGAGGGAACACGAAGATGTTAATTTGCACTTGCAAATACCTCTGCACAAATCAGCGGTGAACTCCACTTTCTTGATATGGTCTCAGAAAGACTTGAAGCGGCCTACCAACAGGTTTCAACCCCCTCTCTCTTTCCCATCATGCTTGTTTTTCCTCCTTGGGTTCCTTCAGGCTGCTTTTTCACTCTCAGAGGAATCCTGCAGTACAGAAAGGTGTTTTGGGGAGGCCATTGCAAGTTCAGTTACACAAGGGCGTCTTTCCTCTTCCACAAAAAAACACTAACAAGTCAGCAATATTTTTAGACCATTTTTCCCCTCTGGGACTTTGTATGGTGGAAAGCAACCGGAAAGGGTATGAGGGGGAAGGGTTGGATCACTGAGCGAGACAGAAAATAGTTAAAAAGGCTGAACATAAGGGAAGATGAGCAGAGTGAGGTTGACGTTCTGAAGGCAAACTCAAAACCCATGGTATGTGGAGCTGCGTTAAAAGTCTTCAGATCTACATATTAAAACAGATGTTGGATCAGGTACTCAGCAGGATTTCTGTCTACAAATAAAGGGAATGAGCCGGGTGGAATTTCTCTGCGGTGGGATGAGTGCTCCTGCAGAGACCAGCCAGTCTCGAGCTCAAATGAAATGAACTGTGACTAGCTTAGCGATCGCCTGACAGGATGTCAGGATTGCCAGTCACGGTCAGCTCTGTGTGTTTATATGTTTGTCTGTGTGCATGTGTGTGTGTGTGTTTGTGCACACTTTTCTGCAGGGCGTCTGTGTCTGTGTGGGAGTATGTGTTTCTGTGTTTTTTCTTTTTTTTTTTTTTCTGTGCATTTTGTTGTGAACGGAGGCAGCTGTTGCTAGTCGTCTTGCCCAGCCGCCCTCCCTCACAGAAGGCCTACAGTACTGGTCAGATGTTATGTTGGTGAGACTGCTCTTTGTCTGCCTCTTACCAGCACATTGTGGTCACCTCCAGCAGACTCAGCACACTGAAATAAACTGCATCATAAGCTAAGATATGCTACAGCTGATGCATCCACCTTTGGAGCAATTGCAGGGAGTTTTGGATAACATCACCAGTTAAACCCTTTAACATTTAATTCAACATTAATAGACACATTTGAAGCTTTACATTGTCTGGAAGGTGTTTAGCAACGCCCCTTTCTGCCTCCTCATCTCTCTCCTACACTGTTACTCTCATTAACAATAGCTTAGAAACCACTGCTGAGTTTTCTTATGCCTTTGAAGAACTGAAGGCAATAATTATCAAGGATTGCATTACCAGTTCTTCAGCTGCCACAAACACACTCTCACATACACATTGTGTTTTTTCTTCTCATCCCTTCTGTTCTTGACAGCTTGAAATATATTGTAGTAAGTGTAAGTTGGCGTTTTGCTGCCTGTGATTGATCCATTCATGCTATAAAGAATCTGCTGGTGTTAGCCTCCAGCCAGCAGCTGCTGTTTACACTGAGAGAAAAAAAAAACTAAGATTCTCTGAAGCCGAGAAACAAACTTGTCTTCTTCAGTGAATAATAAAACTCCTAAGATATACACATAGTAGTAGATGAAAGCCAGCAGAGAGGGATGTGTGCACTGAACATTAAACATGGTTGAACTTTTTTTCTGTTCCTCCCTCATTAACTGACAGTAACGCTCCTCTGGCTGAAGAAACTCGAGCTTTTAACATTTTTACTGGTGATGTCAGCTGTTGTAGTCTAAGCTGTGGCCTTGCTGTGTGTGTGTGTGTGTGTGCCTCTGCACTGCCTTTGTGCAGACATGGCAGACAGGCTGGCAGCAGTTGTCATCGAGACAGCATGGGAGAGCGCAGAGAGACCCCGGGATTATCTTAACGGTTTGCTGACACCAAGATGGCACCGTGTCCCCTCCCCCCCCTGCCCTCTTGTGACTGACATTACCTAGCCAATTAGATTGCCTTCTCAGGGCTGTCAGGCCAATTAGTTTTCCCTCTCAGCGAGGGGGGCCCAAATACATTTTTTGTCAGATTGACAATATCCACTTGAATTCTCTGTTTTCCTGCCAATCCTGTAGACCTGACCAGGCTCATTGGCCTGTTCTGTGAACCAGTCAGTCTGTCCTCTACTGTCCGCTGGGACACAGCTATGTGAGTGAGATGGATGCTAACAGGACTAAAAAAAAGTAGATTTCTAACTTGATTATGTAAAATTTTCATGTTGACTGGCACTATGGAGTTATGTTTGCTATTTTACACAGTTTCCTTGAAGTTTCTTGCACTGCATGGTTATGTGACTGAGATTTGACCATGAAAATTTATTAAAAAAACAGTTTGTTTGAAAGTTTTGGTGAAAGTGCATGTATAGAGATTTGCACTTTTGATTATGAAAAAAATCCTGTCAAGCAGTTTAATGTTTCTGTTGGCTTCAGTATTCAAACAGAGATGTCAAGTGGTGTTAGTCTGCCTGAATGGATGCACACACGGAGAACGACAGAAAACATAATGTGGACGTAACAGTCATCCTGCATAGTTCTATGCAGATGAGAGGGCTTGACTTGAAGTGGTTGTCTTTTATAAATCTATGTGTCAGTGAATATGGATCAAAATAATATCGAACTCAAAGTTTAAAAGCCTATTTTTCTCTCAAGGCCACATTACAGTAAGTCCTCTGTGTGGGCTCATAGCAGGATGCAGTCCTCACTGCGCCTGTCATCACTTCCTTTCATGGCAGACCTGGTTTTTTATGACACATCATGCAAACACAAACAGTCAGAAGTGGACCAATGAGCTTTGCGGAGGAGTTGTGTTTTGGAAGGGCAACACTGAGTGATGAATGTTTGTTCAAGGCCTGAATCTACCTGGTCTTTTGTTAAAAAATGACTTTCCTTTGTTGTTTTCTATCAGGTGCTTCATTTAGTTCTGTCCCTAAGTGTTGTGCTTATATATGGAGGCCACATTATTCTTACTCTGAGCTTTTTAGCTTTGTTGCTCTCTAGAACAACATCTTGAGGTTGGAAAACCATCTGGCTATGTTTTATTATTACAGGCTCAATCTAGAAAAGGCCACATACAGAGAAACATATGAGTCAGCACTTCCTCTGTTTTTTATTTCAATCATACATTCGTCTTTTTCTACTGTTTCTGAACCAAACAGAGGCTGAGGCTCAGGTCATACCGAATAAGTATTAAAGAGGATCGTATCCTTGAAAGAAAAGCAGTTTGAGCTGTTTTTAAGAATTTGTTGAGCATCAGACATGATTAATACAGTATCATTTTTAAAAGATCTTTAATATGCCCCACTGAGTTCATTGTTGGAAAGATTTCTACATTTTAGTGACTAAAATGCTTTGCAAATCTCAGACACTGTGCACAGATAGTATCTGTAAAAATATATTTACTGCTGTTGGTTTCCTGCTGCCTTGTTTATCTGATTGGACTTGATTTGCAGCAGTTAATCCATTCGGCTTATTTAATAATTTCAGTCATTTTTCTAATAAAATTGTGAATTGCCGGTCCAGCTTCTCAGATATAAAAATGTCATTGTTTTTCTATCGTTTTTCAGAAAACACAAGACAATTGAGGACATTTTCTTAGATTCTATAAAACTTGCATTTTCTTTTAATAGTTTCTGATTTTGCATAGATTGCAATAATCAATCAGCCAAACTATAAACTGATTAGCAGATTCAACGGTAAAGAAAGCAATTATTAGTTGCATTACTGGATTGAACTACACCTCTCCATCATCTCATTTGTCTCCCTCTTTTTTTTATCACCTACTGTGACTGCACCTCCTGCTCTTTCCCTCTTTTCCTCATCTTCCTGCTAGATTGTTTTTCTCCATCTCATCATCTTTCTGTCTTCTTTTCTGTCAATGCCACACCTCTCCTGCTCTCCTGCTCTCCTGCTCTCCTGCTCTCCTGCTCTCTCTCCTCCCCCTCACTCCCCTCTGTTTTCTTTGAACAGCATGTCGGAGTCTTTGTTGGCTTACTCTAAGTCTAGTTATAGCAGGCATAGTTTGGATTCCAGCTGGACTAGAGGAAGATGGCAGGCAGAGCTGCTGCTGGGCTGTCAGTCTGTTCAGTCCTCCCACTGTGGCTGCTGCCTGAGCTGTGGGGTCCATACGCTTCCACATCGTATGTGTAAAACTGGACATTAATCTCACGTTTTTCACAATCATCTTTGAGTCATGTCATGCTCTCTTTGCCTGGCTAGCAGGAGGATGTGTATCCAGTCAGACAGGAAACTGCAGCTGTGACCTTGAGAGGACAAAACTTTAACAAGGCTGCGTTAATGTGAGGCGTTCAAAGTCCCACAACCGAGGACATGTTGAACCCCACAGGGACCATCTTAGGATTCTCTGCCTTTCAGAGTCAGTCTGATATACAGTGTTCAGCGTTTAAAGCTATGTATTTCTTGAATTCAGTGAAATTTTTTGGATGCACCATTTTCAGCCTGTGTCAGAAAACGGGATGGTGAATTTCATTTGACTATGAATGAATCACATTCTGCAACAATTTGACACAGTGGTTTTGTTGTATTTACCCAAGAAAAGAAACTTTTTATTTGAGAATGGGGTTTAATTAGAGACCGGTAGATGTTTTTTTCCCCATTTCTCGCTTTATATCTGTTTATATTTGATTGTGTTTGTCTGGTCGACCCCCCTTTTTCAGTGTCAATTTTCTGCTGCTGATGCAAACTCAACACCTCCTCCATCTGTCTCATGTTTCAGGCCCCTCAGTGGCTCAGGGGACATTATCACCTCTGTTTCGTAGAAGACCTTTGCAGTGAAACATCTGCAGGAAGTGTGGAGTTTAATTAATAGCAGCTTAACATCGAGAATTAACAGGACAGTAGAAATATTGTGCCACATTTCTGATAGAAAAAGATACCAGAGGGAGGGGTCTTGCATTACTTCATTGTCAAACTGAAGGAAAACTACAGATACCACCATGCTCCATTCTTTTAAAATTTCCCTTAAAATACAAGTACTTTTGCCTTTTATGCAAGACACAGAATTTTGTTTCAATGTATTATTGCCATGTATGGTCAAATTTCTTGTAGTTTTTTATAAGCCAGGGCATCAGATCACATCCAGCTCGGCAGGAACGAGTTTCCCTGCAGTCCCTATGGATACAGTGACAGAGGAGAGGAATGGGAAGAGGCCCCATGGAAACACAATGACAGGAGAGAAACGAGTCCATGAAAAGCCAAGACAAGGAAATGGGGTTATGAGAACCACATACCAATGGTCAGATCCTCTCTGTTCAGTTTGTATACTGCAGTCTCCAAGGGAAAAGGGTGGGAGGTGAGAAAGTAGGATGCAGTCTTATTTAGTATCGGGATTTCACAACAGCAAAATATAAAATGTTGACATGCTGTGTGTGCAGTGATAATAAGTTGTTTTTTTCATTTTAACAACAGACTTTTCACACTTTCAGGCATGGTGAAGCAATGTTATTGGTGCTGTAAGATTAAACTAAAACAAAGGAAACACAGTCAAATTTTTCCTTTTTTATTTTTTTGCTTTTTTCAACAGAAAACAGCCAATATCATACACACCACTTTGGACATCATCGTTTGTTTACATTCTTCATTTTTCTCTCTTGAAGTTGGCCCCTAGCACATTCTTCCACATGACATCCCACAAGTTGTAAAGACTGCAAGCTCTGATTGGTCAGGGACTGACATAATAATCAGGACAAGAAATTATGACTTAACGCCTTAATCTGACAAAGTGACCATCTGAACAGAAAAAAATGTCATGTAGTCTGTATCTGGCTTAAGAGACACTGACCAATAGAATTATCCTGAGCTGGTCAGGTTAGCATGGCAGCTAAAAGGTGCTCATCCCTCAGATTCCTCTTAGCGTAGCTGTTTGGCACAAACACACACCCACATTACCCCCTCCCGCTGTGTTTGGACAGGACAGCTCATGAGCTGTATGCCAAACACGTGGCCAAATAGATCCTGCATTTTCCTCTTTGTGTGTGTGCATTTAGCCTACTTTGTGTGTGTGTGTGTGCGTGCGTCTGTATGAACGTGTGCCTGGCTGCCCATGCTGACTGTAATACAGCCTGTCATATATAGGTTAACACTACACCCTAACTTACTCAGCCAATCAAAGCCAGGGGATGAGAGGAGAAAGCCCAGCAGCCTCAGGCTCTACATAAGGCTGCAGTGCCTATCGACAGCACCGATGGACCGGCTTATTGACTGGCCGTCTGGCTAACTTGCTTACTAGTTGTCTGCCTTGCTGGCTGTTTATCTGGCTTTCTGCCTGTCTAGCCCTAATCTATTTGTCTATTTAAAGTCTTAGGTTTTACTGTATCAGCAGGAACAGCAAAGGAGGCAATAAGTCGGATATTTAACCCCCGATGCCGTTTTAAGCTGCTGTATTTATTCATCTGCTGATCCA
Source organism: Acanthurus lineatus (assembly GCA_029814665.1). Taxonomy (NCBI): domain Eukaryota; kingdom Metazoa; phylum Chordata; class Actinopteri; order Acanthuriformes; family Acanthuridae; genus Acanthurus; species Acanthurus lineatus. Next base: position 19,068,919 of record JAPZDV010000003.1, read on the forward strand.
CGGGAGGGGGGGTTCGTTCTGTCGCGTGCTCATCTGTGGGGCGTCAGAGACCCAGCCAAAGAAACACAGGGTGGATTGTGCAGCGCTGTTATGATCGTGTTATTGTGGCCGCCATGTTCTTGGCTCGCTCTGATGCTGATGGAATGTGTGAATGAGTGACTCTTTTCCTCGCTGTTTTTTTTTCTGTTTTTCAGTCTCTTTTTCTGCCTCACACACACATATACACACTCTGCATCGCCCTCCTCGCCCTGACAGGATTACAGCCTCCTCTGCACTTTTTAATTAACGGGTTAAATAGACCCCCTACTATGGATCTCAAAAGGGGCTGAGTGTGTGTGGAGGGAGGGGATGGGGAGGTCACATGACTGTTCATTTAGACCAGTATTAAAAAGAACCCTGTGTCCTCCTGATTAGCATGATTTTCTCTGTGTGTGTGTGTGTGTGTGTGTGTGTGTGTGTGTGTGTGTGTGTGTGTGTGTGTGTGTGTGGGTGTGTATATCAGGGCGGGGGCTGATCAAAAGCCTAATTTAACACATCCGCAATGCAGCCGGTTGATTTAAGAGTCTACATTCTTCCTTTTGAATGTGATTCAATAACATGTTATATCAGAGTTGTAAATTCACCCTACACATTAAAAAGATTAAAACACTATTCCAGCAGATAGTTAAAAGCACCTTTTTTTGTAAATTTGAGTGAAAAATTGTGAGGAACCTGAGATAATTGTGTTCCTGGTCATGAAACAGGTTTCTTTGGTTGGGCTGAATTGTGAATTAGGTTAATCAGGGCAGTGCTAGCATAGTTAAGTGGCTACGAAGATACCATTCAACCAGAAGTCCCCTGTGACTGCCAGCATCCATGAAGCTGAACGACCTTAGAGGACATGAAGTCCTTCACCGTCGACCTCCAGTCCCAAACAAAACAAGAGGAACTACACAAATTAAAAAAAAATCTTGATTAGACTGTTCTTATTGTGTTTGTGATGAAGCTTTGTTGCCCCGTTCGCCCACACAGACACAAACATGGGCGGGCTATTCTTGAGCGTAAGAGCACAGATGCAGAAACATGCATGACTACACATGTGCTGCACACCACATGCATGCACGCATGCATGCATACATTCACAAGCAGCCTGAACTCTCCTCCCCCTCTTACTCAGGGCGAGTTGACCCTCATATATAGGTCATGTGATGTTGACGCTTTGAAGTCTGAAGTGTGTATAATGATAAAAAGAGCTGCTCCTAAACAACATGGAAGGCTCTACACATCTCAAGTACATGAGAAGTGTTGTTTCCCCAGACAGTCCTAAGGCAAATGTTTCATGAATTAATTATAGGGTTAGTTTTCTTTTAGGGAGGGTTGGTGGGATTTTACCACTTTCCCCTCTTAGACTTGACATGTGGTAGAAACTTGTAGGAAAACATGTTAAAATGTGCCGCCTCCTGTGTGCAAGAACAAATAAGGTAACTAGTTATTTTCACAAACATATTTCCTAATGCCTGTAGAGTGTGAAATGCATTTACTGCATCTAAATGTGGGTAGTGTGTTGAAATTGCAGTGTTTTGGACTGCAGGCGTGCCGAAAAAAGGCAGTGGTTCTGCAGTTTGAAGTTAAAACAGCCAGATCCCACTGTCTTATACAGATATTTTAACCCAGTGAAGAATAACTACAAGTGTCCACTTTTTCAAAGTCCCCCTCTGCTTCTTGGTGAAATCAGTTTCAGGGTTCCTGCTTTGTCACAACCTCTGTTTTGTGAAGCTGAGAGAAAATGGGAATTTGCCTGAGGCAATCCATAGAATTTACATTAATGCAACAAATGCTGCAAAATATTAGCCTGTTTAACTTTTAACTCATAATAAGGAAGGAGCCCTACCATGTTAACTTTACAGTAGGGAAAGCAATTAGCTGATGTATGCAGTAGTAAT
>JAPZDV010000003.1:19071140-19119068 GCA_029814665.1 Acanthurus lineatus
TTTAACTCATAAGAAGGAAGGAGCCCTACCATGTTAACTTTACAGTAGGGAAAGCAATTAGCTGATGTATGCAGTAGTAATGATTTACTCTGATCATGGGGCAGGATAGTCTGCATGTCAAGCATTGCAAAGAGACGTACACACAAACTCTTTTGCATTGCAATTAGACCAATCATCTCGTCTGTAAATGTGGTTTTAAAAAGCGGGTTGGGATGAAATGACATTTGGTTTTTTAAGGGTAATTTTCATGTATATGCAGATGGTAGTTTGGATTGTTGCAGATAACAGTGGTTGGGGAGGTGGTACTGTGTGAATTTGTGGAATGTCTGAGACTCACTAAAACATGTTGACACCCGTGATAACATCAGTTGTGGTGCAGGCTCTTTTTAATGTCCCTTGGGCAACACACAGTCAGATAAACAGTCAGGCACCTTTATATCTTCACCCACTGAGAAGGAACTTCTGCGCTTTGTGTTATATGATAAGAAAATACATTAGGGTCATTATTGGAGGTCAAAGAAATACTGAAACACACCACCTCATATTTGACCTTAGATGACAGTCTACCACTTTACCTTGCTGATGAAATCTCTCAGTAGTTTGAAGTATTTACTACAGAAGGTCTTTTGTGGAATTTAATGCCTTAACAGCATGACTGGAAAATTGAAATGTTTCACAAAAATATCTGAACTGGATTTAATACCTTAAAGAATCAGATTTTCAAGGTAACAACACTGTTCTAGGAACAGCAGATTGAAGAGTTTGCGTTTCTAATTGACTTTGTCTTGTATTTCAGTGGTTTCTTAGCATGCTTATGGCACTGACCCTTCTTAAACAAAGGTCCACTATCGCTGTGCTGCTAATGTTTTTAGCCAAACACACACCCCTTCTGTCACAAAGAGCAGCAAAGTGTGAAACTGAAACGCAGATGTTTCAAACAGCTCAGAGACTCAGGCTTCAGACTTAAGGCTCATTTTTTATTTAAAACTGTGTTTTTTAATGTCTTTAACTGAATTTCATCTTTGCCAAAACCAATCATTAAGCAACAGTATGCTTTTTTTTTTGTTTCTGCACAGAAATCCTAAAGCCACGGTGCAGAGGACCAACAAGAATGTGAACAATGACCCGACACTGCGCATCCAGAACCTTTCTATTCTCATCAGGCAAATCAAATCCTACTATCAGGTAAGATTTCTTTAAACTCAGCAAGCTGAAAAGTGAGATTTTGCTTGAGTCTCTTCTTGCTCAATCAAAAGTTAAGTTTGTTCAACATCATCTATGCTGAGGTGATGTCTCAGAGCTGTGTTTTGCAGTTGAAAGTGGATTTATTAATGTAGGTCAAGAACATAATAAATAACTTGGACAAACACACGTTATGTGTTTCGGGCTGAAGCTGAGCTCAGAGACAGAGGTACACTCTGTTCCCATGTTCCCTCATGCCTGAGCTGGGGAGGTCGGCATGCAAACACTCTGCAAACCAACAACACAGCTCTCACTCGCATACACACAGTCTCCACACAAAGATGTGCCACATGAAGAGTTGGCAGTGTAAACATAGATATATGCACAGATGTGTATGTGTGTGATGTGGGATCATCATCCAGATGTTAGAGAAAAGCCCAATGAATTTGCACACACTGAAAATATGAAACACACGAAGCTTCTGATCTACATCTCCCTCTTAACACTGATGAATCATTCAGTTCATTTACGTTTCTCTTTTTACTTCAAAACTGATCTTGCACAATATTATTCTTTCTTCTTAGAAGCTAATCAGATTTTGTTTTTCTTTTTTTAGCCTCAGTTTGTCTCAGACATCCCAGAAAGAGACCAATACTACAAAAAAGGCCCCACAGCCTTATCTTAATTTCTACAAGACAGATTTAGAAGCTTTATTTGGTGAGATGTGAATGTGATAGAACCACACAAAGTCACATGTATGAGTCTTATCTCGTGTTCGGTCTGAGTATCAGCTCATCAGGCCCCAAAAACATGTAATTCTCACCACAGATGATCATTAGTTGTACAAAAGGAAAAGATTGAAATGTCAATTGAATCTAATCCTCAGATAAAGATGAGGAGGACACATGGAGGGAGTACAAAATGGAGTAAAGATGGTGTCTTTGATAGCAAAGTGTCAGAAAAGGAGTCCAACACGTCTCACATGCAGCACATCAGTGCATGTTTGGTTATCTGATCACCTGTTGAAAGCTGTAAATGCTGCTGGGAATGATGCATTGAAATAATATTAGTTGGAAAAGTGACTGTACTCATACTAAATCTGTACAAACACATTCTGGATTATCTCTTAACCATCAAGTTTGAAGCACGCACATGTAGCACGCTACACGGTTAATTTACCTGTGTTGAAATACTTGGATGAGGGTTTGCAGCCTGTATCTGAGGTTAGAAGATAAAGCTGCTGTCTCATCATGCACCACTGAATGTAAGTTGGTATTTTCTTGTGCACACATTCTCTCATTGTAACTGGATCTGAACACTCTGAGGACAAATCAGAATAAATTTAGATAAAATGACCTAAGATCCTAAAATATCTTATTGACTCCTGCAAATCCTGATAAAATCACCAAAGTGAGGCCTTATTGGATGTGATAACACACAGTCCAACATGCAACTTAATGTCAGTTTGCTGTTACGAATGTGTTGCCCTTCAGCTTTATTTAAACTGTGTTCTTTTTTCCTCTTATTAGTTTCACATGCAGTGTTGCGTCAATGCACAATGTCCATATTCATAACAGTGTGTAACTGTTGTACCCACTGTGGACCCCCCCCCCCGAGCTCAGCGAATTGAAACAATCCAGAGAGAAAATGATTTAGCACAATGCTGCGTTAATGTCTCAACTGTGTTTATGAAAACCAGGGATTGAGCGTGACCCGGCATGCCGTTGTGACAGTACAGTGAGTTTAGGAATGTTATCGTGGCAAAGCGGTCACGCTGACAGAGACAAAGATTTCCCACACTCCAGACTTAAGACTGTGACCCATATCCTCAGGGACCGTGGCTGCACAAAGGCTGTGCAAAGGCACTTAATCACATTATTTGGTATTCTTCAAATAACAAAGTATGAAGTGAAGAAACAGTAAACAAGGGCCTACTTTTAGCTGAAACTAATTATTCGCTCTGTAACTTGATGCTGATTGAAAGAGGGTGAACACTTCTTAAAGTTGTTGTTTTAGATTTGAGTTAATACATTTGCTGTTTCTTTGTTTGAAGCTCCATCCGTAATTTTGACCCTGAAGTCAAGAGAATAGAGTCACTGGTCGGTTAATTTCTTTGTGAGATCTAGTTAGCCTTTGTTCCAGATATCCTGTTAATCACTCCCCGGTCATCTTATTTAAACAATCAGCCTATTGTGTAGAGACTGACTCCATAAGCCTACAAAAGCCCCGCTAGGCCGCCTCAAAAGGCTCGCAGAATTATCTTTATTAGAGTCACTGGATGGGTCAGTGGCTGCTGGGGTTAAGTAGTGGCCAGCAACGTCAGTGGATGATGAGATGACGGGAGAGGTTAAGGATGTTAACCAGGGGCATGTGGGTGACTCGGTTAGCGGTGGACACATCCTGCAGCTTCACCATCCTGGATCCAGCCTGTTGTTGCAATGCGGCCTACCTTTTTTTAAGTTTTACATCTTGGCAACAGATTTCAGAACAATTAAAAATGTACTTAAAGTTTAAGCAGACTTTATTTATTTTGTCAAAGTGTTTACAAATGGACTTCACTCAATACAAAGTTCATTTTCTCACTGTTTGAATTGAAAAATATTAAATTCAAGCAGGATAATTAAATGTTGGATTAACATGATGACGCTGTCCAGTTGATATCTGCTAACTTATACCATTAACACAAGTGACACACAGTATATCTAAGACACAGGCAAACATTGAACTGATGCTGTTGTGTATGTTGTGTAGCTTTAGGAGGACAAAGTAGGCCAACAATGAAACTGTGGTGTTTTTTGTTAATCTTCTCTGTTTGTCCCTGCATTGCTCTGTTGACCTCCGGCGCACACTATTGTTCAGCCTCTTGTGTCTGCAGAGACCACCTACATGTCAAAATCCCCAATAATTCCCTGCTGTCCTCGCTGTGTGTCCATCTACCCCCCTCATGGTCTTTTTTGGGATTTAACCAGCCACTGATTGCCACTCTTTAAACCACAAATGAGATGAACATATCTGAGACACATATTAATGTGTATTTTAGTTAAAATCCAGACTGTGGCAGACAATGTGTCAACGTCTAAATTTGTACTTATGTATTAAAGTGTTAACATTTTTACAGTTCCTGCTCCAAAGTCCAAAGGAACCAGTTTTTAATGGGGTAATAAGGAGAAAAATTGGCTTTTTAATATGATTTTGTGGTTGTCTCCTTTTCCTTTGGTTGTTTTTTTCATTTAAAGTTTCAGATTTCCAGAGCCATATGGAGAGGACAGAACTGTTCAGGTCAGAGGCTAATGGACTAAGCAGGTTTTCAATTTTCTGAACCACTCAGCGATTTTTAAATACCTGGTCTGAGTGGAAACCTTGTATGGTTGGTTGCCTCCTGTGATTCAATAAATTGATCTCACTTAAGATTCTTTTAATTACATTTCTCAGTAATCTTTAGTCAGAACCGTTTAGAGACCTCTCTTTAGGTAAAGATATCCTCGTATGGCAAAAGAGCAAGTGGTTAATGTGTTTTTGTAGTTAAATAATAGGAGAAAAAACCTAGAGATGATGTATCAGTACAAGCTGAATTTGCGCAGAGATGCTTTTTATCCATCCCTGCCTGTGATGCCCTTGTATTTATTGTCTCTTGTATAAATCTTTATGTTTTACTGCCGAGTGTCTGGGAGGAAGAACGAGGGGAAGACTTTATTGAATCTGAGCCCTTGCTGACTCGCCAAAGGAACCTCTGCCGTTCGAGAGATGGCTAATTCATTAACCTTTTTGAACCACCAGAGGCAGGCAGTTGAGAAGCGTTCTCCTCCCCCATCCTTTGGCTTCACCACTTTTCCACTCCCCCTCCCACCTTCATCACCTCTGTACTAGATTTAATCCCAGCAGCCTCAATAATATGAGCATGTGTGTCATTTTCCACATGGGAAACACACGGACATTGACTTTGTGCCCGAGTTGTGCAATGTCAATTGGCACAAGACAAGAATTTTAACAATAGCAGTTTCAGAGCTGTCTTTGGCTGAGCTCACACATGTAACGAGCGTGTGTGTGTCAGTGTATGTGTTTCTGTGTGTGTGTGTGATCTGATAGAGTAGCTTGTGTAGGTGGAGGCCAATGTCTAGACAGGCTTCAGACTTTGATTTCAGAATCTGGTGAACAGTTCAAGGCTGAACAGCTGCGAGCGTGTGTGCTCTTGTTTCTCTGAATGTACAGTACATTTTTAATGTTGCATAGAAGCAAACATAATTATTTCCTCACCAATTAGTAAGTATAAATATCATGCTCGTAATTACTGCATTTCTGTTTTCTGAGGGCCATATTGTTGCTTAGTCATTTTCTGTACAATCCACTGCAGGTTTCATCTCTCTCGCGGTCGGTCCAAATATACGCTGGGCCTCTTTTTAATTTAGTGGCCTTGGTTTGGCTTCTTTAAATGGGGTGTAAAATGGAGCCTCAGCCATCTGAGCTGAATTCTTTGCGTTTGCTAAGGGAGTCGCTTTGAATATGATACAAAGAGAACATCGGGTGCCTTTCAGTGTCAAAACTACTTATTCAAACTGTTGGCAGGGATGGTACCTTTTTTCTAATAATAAAACTGGATACCTAAGTTATTAAAAAAGTTGGTGAACTTCAGTGGATGTTATTTTTTTGTTGTTTGATTCCAGACTTAATACAGGTTGCATTGCTTAGCGGTCAAAAACAACACTTTCTCTGCTGCCATCCTTAAAAATGTTAAGTCATTACTTTGGGAAATAAAAGCAGTTCTGTCCTCTTTGCTGCTGCTTTGGTTTGGGGTGTGGCTTGAAGACTAGTGGCTCTGTTCAGACTGTTTAAAGGGTAACAGAGGACACCATTCATGCCGAGCAGGCCTGGCCCCAAAGATCTGCAAGGTTTGGAAAGACTTTGAGAAAAGGTAACACAGGACAGGTTATCAGACCTTCTTTGGGTGTTTTTTTGTTGTCATATTTTGGCTAAGCGAAGACCAACCATATTGATTGATTGAACATATTTGGTCAAAAACATTTAAGATTTTTGAATTAGCTCATATCGCCGCACCCTTAATGCAACTGACTGTCTCTCTCTTTTGCCTTTTTTGTCTTGTAGAGAGAACACACTTGTTTAATTACTGATATTAACAGCCTTTTTTCTTTAAATATACTGTAAAATATCATCTGTTATCCTCATTTTCCTGCAAATGTTTCTCCCACTTGAACTTTTCTCCAGATGAAGAAAAATTCAAGACTTCAGGTTTCTCAGGTGTTGCCTGGTTTGTGGTATAAGAAGTTTCCTGTTTACCTTTTTGACCTTAAACCTCACAAAGATGCTCTGTAACTCAGCCTGGGTGAAGCTGAACAGACACGCATACAGTAAACACTCCCACCCTCACTCACATCCAGACATGCACACACACACAATCTGTAGCAACATACGTTTTCTATGGATGGTTGTTTTTGTTTTTGTCTCCGTCAAAATGAGAAAATAATTTCCATCCTTGTTGTTACAGCTTTTGCCTCAAACCATTTGTTGTTTTTATTAACCTCAACTAGAACAAGGTCAAAACATACAGATATAATTTATACAGTATATCTTTGTTTTAAAAAACTGGAATTCCTCAGTGACTCCTTGTGTTGCTGCATCGAGTCCTGAGCAAATCAGTTTATTAGGGCATGTACTTGTAGCTGCAGGCTAAATGTGTGTTGTCATGCAAACTCACATACTAAACACTAATATCTGAATATCCTCTGGATGTTTTTGCAGCTAGCCAAACAGCTTTGTTGTTAAACAATCACATAGGCAGACGGTAGCCGACATCTCTTAACGGAGTTGAGTAGTGGAGTAAAAGTCAGTCCAGATGTGAATTAAATCAGCCTGTCTTGCTCAAACTATAATGTAACTATAAGTTTTTAGGGTGTACTTTTTTTATCAGTGTTCCCTACAATGATCAGATATACAGTTTTGAGTGCTGTAAATATTACATTTGGAAGTACATAAAAAAACAGCATAACTGAATAAATTTTACCATAATCATGAGTAATGTCTCTCATTAAAAACTTGACAACATAAGGACTGTAATGTAGTCATATGCTTGTTTGTGCACTGCTGCAAAAAGATACTATCTGGGTTTTTATCTTTACAGTTTTAGTCAGCCTTACCAAAAAAAAGTCTATAACTCATCCTGCTCAAGTAAATTTGATTTATTTAAATCAAAGCTAAATCGAATTTCCTGCCTTCCAGTCTCTTTTATTGTTATGATTCAGAACAGTCAAACATACTTTGCTCTGATCACTAACAACAGGGTGGAAACATTCCCGTAAATGTCATCCAAGTTTTATTTTTTTCACCACCGGCTTTCTAGTTTGCAGCTTACTGTAAGAAAACACTCACTCTGAGACATATTTGTCCACAGACATCCTCACTGAACACTGGCACACCGAAATAACAGTGTGCTCGTATGTGTGTGTATGTTTCTGAAAGCAGTCACTTTGAGTTTGTGCGTGAGCTGAGTGAGAGGGGGTAAGAGAAGAGGAATTTGTGGCCGTTATGATGTAGAGTAGGTTCCCATATGCTAAAAGGGAGCTATTTTTAAGCGCGAGCAGAGTTTAGGGGAAGCTAGAAACTGGGTTCTTGTTTTTCCATCAGTGAACTAGAGCATGTGAGTCGTGTCTGCAGAAGTCACAGCCCTGTGATTTTACAGAACACTAAAAGAAACCTGTGGATTGAATGTGTTTATATTGTAATTATTTTACATTTTTATTTAGCAGCCACTTCTTTTATAATACAAAAGTGTAATAGCATTTAAAAAAAAAACATGAGGTCAGGTGATTAAAATGAACTCTCACCAGAAACAATCCAACCTCATTTGAATAACACCTTAAAGAGAGCATTAATTGCATTGAATTAAATTGCACAGAATGTGGGGTGGGAACTGTTTCGGCCCCATGTAAAGCAGAGCCCTGGGGGTGTTGGGATGGAGGGGTCAGACATCTCCAGCCCACCTGCCTCCACCTTTGGGACGAGCAGCAGGATCAGCCCGTCCACTCGTTTAGCCTCAGGGCTCTGTTGTAAAAAGCACTCTAGCTGATAGATAACAGCGGAGAACAAAGGAAACAGGGTGCTAATGGCTCGTTCTCTCCTCCTCCTCCTCATGTAGGAGATGATTTAGCCATCTGGTCGACAGTAGACCTCGACGGCTGTTCTTTTCAGTGGAGGTAGCTGTTGAGCCAAGAGCAACTGTTGAGTTTTTCGTGAGGTCACATCTAATTAATTAGTAGTTCAACTAGCACGTTTGCTTTATATCTCTCTCGCTTTTTTTGCACATAACCAGAGATTATGTGATGATTAGTAGAACAAATTTCACAGGGTCATTCTTATGGTCCGAATTAATCCTAGTTAAAAGCACCTTTATTATTTTTCAGGACTTCATTGACAAAAAGAAAAGGGAAAAAAATATGAATGAACAAATTTATTATATCTGCTAGTATTCAAACATCAGGCTCCTGAGCTCAGTATCCTAGCTGAGTAGAATTTATGTTTTTAGTTTCTATAAAAGGAAAGAGTCTGATATTTATGAGCAAACTTTGCAACACATCTTTGGAAGCTTAGATTATTATTTTTTATTTGATTGATGCAAAACATTTTAAGTAATAATAACAACCAACCCCACCAACATGATGATTAACAAACAAAGATCACATGGATGTTTGCAGCTCAAAGAACCTTCTTATTGATCCACAGATCGATAATTTCTACAAATAACTGTCCTGTTAAACATCCAGGCCATCAAATCCAGCAAAATATATACATTATTACATCTTTAAATACCCAGGGGTAGCCGGTGCCTTCTTTTATCCTCCGTTGTGCGCTCTTTTAGCATGGCTGCTGCTTGCTGAGCTTTTGATTGACACCTCATTTGACCTCTGGATCAGGAGCTTCATGTCCTCCCTGAAGCCTACAATACAGCAAGAGTCTGTGTTTAAAGGAAGGGCCTGCTCCTTTTCCCTTGAGGCAAGTTGCAACAAATTGTGCAGATGACAGTGAAATCCCGAAAACAGCGATACAGTGCTTTGGTGGGGGTTTTGCAAGCTCAAAGCTAGCTTGCAAATATTTCAGTAATGTCAAATCAGGAACCTGAACCAGTTTAGAGACAGTTCTTCAATTCCTATTAGAGACCAGATTTTAACAAACCAAAGTGGTCGAGCTCATAAATAATGTGTGTTAACCTCATTGATTAAACCCTGATTTGGCTGTTTGTGGCCAGGCTGCATTCATAGAAAATCCCTCCAGGGACCTTTTGTCTTTTGCTGTTTTAACATTGGTCCTTGAGTCTGAAAAGAGAGAGAAAAGAGGGCTGGTGGAAAGTCATCCATCTAATAAGCTTCTCAAGGGGTGATGCTTTGCTCCTTGAACTGCAGTGCGCAAACCCCTTTTCTGTTGTTAGGGGTCCATTAAAGTCCTTTACGCAGGAAAAGCTTTCTTTGAATTGATTCAGTTCATGGGGATGTATTGAGATCTGTTGTTAAGTGGTGTGTGTGTGAGTGTGTGTGTTGGTTGTGAGAGAAAGGGGAAGCATTGTTGGTGGTAATAACCTTTTCAAGTTCATAATCTCTGCAATTTTTCAGCAGGAGAGAAGTCCGCAGTGCCATACCCAGGAGAGGGCTTATAAATGTGTCTGTGTGTGTGTATGTGTGTGTGTGTGCGTGCGTGTGTGTATTTGTACATGTGCTGCACTATGTGTGTCAGACTCACAAGCGCGGAGAGAATAAACCCATCTCCTCGTTTCCATGGTAACGCTCCATGTCTGCAGAATGGGTGTGATTCAGGCTCGCAGGGTTCAGTCAGCATTGGTACACACAGACACATTAACTCAGGCTTGCACACACACACACACACACTCACACACGCACCCATGCACACACTCACACACACACTCACACACAGTTGCAGAGACAATTAGTCCCCTGTTAAAACTGTGCCGGTAGCGGAACTTGTGCTGGGGTGGATGGATGGGGAGGACCTGTAGGGAGCTTTATGTGTGTGTGTGTGTGTGTGTGTAGCGCTAGCTTAACAGACAGGATTTCTGTGAGACAGAAACTAAGCAGCCTCATAACCCTTCTAACCTATAAGTGTCACTCACATACCTGCATGCCTATTGAAAGAACATGTGCTATTTATCTTAGTGTGGCCCTAACAGTGAATTATATTTGCACATTTGTGTTTGTGTGTGTGTGTGTGTGTGCGTGCATGTGTTAGAGAGAGAGAGAGAGGGAGAGAGAGCAACATCTACCAAATTACCAGCAGATCAGCAGAATATTATATTTGTTGTCAGCAGACGTCCATTCAGTCCACATTTAGTCTGAGACAATAGAGCGAAATGCAAAACTCAGCATCATTTCATTTTTATTCATCTTCCTCATTGGGTTTTTTTTCCCTATAATTGCTCTTAGGTTTAAATTTAGGATGCCAAAAAATAACTTTCCAGAAGAAAAGGGAAGGTGAGGAAGATCAGTCTGTGTATTAAAGGATATCAGTCCTTAGCAGTCGTGCAGAGCAAACTTAAAGATGTTATAGCTCCTCTTACAAAGGCACATGCCTCACACCGCCTCTCTGTACATACTGATGCATGCAGACAGGATGTATCCAAGCAGTCCATTGTGTTTGACCAGTTCCTCCTTCATCCGACGCCTCATTTTATCAGTCTGTCTAAATGTCTCTGTGGGATGGAAGAGGAGACGCTGTTGAGGAGCTGTGAATCCTGCCAGAATCAATAATACAATAATATAGTGTCAGGATGGGGGGATGGGGGGGACTTCGGAGACGAGGGGAAGGCTACTCAATCATGCGTGCCTGGAGTGAGAAGTGATGGAATCAAAGCTGCATCTCTCTCTCACGCTTCCCTCGCTATTTGTCCTTTTTTTTGCTCCATCATCTCCTCCAATTGTCTCCCTTATCAGTCACTCTCTCTCTCTGTATGTTTTTTTTTTTTGAACATTTCATTTCGACTGTTTCCCATTTCCCAAGTGTGCACTGGATATGATTAGATAGTGAATATTATAGAGCGACATAGTTTATGAGCCAAGGACGTTTTCTGCTGTAACAGCTACAGTGAAGCAGGGGAAGCTTTACATTTTAAAGTGTGTGTGTGAGGGTGTGTGCATGTGCATTTTTCTCACTGTATGTAGTGCAACGCCACAACATGATCGGTGTGGTGACTGGTCCCCCTCCTGCACTGTCCATCATGTTTTATGGATGAGAGCTAAGCCTTTGCCTGCTAATCCAAGAGGCATATTAGTCTTCTGTATTTTAGCTTTATTAGCCAGCAGCAAATCCTCAAAGCATGTTATTACCCACATCTTTCAAGAATGTTTCATTTCTGTTCATATGCAATTTGACATGTAACATATTTAATGTGCAACTATTAAGTTCATCCATCTGTCCATTTTATCTACATTATAAAAATAAAGTTGATTTAAATTGCATGTTTTAGTTAGCAGCTCTTGCTACAGATTGGTCTTAATGGTGGCCCATTTGTGTTGACTATTTTCAAATCAGCACCTTGTAGTTTATTGGCTATTTAATTTCCTCCTCCATTTTTCAGCGAATACACGCCGGCATTATGCTGCACTCTGCTCGGTGCACATGGTGGGAGAGATAAAGCAGTGACACTGCTGTGCTCTGCAGGAAGGACAGTGTGGCGTTAGCTCTCTGAACATCTATCAAGCATCTAGGCTGCAGTGTGTCTTATATCTGTCAGATACAGAATACAGAGTAGAAATAAGAGAAAAGGCTCTTGTGATGTCCTAGGAGTTTTCAGGAAGCACCAAGCTAACACCAGACTGATCAGAGGAATGCAGAGAAACAAGAGGCGTTCAATGGACTCTTGAGAAATGAAGGGAAGGAAGGAAAAGTGGTGCTGAATAGGCATAGTGTTGCATTGACTCTGTACAATACAGATCATTCTTTTGTATGCTCCTTAACATCAAAGAGAGGAAATCAATTAACTGTTATGGAACGAGAGCGCCAAAAGTGAAATATCTGTGTGTGTCAGAAGTGATACTAGCTTAGATTTTGCCCTTTTGTTCAGTAAATGATAAATACTTGATTCTCTGGCAGTGTGAACACATGCAAAGAGAAAAAAGCCTGACAGGATAAAGCACAGTCTGATATGTCGTGCCTGCACAGCGAACACATGCTGCCATTGAAGGGGGGCAGGTGTGAGCAGTGGTCAGCAGGAGGACAGGTGGTTGTGGAGAAGGAGAAAAAGAAGTGTGTTTTATGTTGTTGTTAAAATGACCAGATCCAGTTGGAAATTCTCCTCTCTGGTGACTCATCATTTTCTAGAAAGCCTGAAGCACAGTTGGCAATTTACACAAGCATGTAAGGTGTGTACAAACACTCTTCTGCTATCGTTTCGTCCTTTAAAAGGAAAGACTGTTCACAGAGGCACATGAAGAATAACCAAGCTGACCTTTTCCTCAGCTGTTTCCTGTGATTGCAGTATTGTAATAAAGCATTATCAAAGAGATCATTTTCTCTCTGAAATAGATCAAAGATAAAACTTTGGATATTAGTGTGACCCCGGACTTCAGGGTTTTCTTTGATGATTCAGATTTTGTTTCTGTAACCCTTTTCAAGCGTCGGCTCATTCTGCCTAAAGCGGCTGTCATGAGTTCTGGGTGGCGGGTCGGCCTGTCAGGCTCAAAACACGCCTGCCTGTGAGACACAAACAGCAGCTGACTGATTTTTCTGTCTGACGCTTGTTGAGTCAATCTGTCTCAGTCCTCAGACATTGTGGCTGTTGGTCATTTCTGAGAGTCGCTGCCTGATATGAGTCATCATCAGTATCAGGGTCACTGAATCATTTTACAAACAATGAATTGCTATCAATGTTGTTTTCTATTGAAATATTTACTAATTTTTATGTATTTACAGGAAAAAAAATCTGTATTTTGTTGCTTTACTGATAAAAGATTTCTTAGTAGAGCAAGCTGAATTATTTTTAGACCAATATAATACAACGTCATTATCAGAATATAGTTAATAATCTCATTAACTTTTCACTGAAAGGTTTGGCTGGCTATCTCAGATACATTCATAACACACCATAATCTCTGTCCCTGCGTGCTCCATACACCAGAGTAAGCAGAGATATAGACAAACAGGGCAGGGGGGGTCAGTGTTCTTAGTATTACTGACAAAAAGCAAGCAGACCTCTCAGCTGCTGACTGTGACTGAACATCCAAACTCTGACCTTCACCTCAGGCCATATATCTCCTCTGTGTGATGGGGGGTTAAATCATGGGTCTGCTCCTCATGATTTTAGCCTCCCCTAAAAACTTTTAGTCAGCACCTACAAAATTACATCTGTGTTGGTGTTAAAATACATTAATTTATTTATTTTGGTCTCATTGTAAATGTCGAAACAGGTAGTGTCACCTGATTACACAGGAATTTTTCCATGACACCCACGTCATTAGCAAACTGGACCCAGTATCATCAACAAGGGGTCAAAAAGTGGAAAAAACACTTTATTATACAGTGTTATACAAGATTGTGTATCTTTCTGGCTCTGCATCTGCTTTAAACCAGATAAAAACGATGTACTGGAAATCTGCCACCCTTTTCTCCATTATCTTTCCCTGTAAACCGATTTTTTTTTCTGTCTCTGCATCACATCAAGCAGCCAATAAAAGGACTGTAAGACCTCAGGTGCCAGTGGCCTCTGCTGCAGGCTCTGATAAGGATGATATAGCTGAAATTGTGTTTGTAACTGTGCTGAATAAATTTCCCTTGACGTGAACGAACAATGACACATGTAGGTTCCTCAAACAACAGACATGTTGTGTACAAACACTGTTATACGGAGGAAAAAGAGGAACTGAATCACGGAGCTGAAGGTGGTGCTAAATCTTCAGTGGTTTTATTTAAGGAGATTAAAAATGTGTTGAAGGCCTGTTAGTCGTAAAAGTTTTCAAGTCATCTGCTTTCAGTCGACTTTGTTGGTTGATTATTGCAAGAAGGCTTGAAAGCAGCACAGATGTGGCTCTATTTTTAACCAATCAAAACCATCAAGTGAGGTCAGACTTCCTGCCACCCCCCCTTTACCCTCCAATGATGAGGTAATGCAATATGTATAGGGCAGATGGTTACAGCAGGAGGTGGGGGGCTTTTCCTAAAACCCCTCACTTATATTAGCCTCTTTGTCATGACATCGGCAGTTACCTGCATAAGAACGGTTGAACTGTCGGGTCAGATGAGTTCAAACCGCTCTTTGCCACAAGGTAAACATGAAATATTCAAGTTAGCTGACCTTCATGTCCTTTCTGCTTAAAGAAACCAGCCTTCCTTTTCAACACAACTGCTCAGGACTGCGTTTGTTCTGCTCTAAAGGTTAAGACTGCGAAAATATTTTGGCACATTGTTAATGAGTCATAACCTCCATATATGATTTATAGTGCAGCAAAATATGAAACGGCATTCCTGTTTGTTTTTTTAAGTGGATGCACTTTGCATCATATCACTTAGGGCAAATATTAGGCAATGTTATTATGTTAAAACCAAAAAATGTAAATAATTTGTTTTTGCTAGCAGCTTGTTTGTGTGCTGTTGCAGAGCCCATAATTTTAGGTTTTGACTTGAACCAAAACATCGAGACCAATGAAATGCTGCCCATCCTTTAGCCACTATGTGTTTGTAGAAGTGTGTGTCTGTTTGTGTGTCTGTAATGTGTGTGTCTGCACCGTGAACATGTCTCGCTGCATGTGTCTGCATGACTGTTGAGAATTGCTGCACATGTTTCATTTTGGTTTTCGTGACTGACGTGTGAATGAAGGGGGCCCTGCAGCAAAACCCACACCAGTAATTTGACTTCCATAAATACTACTGTCACTTGCCTCACCGCTCCTCCACACACACACAAACACACACATACACATACAATTACTAATGCACATGAGACCATCACTCTTCCACTACAGGAGATCGATATTTGTTAACTTTATCGTCCTTTTGGCTGCTTTAAAAAACTACATTCACTCTTAGACTGTCAGAACCTTAAGGATTGTTGTTGTGGTGTTCATATTCTTACTGTACTTACTGACATGAGTCCAAATCTGTCTCACAGGGGAAAGTTCACCTCAAAACCTCTGATCTCTTAGCTTAAGTACAAGTGTGAAAAGGCTAAAATCCTTTATTTAGACCAACACCCACTAAATTACAGTCATTCAGCAGTGACTGTGTGGTCAAACATCTTTTCATTTTCATTTCCATAGTTCTTTTTTAAGTACTAAACATGTTTTTTTATGTTTTGTCTTCTGTACAGGAGACTCTCCAGCAGCTGGTGATGATGCCTTTGCCAAACGTGCTGGTTCTGGGCCGAAACCCTCTGTCTGGTAGGTGTCAGTGTATTAAGCAATAAAACCTACAGATACTTTGACCTGTGATGTGCAGCGTATAGTTCAGATGTGCAGCGTTTAGTTCGGATTGCTCATGTTCAGAACCCTGAACATGAGCAAAACAAATGATTCAAACCTGCTCCAAGTCCTCTGGTTTAGTCACAGGGACAGTCAGACTGCAGACAGTTCATGAGGAGGACGTGTGCAGACTTGCAGCCATTTTGTCACTGAATTAAAATGCAACAGTGGACCTGCTTTAGTTATCTGTTGCTTTGATCCTAACAAGGATAATAATAACATTCAAAGTATTGACTCTAGGAAGGCACATTTGAAGCATTTGATGATCAATTCTAAGCTTGACTAAATGAGGGATTTTCTATAAAATCTGGTAAAAGAAACAGCCCAGTGACTTTGAATGAGTGGGTTTGAATGTTACAGTTTCCCCAAATATAAGAGCCCAATATTGATCACCATCTTCTTATAGCATGTGTCATGTTCTACTGTAATTCTTGCCTGCCCTTGTCAAAGAATGTGATTATAAGAAGGAAATAATAGGTGAATTTAATCAGCAATGGGAAGAAGAAGCCTACAGACATCACAGACAACTTTACATGAGTCAGATAATTGAGGAACTGGAAAACGTTCAACCTCTCAGACACATTAAGATTTTATTGTCATCAGAAGACCAGACTTACCAGAAAAAGGTAGCATAATCAATAAAATTATAATAGTAAAATAATCAGTTCAACGGCATTATAAAGTAATGCCTAAAAGTAGGAAGCCATTAGTCTGCTCTTAGTTGAGTCTATCGATCCAGTCTGCTGTGGAATGATGTTGAGTGTGGCTATAAAACACCGTTGACACAGAACTGAATATCATCACTGTGTCCTCTACAAGAGCAGTTTAAACTAAAACCACATGTAAAAGTTCCCTTCCAGGCTTTATGAAGAGCACAGATTGAAAAAAAGGGCAGGCCAAATGCTTCTGTTACCTAAAGTGTTAAATTCATTTAACCGTCTTGAGCGCAGCTTTGACCTTCTGACACCGACCACGTTATTTGAGCAGCCTTAAAGCAACAGCAGTGTGGTGTCAAGTGGCCGTTTCATAAAAAACATTTTCGAGCAGCTTGACCTCTGCAGCCCCAAGTGCTACTTGATATTCCAATGTGAAATTAATCAAACCACCGAGGAAAAAAGACAACTAACGTCAGGCCATCATTCAGGAACATTGTGTGCCGACTGTGGAAATAAAGGAGAAATTGTGTTAAAAAAAAAGGCTCGCTTCCAGCCAACGTACATCAATTATTTGCATAAAAGCCTCCACTGCAAAAGTTTTGCCAAAACCACAACAAGGTCTTTGGGTAGGTAGTTCTCAATTTTGGCAAACTGTGTCCATATAAATGCATATATGTACATTTCTGCAAAAATAATCATCAGCTCCTCAAAGTAAATGTGTCCAGGCTCTGCAAGTGGAGCCTGTTAAAGAATATCTTTTACTTTTCCAGCAGATGAGGTGACTTCTAAATCATCATCCTCCCTCAGCTGTGTTCAGCACACTTTCACCACAGTCATTACTGTTATTTTTGGGCTTTCATCCCTTTTCAATGGCCATGGTTACCTCTTTAATTCCCGTACGCCCCCACAGGCATGAAGGGTACATTATCAAACAATAAGGCTGCACTTAGTGCGTCACATTCTGCCTCTGCCCTGCCACAGAAAAAACAGGTTTTCATCAGTAAAGACCAGAGCCAAATGATCTTTATGCACTATTCACTTTTAGTTTGTTGCACAACGAACATTTTACATGAATAATTCTACATATTCGTTCAACTACACGTTACTACAACTGCATCAAAAGTCACTATCCTACTCTTTGTGAAGCACCATGAACATCTTCCAGATCTACAGTCCGACAAAATGACCTCACACATGCTGAGGATGATATTAAGAGATTACTGAAGTCACCCGCTGCAGACGAGTCAGAGGGCAGCTGTGAGTTGTTGCACCGGAGCAGGCAGAGAGCCTGAGACTGCATTCCTCTGGGTTTCCTCTGCCCTTTACCCCGGAGCTTGTCAGATAATCAGTCAGTCAGCCCAGCGGTGGCTGTGCAGTCTGGCTCTGTGGCTCAGTGGCAGCCAGCTGAAAGTCATTGGCCATGTGGCTTTTATTATGCTCCTATTAGGGGGGCAGTGGGACGACCCAGTGTGTGTGTGAGTGAGTGCATGCATGTGTGCATGTTTAGTTGTTAAATGGGGGAGGGGTGTCTTCAAAACAGTGAACAGTGGGAATGCACTGTAGTTACCCCCTCCCAACCCTCTGCCCATACCCCCCAGGCTTTGATTTACTTTAATGTGCCTTGTAAATACACAAACACACAAACACACACATTTAGAGAGATATACAGACATGCACAGCCCTGTGCATGCAAGTGTTTAGTAAGTTTGCTTGCTTGTGAGCATACACACATGAATGCACACGCAGACACACACTCACACACACACACACACACACACACTCACACACACTCACACACACTCACAGAGTGCCTCCTTTGTTTAGTCTGTCTTCAAGCCTGTGACTTTTCAGCAGCGATCTGGCTGATCATCTCAAAACTTCAGTCTCTCCTCTCAAAATGTTTGTGACGATCAGTGTTTCTCTCCGTCTGCTGTGTTAACTGATCTGTAGCTGCTTCGCTCTGCTCAAAGCTTGCACTCAATATTTCTCATTTTTATTTATAATCAGATTTAGTCTCCAAAAGTGACTGACAATAAAAAACTGAAGGTAATCTCTTAACTGTGCAGTGTTCTCCTTCTTTACTGCACAGTTAACTGTTTGCCAAGTTGACATATTTCCGTATTTTTATAAATATAACTACCTTTTGTGAACATATATGATTGAACATATGGATGATCTGAATTAAAACATTGTTTTCAATGTGCCCTCCTCAATGAGCTCAGACCATTTTATCAGTAACAACTAGAAAGACAACTGTTGAAAGCTGATGGAAACATAAAAGTAGGGGTTTGACATGTTTGTGTCTGTCTGCTTGTGAAGAGGTTGTTCAGAAAAAAAAGGCCTAGAAAAGCTAAACAGGGTTGCATTTGCATAGGGGAATGTTTGGTGTGTTTATACCATCTCTTTTCACTTTTTTTTCAAGTTTTTCTTTAAGAAAGAGTAGAAGAGACAGAATTCAGATTCAGACAAAAATTATATAAACAGGAAAACAAGCCAATATAATTGAATATTTCTATATATTCTTTTAATATTTTAGATTTTTTCTTTAAATTATCAACTTAAGGGCCAGTTAAATGCTCCTTGCATCAAGAAAAACTAGTTTTTACATACCTTGTTGCTTGTGACTCTGACCTTAGCTCCAGGCTGTCTGTCTTGGATGTCACTTGATGCTCTATCTCACCTCATAATGTACAAATGCCCTTAAATCTAATGAAACCGAGGTTCAGCCAACTCTGTCCTCTGCTTCAGTGCGATGGGTTGAATACACCCTGGCACGCTGTCAAAGCAATATGGGATTGCTTGTACCAGTTTTACCCCTGACATGGAAGTCATCAGGTCCTGGATGACTCTGCTCATCGTGCCAGAGGAGAGAGCTGCAGCAGTTGATTGCACATGCATGCAAAAGCAGTATTTTTTTCTTATTTACTCACATCCTCACACACACATTAACAATGGCATTGCAGGAAGGAGGGTTAGTCACTGTCCATCTGATCCCTCGTTTCCTGCGAAGAGGATAAAACAGGGAGGGAGGAGAGGAAGTGAACAAGGAAGCCTGGAGGAATGAACGCTAACACTCATGAGGTGCAGATGATTTGTAACAATGTTGAAGGAAGGAAGGAAGGATGGGTGGATGAGTGTTGCACAGATGGAATAAATGGATGGATGAAGTGAGTGGGTGTAAGTAGGGAGCAAGAGAGGGATGGAGAAAGGATGAGGCTAGCAGAGAGACGGGTGGTGCATCCTTGAAGCCTCCTTGCTGCTGCTGCTGCTGGAGGGAGATTCGTCTTTTCTATTTTCAACCTTGCCTCTTTGCCTTCCTCCTGCTCTCTTTCTGTCTCTTGGTTTCCTTATTTTCTGTATCCCATCCTTGTGCTCTGTGGTGCTTTCTCTCTTTTGTCTCGTTTCCTTTCATCTCTCCCTCTACCATTCCTCCCTCTTGTCCTCCCTCTCTCAGTATGAATTATTTATCCTATAAGGCCCCTTATCTTTTCTGCGTTGCTCCAGTAAGATTTGCTGAGCTAAATCCCCTCCCATGACTAGAATAGGTTCCTATGGCTCTAATAGAGAGCCATTAAGCCCTGCAGCAGTGAGAATTAAGTTTTATCTACTGTCATCCTTCGAGGCCCAATTTTCTCATGTTCCCTTTATACACTTTAATATTTCCTCCTATATTATGAATACAGGTGTTGAGTACAAATTTCAGTGTTTTATAGCTTCTGTCTGGCAGCGATTTTGCACAGAACAGTGATTTTTTCACAGCAGGTAGCTGTTCAACAAGTCCATGACTGACAGATATTTTCGAGGAATAATTGCTTTGTATTAAAGTAATGGAAATTAGGTTTTACTGAAATTGATGGATAATTTAATTTAAGAAATTTAAGTCTTCATTTGAGTTTTTTCAACATTAATCACAGTTTAAAGCCATTAAATCATACCATTTATGTCTGTATGCTACTTTGAACAAACTGTCCTCTGCAGGTTCAAGTATTTAATCAAATTAGTACAGCTTTTGCAGAAGTAGATGTGTTGCCATGTTTTCCACTATGTTTTAACTGAAAGCCTGGCAACATAGAGAAAAATAAGATCAATTTTTGTTATATGGGGACAATTCCACTCACTTTTTATTATTCTAAATATCCTCAAAGATATTTATAATATTGTGCTGTACACACAAAAAAGTGACAGGTAGTTTTGTAAGTGAAGACAGAACTTCAGAGGGAAATTCAAATGTACTTTGTTTACTTTGCCATCACTCAGCAAATCAGTTCCTGTAAGTTTGTCAGAGTTTGCCTCAGAAAGTCAGAACATTTGCTGGACTTTACCGTAGAGGAAACACTCTATAAACTGACTGTATCAACAACATTAACTGTACACACAATCAGTCTGTTTTTAGACAAGCTGGAAAGTTTTCCCCAGACCTAGAAAAACAAAATTTAGCATCTTTCCTTGGCCGCAGTGCAGAACAAATGTAATTACAGCTGAATTTCCATATCATGATTGACACATAGGAAACATTGGCCAGTCTTAATCTGTACATAAACACTAAAATCAAACAGAGGAAAATAGCTGCTTGGAAAACTTTTTTTCTCCTATCTGCAAGCAAAATAATCCAAAAATAAAGAACAAAGGTTTCTACACATCATTAGTGTTGGTTTGTCCACTGATCCTGGTTTGAGCCTGTGATCAAGTATTGATCGTCATTAGTGAACTATTGGTCTGCCACTTTATAAATGATTTAACCTGCCAGACATAATGACCACATGGAGGTCATTTTGTTTAATAACACATTGACTTGTTTGTCTGTATTGATTCAGGAAGGATGAGAGGAGGGAGATTGATTTGATTGTGTGGACGATTCAGTAAAATCAGTCAATGAGACTCAGTCTTTGTCACTTTTTTGCTGACAACTGGACTCGTTTCTCTGCCAGAGTAATCTTTTAAAAGACCCTTTTTTGATGAAATTCAAGATAATGTTAAGAAGTGGTTTAATGCTGCTAATCTGATTAAATTTAACATCATTTGTGAAGCACTTCAGAGGGTAAACTCATACATCATACGTGTGTTTCTGTAAGCCGGCTGCTTAGCTGCTCCTGCTGTGATGATTGGCCCATTAAACAGAGAGGCAAACAGACCACCCGACACAGAAAACACACTGCTGCTAATCTGGATTTATTATCATTACAGCCGGACAGTGTTAGCACTCTCTACCCCCTGGGCCACATGATGAGCTGGCTTATCACACACACACGTCTCTAACACACACACACACACACAAGCCATGCTTCAAATAGGGAAAACACAGAATCAACACAGAGACAACTTGCACACACACACCATACCACTTAGTCAGTGTAACACACATAACAGCACCTGGTTTGCTGATCCCAGATCCCACAGATGAGCTCGGGCCTGTCGGCCATGCTAGCAGCTGTTTGTGGGTTTCAGCAGTTTCTGACAATATGTCCTGACATGTGGAGGAGCACAGGAAGTTGATCCCGCCAGCTCACTGTACTGTGGAAAACATTGCGGCCCTGTAACTAGAAGTTTTATTGGGAAGGAAATTGTAACAACCCAAGAATTTAGTTAATTGGAATGTGTCAGTAAATGTGTGGATGATAGAGGATTTTTTTTCCTGCCTCGAAATGAGACAGACACCACAACAGTGACCTGCTGAATCTTGACTTGCTTTTTTTTGTTTTATTGGGGAGATAAATTCAAACATGAGCCAGAGTGAAGAGGCTTCTGCCAAGGAAACACCTGCTGTGACTGAGATTAATTTTATAGCTCACAATGGAGGAAATTCCTTCTCTTTTTTTTTGTTCAGTTTATTTTACAAAGCTCTTTTTAAATTGGCTTCATGAAAATAAACACCATTATCAGTTAACGCTCTCCATTAAGCTTCTCTCATTTTGTGGCGCTCGAGGCAAAATGTTTCCTCTGCTATCACTTCAACATCGATCACTAGATTTTTGCTCATCAGCCTCTGTGTGTTTTTACTCCACTGATTAAACAGAATGAGAGACAAAACAAAACAGACCAATAATAGAAATTTAATGGCCAGTCGTGATTTCCTGTTTGGTTTTGAGTTTTTTTTCTTATGTCTTATTTAAGTGAAGTGGCTGTAGTTGTAATTCTCTGTATCTTTGTCCTTTTTTTCTTTAGAGCAAGGTCTGGATGAGATGAAAAAACTGTTGCTGCTGCTGCTTGGCTGTGCTGTTCAGGTAAGATCACGGTTCAGTCCACTGACACACACACACACACACACTGTACATTCAGGTATGAAGGAGCAGGAACAAAGACGGCTGCGACAAACACTCATCACTTTTAAAATGATGCCTCTGATTCATGATTCAGTGACTGTGTACAATCCAACAGCATGATGTGTCCTCTGTTTGAAGGTCTTTAACTGAGGGAGCTGATGAAATGTTCAGTGCTTTTATTCGTCATCTTGTAGCAATTTAATTCCAGAGCCAGAAATCTTATTTCAGACAAAGTCTCCATTTGGTCCGGTCTCCTTTGATTACGGTCATTTTCTTTTTGTGATAAAATGAATGAACTCTTGACTCTTATAGAGGTAATAAAGGAGGTAGCAGACCTCTCTTGTCTTTTGACAAAGCCCCTCTCAGCTCTCACTCGCTGCATTTGAAACAAGAGCGCTGAGTTTCACCACCTATTGTTTCAGCAAAAAGACACTATAGATGCATTCATGCAAGTAACTCTGACTTGATAATCTGTCTGCTGGAAACCTATATATAAGCCATCGCTGCCTTTTGTCTGCAATTTTGGTCTTCTAGCCTCCAATTTAACCCCTTAATTCACCTGACTTTTTAACATCTTCTTCAATTCTTTTTTCTCCCAACCTTTTCCATCCCTGTTTACAGTGCGAGAAGAAGGAAGAGTACATTGAGCGCATCCAGACTCTGGACTTTGACACCAAAGCTGCTATAGCATCCCACATCCAAGAGGTATTTCTTCTTCTTCAAAGTAAACAAAAATGGCAAAAATTACAAATAAGTGACATCCTGTGCATTACATAATTTAAATGCATCTATTAAAAAGATCTTTTACTCTTCACTTGGGGGCAAAATTTTGTTATCAATGATGTAATTCTTGTGGTTTTAGGTGACACATAATCAGGAGAATGTAGTGGACCTGCAGTGGTTGGAAAGTGGGGAGATACCTCCTGAGGACCTTGACGGCCTCTCCAGAAACCTGGCTTTCCACCTGAAACACCTGGTGGATGAAAGGGACACACAGCTGGAGGTAACGGTTCATGTATAACATATATGAACTCTAACTCTCACACAGATAATGCTCTGCATAAAGGCTCTGCAGACCTTTCCTGTCGTTTTACAAACCCTCATTCAACTGTTACTCTCTGCTTTTAAAACAGGAGCTCTGACCTTTAGGTTTATTAAGCCTTAATTTTGTGACTAAGGCAACATAAGAAAAACAACAGTAAACAAGTACAACAAAAAAGGGGCAAAGCAAAGTGGAACAATGTGAATGTAATTCCACACTCATCCTGCGGGTGTTTGGGGGAAAGTTGTCGAGTTCAGATGCATGTTTGAGTTCTAGGAACTAAGTTTTGCTGATGAAAATGACGAACTACTACTAGGAAGGTTGTGTGGAAACTTTTCCCTTTATTTGCCGTCACCACAAAAGAGCGACCTCAGGAAGGAAGGGTTGAAACTGTTAACTGTCTCATGGATGGTGTGTGTGTGTGTGGGTGTGTGTGTGTTTTACTTAGAGTAAATGCGTCATTTAATGGGTTTCCAACCCACAGGGTGCAGATGCCTACAACAGATACAACTGATCATTGTGTGTGTGTGTGTGTGTGTCAGGGGTCCTAATAGCCTCCAGATTATCACTGTGAAGTCCAGCCGCTCTCAATTAAAATCCCATTTCCTGTCACGGGCACTGGATCAAACTAGGCTGTGTTTGGGACTGTGGATGTACTTTTTGCCCCAGTGCCTGTGTTCGGTGTGTGTTCGGTGTGTGTTCAGTGTGTATTCAGTGTGTGTTCGGTGTGTGTTCAGTTTGGGGTGGTTTAGATGCTTCAGACGAATCCATAGATCTGTTTTCCTTTTTGCCTCTAGTTCAGTTGTTGAATCCTACTTCTAACTGTTGCCATTACAGAAAATAACAACACTGGTTAGTTTTGTATAGATTAGACCGAGTAAAGATTGAAAATTAGATTTCTGTTATGACCCATTTTGTTAATTTTGTTTTCCTTGAGCCTGACTGAGTAAACTCACACAGCCTGACTTCCATTAAAGTGCTCCTCCATTCTACACAGCTAGAAATCTCATTATCTGCCCTCCTCTTTCTCCTCTCTCCGCTCAGACTATCGTGGAGTTAACCCAGGAGAGAGACTGTGTGCAGTTGTCACCACTGGCTCCCTGTCCGACACAATCTCCCGGCGACTCCCCGAGTATGAGGAGGACAGAAAGCAGACAGCACCTCTCTGTGGAGCTGGCTGATGCCAAGGCGAAGATCAGACGCCTCCGACAAGAACTGTGAGTACCACATGTAGATAAGTAATATTTATCAAAAAACAAAAAAAAAATGTGTTTCAGTCTCCACAGTTTGCCCTAAACGAACTAGATAACTCCATACAAAAAGGTCATTTGCTGGATTGAAACATTACTTATTACTTCTAATCTCTATGTTACTATAGTTCCCATTTTTGTTTCCCTACAGGCATCTGTTTCAATCAGAACGGGGAACTTAGTCTCAGATTTTCATTGGCCAGTTCATGGTGATGATGACGCTTTTTACATCAATTCCAACAGACTATATAAACATTAACTATACCTGTACATACTGGTTATGAAATTTCAGTGTAATGTTTTTTAATTAGTCATCCATAATTTCTTATTTAGTGTTTTGATCCTGTATTAGATAATGATAGTGCAGAGATGACGGGAAATGAGAGAGAGATAGACATGATAAAGGCTGCAGGGATGCTACAGTTTGTTGGTTTAATGCTGTTTTAACCTTTGACTTGCATCAGTGCAACAATTTTGAAATAGTTTCTGCATTTGTATTTTTTGCTGTTGTGACATAGCTGACTTGTTAGACCCTTATTTTAAAGAAACTAACACATCAGTTAGGTGTTGAAATTGAATGCTGTAAGTCTTCAGCCCTCTGTGGTTACTGGGATTTTTTCTAAGTGTATTCAAGCTTTAAACATGGAGCTGAAAGAACCGTGACAATGCAGAAAGGAAGAGTGACTGGAACCAGCTATCCATTTCCTCTACATCCTTATTACTCACATTATGTCGGGCTGCTGTGATGTCACACTGCAACACACACACACACACACGCACAAGCTGAGGCATTTAAATTCTGCCCATGAATAATAGAGCTTCCTTTTTAAAGTGCTGTAATTTCATGCTGGACAAAAGCTTAATGGTCACCAGAGAGAAGAAAAGAAGCCCTTTTTATAGGGGGAAGTATTTAAATGTTGCACAAACAGAACATCAGATTTTACAGACCAACTGGCGTCATGAAGTTGGTGTCGATTCTTATACTTCGACAGTAACTGTTTTGTTTTAAGAATGTTTAAGAGGTGCTGAATACTTAATTATTTCTCCTTTTCTACACATTGTTTTCGAGAAAAGACCCCACTGAAGCAAATCTTAGATTTCAATGACGGTGTGTCAGCTCAGACTACATGTAGTTTTTACCTCAAGGGGATCTTTTGCGCTCGAGTGGCACTGATTTCCAGACAACAAGTTCATTCATCACCTAAGCTGCATTAAAATTAATGCAACCACTGACTGCTTCATACAGAGCTGCTTAAAAATTTAACATACCAGAACCAGCTAACATTTATCTATTCAGTTTGCTAATAAACTTCAGTGTAACTTTATGAGGCTCATACTTGATTCTTAAACAGAGAAATGATGTCAGAAATTGTAGAAGTTGAAAATGCACTTGAATGATTCCTAACAAATTAAATAGACAGAGGCATGTGTGAGGGCCAAATAGAAGAACAATGGTTCTTTAACAACTTGCTGTAGCATTAATGAAGGTCATTATTCATTCATTGTCGGTCTCATCCTGACATTTATCACATATACACATCTCTTTTATACTTCCTTGACTTACATTATCATAAATTCTTGAGAGGACATAAATAGAGCTGCAAAACAACACTTGACAAGGCGAATGAGTTTGTTTGTTGGTTGCTATAGGATTCTTTACTTGTTGCTTGGTGTCTGTGGTACAAAAGAGTTGTCATGTGATCGACCAGACAAGGGGACAAAAACAGTTTGTCCACGATGGAGTCTGGTCACATGTTTGCAGCTTCTGTTCATGTGCCAAAGAGGAGCATGTTTGTTTTTGCCTGTGTGTGTTCACATGTGCATATACCGTCTTTACATACAGTTGTAGCTGTGTGTATCCGCTGTGTGGTCTTACATACGTGTGAGTGTGTGTTTTTGTCTGTTTTAAGGAGACCATGTCAGAGCCATTGGGTTTTGGTTCACTGCTCCCTCACTGGTCTGTTTGTTAATGTTTCTGTTAAAGCTTCTACATCTTGGCTGCTTTTCCTCCTCCTGTTGCAGCTCAGACGCACTGATTTTATGACCATAAAAACACATTCATTCAAATCATTTTCACAGCTGCTGTTCCTCAACGAGCCATGACCAGATTCCCAGGCTGCAGGTTCCTTATTAAACCTATTTTCAGCATTTTGATAGCATGCAAATTATAAATAGATCAGAAACATATTAAATAAAGAGACAGAATTGTAGCAATGGAAACTCCCCGTTTACTGTAGTGTAAAGAGTCTCTGAGGTTTTGGTCGCTTAGCTGACACAACTTGACTGTCACTAGATCATTTTCTACTACAAATTCAACCTCACACATTTACATGAAAGGCAGGAATGTTCTGTTATGCTGAAATGAGTTACAGCCGAACTTAATGTGCACATTTTGTTCCAGACCGATGCAAATTAAATTCATTTAAAACCGGTCTGTTGTACTGAAATCACTGTTTAACCACCACATGCTCCTGCAGCACTCATGCATCAAATACAATGTTTGTTTATTGTCAAACTCATTACTGAAGGTCAGCAAGGTTGCAATTTTTTTTATTTGTCAAGTTTGGTAATGCAGGTTCCACTAACGTCCAATCATGTGCCTGTTTCCTGACATGCTGTTATTAGTTAAGAAACAATTAAACTATTACAGAGGAAATGTTTGCTAATGTTTACCACAAAAAGCTGTGTTGCATATACAGAATAAGATGGTGTGTGTGTGTGTGTAGTGTGCTCTGTAGACAAAGGTGGAGAACAAAGGTTGCCTTTATTCCTTCACTTTTTCAAATATAGAGTGTGCACATGTGTTTGTGTCTTGGCTTGTGCAGATGAAATGCGTGTTTGACTATTAACATAAGCAGCGGAGCCAGCTGCATCCATAATATGAGCCAAAAGCCAATCTGACATGCTAGACTTGACAGGTGTTTGTGATTTGGGAAGGGGGAGTTGTTTGGGGGGAAAGTGTCTAGGCTGCAGGAGGCAGATGGGGGTGAACTTATGAAAGAAAAACAGAAATGTGTAAATATCCTGCCTTCATATCGACTTCCAACTTCCCAAACAATGCTAGCTGCAGGAGCAAGGAGGAGATAAATGGGAGAACGTGTAATAAAAAAAAAAAAGGATGCCTCCTCCTTATTGAGATGCACCCCGAGACTCCAGAGAGCTGTAATCAAACAGGCCATCAGATGTTCAGTGGAGCGTTTTCATGCAAATGCACACACACATACACGAACACAAACACAAACACACCCGCACAGACACAGAAAGAGCAGCATCTCAGGAATGCAGTCGTTTTCCTTTAAAGTAGTGTGACACATTCTCTCTCTGTGGTTCAGGCCTGGAGAATTTGCACACACACACAAATTCAGACAGACAGCAAATGTCAGGATTCCCTGTTTCACTGTCACTTAAACAAACGCGACAGGAAAGTACGTTACGCTAGATAGCAGGTTTAACGTTATACAGCAGATGGCAAAACCTTTTGAAGGTGGAAGGATGATAAATAGAATTTTATATTTTGTACCAGTTGCATAAGAAGATAAATGATTCTTTTGCTCTTCGTTTTAATCTTATCTATTGCAGTAGCGTCTCTAGAATAAAGGAGGACGAGCAGTTTGAGCCACAGGGGGCAGATTTGCATATGTTTACCCCTGAAGTGGTCACAGGATACTCTCTTCTCCTCAGTTGTTTTTAACTGCTGTCTTTCCCCTTTCTGTTTTTCGTCATGTCCAGCTGGAGGAAGCTGTTTATTTGTAACCGAAATCATGGCACGGATACGGGAAAGACATTTTTTATACAGACACCACAGCTCAAACACACCAGACTGACACACAATAGACTGTTTGTACTGAAGAAAATGGATTATTGGTTGATTGATGTCTTGAAAATCAACTTGTTAGTCGGGAATTTTTCTAACTTTCCTACAAAAGCCTCTTTTTCTCAAAGGGGGTGTTGCTGATGCAATGTGCCAAATTTGTTATTATGATTTGAAAATGAAGAGGCTTTTAAGCCAAAACTCAGCAAAATTTTAATACAAAAAATGGCATCCAAGTCAGTGTTTGCATTATCTTTCTGGAAAAGCTCCATAATGTACAAAATGGCAAGCTACTAAAACTAAAATACTTAAATTAAGATGGTGAAGCAATTTCAAACGATAATGTGAAAATGTGATCTTTCAGTGCAACTGTGTCAGTAGGTTTCTACCATTAAACGATTAAACTGCAAACTGTGAAATGGAAACAGCCCTAAAGGGATGTTGTTAAGTCTATAAACTGAAACCAAACTGATGCACAATCATTAGCACACTTAAAAAAAGGGCACATGATTATTTGAATTATGGCTTTAATCTTATCACACACCAATGACCCAAATACATTATTTTTTTTATAAATAACAGTGTGTCTGTAAATGTGTGTCTTTCTCCACCTCCTGCCTTTAGGTTACATTCTTTAACCTCTTCCTCTTTCTTTTTATTTAACTCCTCTTCATCTCTCTCTCAGAGAGGAGAAGAGTGAGCAGCTTTTGGACACCAGGCAGGAGCTGGAAAACATGGAAGTGGAGCTTAAAAAGCTTCAACAGGAGGTAACAGTGACTCACACACACATGCAGAAAACATACAAACATTCACAGGACTTCTGTGACTTCACCTGCTGTTCCCCTCTCTTTCTAAGTACTTTGTTTCTGCAGAGCTGCCAGGATTTAATCAGCTAGCCAGTGACTTAGCTCATTAGGGGCTATTAGAGCTATCTTTAGTCGAGCAACAGCCTCACATGGCTTTTGATATGAGGTGGGAAGTGGACTGACTTGATGCTGTAAACAGGGTGGATGAGTTCAGGGCATGAAGGACAGATTTTATGAGTGTGGATGCATGTCAGGGATTATATTGTGGACGGTTCTGCTCTTTTTCTGATTATGTAACAGACATGACTCATAAATATAAGATTACAAAGTGACTGAATGCTCTTAATCTGTGGTTTCAGATATACAATGTTATGAGTGACTTTTGTTTGAATATTTTTAAAAATTCTGCACATCAATGCTCTTTATTCGGCTGTCCACCTCTGCAGAGCTACCAGTTGCTGTCGGACGCTCGGTCGGCTCGGGCCTACCGTGACGAGCTGGACGCCCTCAGAGAGAAAGCGATTCGAGTCGACAAGCTGGAGAGCGAGCTGAGCCGATACAAGGAGAGACTTCACGACATTGAGTTTTATAAGGCCAGAGTCGAGGTACACAACCACACACACACACACACGTATACACACACAGCCTTACTTCAAGCCAAGAAGACTCTGTGTGTTAAAAGACACTCCTGAGATACTTGAGAATCATGTAGCAGTGAAAAGGAAGTAGCTATAATCTGAAACATAAACAAGTCTTGATAGTATTAGTTCATGTTGTAGACAGAGTGCAAACAACATGTAACCAGCATGCAAGACACCTGCAACTGTCCAAGCTGCATTTTCTCATTATGCAGCACATGATGCAAATGTTTAAGTTAAATCATTAATAAAACACACATAGTAACATCTTACTATAATTTTGATTAGATTTTCAGTAGAAGTATTTGTATGTTTGCTGTCTTGCGTTCTGTATTCTAACTTAAACAAACTTGTATTCTCTGTTGATGTGGTGGTGTCTGTAGGAGCTGAAGGAGGACAACCAGGTCCTGCTGGAGACAAAGGCCATGTTGGAGGAGCAGCTTGACGCCAGCCGAGCTCGGTCTGACAAGCTTCACCTCCTGGAGAAAGAAAATCTGCAGGTCAAATCCAAGATTCATGACCTGGAGATGGTGAGATGATCGATTTATTTTCTCAGTGCAGAGATCTGAGATTTGATTGTACAGACTGATAAGAGTCAAAGGTAGAGATGCTTGGCTTCAAATAAAAGCAAAGTGAAAGGGACAGCGAGTCATTTCAGCAGTTGTGTTTTCAGGTTGAGTGAAACACACCGTCTGTCTCTCTGTTATCTCCAGGAGCGAGACATGGACCGTAAACGCATGGAGGAGCTGCTGGAGGAGAACCTGGTGCTTGAAATGGCCCAGAAACAAAGCATGGAAGAGTCCCTGCACTTGGGCTGGGAACTGGAGCAACTATCCAAAACACCAGAGCTGACTGAAGGTAACAGAAGCCCTCTGCATCCAGGATCTTCTTAAAAACCAGAAACCAAGAGTCTACATGTTGACTGACAGCTAGATTAAAAAAATAAAACACAAAGAGGATTGTTTAAGGCAGCAAACAGTGGGATGTTGAGTTGAAATGTGCTGCTGACGGTCACCTGAGCTGACCAGGCTGAAGGGTTCAGACGGTGAACAGAGCAGCTCTGATCACTGGCTCCGGGCCCTGGTCTCATCCGTGTGGTTCTGCAGCGTTTGCCAGCCTCCACTGAGTTTTCTTTCCACTCGGTTAAGACCTGTAATTAATATTCAGTGGCTCTTGGAGGATAATCTCTGTGTTTGGATTATAAAAGCTGTTAAGAGGTTTAACTAGCCAGGGATCTGGATAAAGACTTTGTTTATGTGTGTGTGTGTGTGTGTGTGTGTGTGTGGGGAGGGGTTTTGTTTGTTAATATGACTCCTTAAAAGCTTCAAGAACTACAAAGTTAGACCCCAGGGCTCTATTAATATTATTGATTTTTTTTTCTTTTTTTGCTGGACTTGTTGTAAAATTAACATTTTTTTGTGTTAGTTGGTGTCTCTTGACTTGGAGCAGGAAACAGGAATTTAAATTTGTCTGTTTTTGTGAAAATAGTGTCATATAGTTCACATTGTCCCGCTGTCTTTGATTCAGCCCCTCAGAAGTCTCTGGGTGAGGAGGTGAATGAGCTGACCTCGAGCCGCCTGCTGAAGCTGGAGAAAGACAACCAGACCCTGCTGAAGACTGTGGAGGAGCTCAGAGGAGCAGCCGGTCAGGACTCTGTGGCTAAACTGGCCAAAGTCAGTCAGGAAAACCAGAAACTGAACCAGAAAGTGAGTAGTGGAGTATATAATAAAATGTTGTTTTCAGTGGTTGAGTTTAGGGTTAGATCAGGTCAGATAAACTCCTCCAACACTTCCTCATTTCATTACTCATCTATTTTTAAGGAAAAACTCAAACTTCCAGTTAAGATGAGTTGTGCATTATGAGAAGTACTTTTCTGCAAAGCAGCATAACTGGGAATTTTCCCTTTTCATGCAACAACATGCCTGTAACACATCTATTGCATCACGTAAAAAAATGTTTTAATTTCAGTGAATGGTTGCAACAAACATAAGAGATGTATCAGCACTCTGTTACACTCCTCAGAGACTGACCGGGCTGTGTTAAGACTCTTTGCAGCCTCAGTTTAAGATGCAGTTGCCCCTCATCAGGGTCTCCACTGAGATTAGCATATTGGACCAGCACTCCTCTGTAGTATATCACCCCAACACTTTAGGCCTTTTCAGTCAGTGAGAGTGAGAAGTAAAAAGAGAAAAGGAGAGTGTATGCAGAGGGGTGGATAGGAGGATGAAAGCAAAGCTGTAAATCCAGGCAGTCCTGCTTTGCCTTTTCTTTCCCAGTCTTTGACTCTTGAACGCCCCTCGCTAAGAGAAGTCTCCCAGCTATTTTGAGAACCATAAGCCCCCCCCACCCCCCACTCCTGCCCTCTGAATGTAGAGCATGAAATTGTGTTTTTCTCTCACAAAGAGAAAATCCAAAGTGAGAAATGTATTTCTGAATGACTCGGGGACTTAGAGCCAAAACACATTAAAATGTGAATGCAGCTGGTGGACTGGGAACAACAAAAAAAGTCTCATTTAATGCGCATCTGTGTGTGTGTGTGGCGTAAATTAACTTGTGTGTGGTTGTCTGAGGAATTGTGACAGAATGAGGTGATGTATTGTATGTTTCTTGCATGGATTAGTAATTACACCAGCTTCTTTGTGACTTCTTTTGAATAGCAGGGTAACTTGCACTGTGATGTTTTGGCTGCATCACATGGCAGGTGATGATGCAGCACTGGATGTAATGCATGCAAATATTTCTTATTAACTGAAGGGGAAAAATATCAAAAAATGTGTTATAGTCCCAACAAAGAAGACAATAAATCAGGAGTGCTTATCTAAAAAATGTTACTTTATCGTGGTTTGCAGTTGGAGCAGATGGAAAGTGAACTGACAACAGAAAAAGAGTCGCTCCGCAGCGCCGAGTCGCTCAGCACCGACCTGATGAAGGAAAAGGCTTTGCTGGAAAAGACCCTGGAAACACTCAGAGAAAACTCTGAGCGACAGGTACACACACACACACACACACACACACACACAGTTACAGATTGAACTTGAGAAGATAATCCCCAAACCTCATGGTCTTCACTTCAAATAATCATCACATATACTTCATTTATTTAGTTGTATTAAATCCTCTGAGTGATATTTGCTTGTGTGCCATATTTCTGTCGAATGTTACATCATTGATTGACAGGCCTGTTGTGTTTGAGTTGGCATTGCAAGTTAGCACACTGAATGTTTTTTTTTTAATAGAGAACAACTTTTCTGAGTGCAGCATTTATGTGTTTTAAAATGCAGTTTAATGCTGGCAGCCTGCACAATGGACAAGCATATGGTCAGATACAGTCAGACAAACGGGGCTTTGAGGCTTCGTCATTCACGCTGCTTTATCTACAAAAACCAGCATTGATTCTGGTTCCAGAAAGCTCCAAGAAAAGAACATGACTAAGCTGCGTTTCTCCTGAGAGCGATCTTTGTGCGGCTGATTTTTTTTTATTTGGCACCAAAAATTATTAAGTGGAACTATCGCTATGTTTTATTGACTGCACAGACTTGTAGCACTCTGTGGCCCAGATACAGCCGTTCACTGTTTGTCTGCAGGGACTTTAAAAGCTGTTAGACCCAAATCAGACACCTTTGATTAGTTAAACCATCAGATTTGTAAAAAGAAAAATGACCTCGATGGGCTACAGAGGCAGAGAAAACAGCACAGAAATATGAAAGTTTGAAGCAGAACCTTGGGACGTTTTTTTTGTGTTTCTTAAATCTTTTTCCAAGTATCGACTCGTACAAAAGCTGCCATTACAGCAAGTTACAGAACAGTGAAGTTCCACATAGCTCAATGCTCCAAAGTTGACGAGTACATCTTTTAAGTCAGATGTTTCTTTTGACTGATTTTAAATCTCTGATGTCCGTTCTCCAGATGAAGGGTCTGGAGCAGGAGAACAAGCACCTGAGCCAGACGGTGTCGTCTCTGCGTCAGCGTTGCCAGGTTGGTGCCGAAGCCCGAGTCAAAGACGTGGAGAAGGAGAATCGCGTTCTCCACGAATCCATCTGTGAAATGACCAGCAAACTCAATAAGATGGAGTTTGAAAGGAAACAACTACGTAAGTGACGGGTGACTTAATGTTTCTGCTGTCGGTTGTAATCAACATAGCTTGTTCATTTTGCTTCTTTGTTTTCTTGAAATCTGCTCTTTTTTTTAGGTTACCTATAATATCTGTTCTCTCCTTCTGTGCGTCAGTTTTTTTGTTTTCTATTTGAATTCACAGGATTAAGATTCTGGTTGTTTCTGTCTTTTTTTATGCAGGTAAAGAGCTCGAGGTGATGAAGGAAAAAGGTGAGAGAGCAGAAGAGCTGGAGATTCAGATGCAGAAGCTGGAAAGAGACAACGAGAGCCTGCAGAAGAAAGTTGCCAGTCTGGGAATCACCTGTGAAAAGGTCCATGTTTATTTCTGCCTTGTAGTCATTCGATGTGTCGTTCTTTTTCAGGACCCCAACATATAATAATTTTAGTTTCATTTGTGTCATGTTAACAGAGTAGATGTGGAATGTTATTTATTTTCCAAACCTTTTAAGGAAAAGAAGCATAACATGGCTAAATAAAGAGTTGACATTATATTTACTGCATTTGAAATGTTTGTATTTAACATTGTGCGTCCTGATTAACCAGTTTAACTTAAAGTTGAACGGCTTCCCAGAGGATTGGCAAGAATTACCAGCCTCTGTGGCTCAGATTTTCACTTTTTAAGTATATTATTATCCTTGTCAGCTTTCGGGAGAAACATCTTTGACTTTCTGTGGTTAAAACCTTATGGATTTGAGGTTTTAAGGCATGACATGCTATGATCTCCCCCAGCTCAATGACTCATTTTCTGCATTAAAGAATATATATCACAAGCTGGGTTTCACATTTTGACACCTGCTCTCATTCATCTCTATTTCTCATTTACTGTTTCTGTTACTCTTGGAACTTTGTTCTGCTCGTAGGTAAAACTTTTGGATTTTACAGCCAAATTTACATTGAGTTCATTTCAAACAGTAAAATCATGATCTAATAATTCATCTGAAGCTGTGCGAGCAGCATTGAATAAAGCAAGAAGTTCTTGGCTGCTTTAAGACAACAACATCGGACAAAAACCATCTGTTTCTCATCTCCATCCATCATTTATGTGTGTTCAGGTGTCGTCTTTGGAGAAGGAGAACACCGAGCTGGAGGCAGAGGGTCGTCGTCTGAAGAAGAAGCTGGATGCTCTGAAGAACATGGCCTTCCAGCTGGAGGCTCTGGAAAAGGAGAACTCCCAGCTGGAGCAGGAAAACCTGGAGCTTCGCCGCTCGGCCGAGAGCCTCCGGTCGGCGGGGGCGAAGGCTGCTCAGCTGGAGGCGGAGAACCGGGAGCTGGAGAGCGAGAGGAGCCAGATGAAGCGTAGCCTGGAACTGCTCAAAGCCTCGTCCAAGAAGACGGAGAGATTAGAGGTAAGAAAGACTGCTTCTGTGACTGAAGAGCAGCGTCATGAAGCCTCTTCTGAGATCCAACAGGCCAGCTCTAAAGCTAAAAGCCTCTGATTTTGTAATTTAGTATCACCAATTAAGATTTTAACAGGTAAATTGCAGGGGATCTGGCATATAACAGCATCAGGGAGCGGCGCAACTAGTTCATGGATGCTTTTAATATCCCAATCTGGCTTTTCCTCTCCCAGGTGAGTTACCAGGGCCTAGATACGGAGAACCAGCGGCTGCAGAAAGCTTTAGAGAACAGCAGCAAGAAGATCCAGCAGTTGGAGGTCGAGCTTCAGGAGGTGGAGGCCGAGAATCAAACCCTCCAACGCAACCTGGAGGAGCTGAAGATCTCCAGTAAACGCCTGGAGCAGCTGGAGCAGGAGGTGGGCAAAGAGAAAACTCTTCCACATGATGTGTCAGTAACAGCAGCCTGGAAAATAAATATAGAGTCAGTGTAAAGAAATTTGAGATATTTCTGGACTTCACTCCTCTGTGGAGCAGAAGAGATACAACATCACATGGGGGGGGATAGCCGTAGGTGGTTTACTGACACAGCTTCAGTTACTTATTATGGGATGGACTGATTCTGCCTGGCAGAATGGGGTCAATCAGATTGGCCCAAAAAGCTGCAGTTGAGGTGGATTGAAAGTGGTGTTTGTGATACAGCAGCATCTTGTTTGTATGTGAAAATAAACAGTTCAAGTTCAGATTCGTTTGGCACTGCCACTCTTTTAGTTCATCCTGATGAAATATCAGCTTATTTCCCATCAGAGCTGGATTATCACAGATTATTTCACAAAATTGATTATTGGCCCTTTGCGTTAATCTGTGTCCACTTTTTAGCCAAACGTGTATTTACAAGGCATTTAAAGCAAAAATAATAATCCCATCAAATGATGTTTGATCCGTTTGCTCTCAATTACCTCCCCTTCACCCCTTCAGAATAAGACTCTGGAGCAGGAAAGTTCCCAGCTGGAGAAAGACAAGAAGCTTCTGGAGAAGGAGAACAAGCGGCTGAGGCAGCAGGCCGAGATCCGTGACTCCAAGCTGGATGACAACAACCAGCGGATCTCCACCCTGGAGAAAGAGAATAGGACCATGGGCAAGGAGATGATCTTCTTCAGGGACTCCTGCACGAGAGTCAAAGACCTGGAGAGAGAAAACAAAGAGCTGGTGAAACAGGCCAGCATTGATAAGAAGACTCTCATCACACTCAGAGAGGTGAGACGTCTGCAAATATTTGTTTTCCCAACACGTCATGAGACTGAACTTCACATGCCAACTTTAACTAAGCTAATTGTTTGTTAAGATCAAACCGTCTTTGCTTCTGTACTTTTGTATATTACTATTTTATAATAAGTAACATTAAAATTCTGTTGTTAAATCACAACTGAAGTGGATAACACTCAAGGCCGATTATTAAAAGCTGATGTTATGACTCATTGCTAACTTTTAATTTGACTCTACCATTAGAATTACACTTTGGTTTTTGTTATTGATGCCTAAATGGAAGGTGTTGGTAAGTTTGAGAGTCATTCAATGTGTGTGTGTGTTTGTGTGTTTAGGAGCTTGTCAGTGAGAAACTGCGTACTCAGCAGATGAATAACGATCTGGAGAAACTGACCCATGAACTGGAGAAGATTGGCCTGAATAAAGAGAGGCTGCTGCATGATGAGAGCTCCGATGACAGGTATCATCTCACAAACACGCACAAATACACAAAGCCCCACTGTTCACTGCTCTGGCTCCTAAAATGGTTTCTGTGTCATCTTGGGATCAAAATCTTCAGCTGGGATTCTAAATAAATCAGCCTGTTGACCCATTTTAGATCAGGTGATAAGGTTTGAATTAATCTGAGTGCATTGCAGAGTCATCCTGTGGGAGGTTTTCTGAGCCAAACTCCCCAAACTGCAGCATTCTCTCTAAAAAAGTCAGTTTGTCTTGTTTTAGTGGGGCAAGAATGAAGATACATTACTCTGTGTGAAGTATTGAAAGTGTGTGATCACAGTCTTGTGGGCAAACAAACATTCGCATGGTGCTCACTTGAATATTTTTCAGATTTAAGCTTTTGGAAACCAAATTGGAGTCGACTCTGAAATCATCTTTGGAGATTAAAGAGGAGAAGATCGCCGCCCTGGAGGCCAGACTGCAGGAGTCCTCGAACCTCAACCAGCAGCTTCGCCAGGAGCTCAAGACGGTCAGCAACACACACATGCACAGTATTTGGATGTGTTGCGTGAAGATGCATAGCTCAACCACAACACATTCAACAATTACTTTCCTAAATTAAGCTAAAACACGCAAATCTCCACCTGAGAACACCGTGTCCCAAAACCCCGTCCCCTGCAGTCTTCAGTCTTTAGAAACATTGAAAACACAGACTCAGGGTTAAAAACAGGGCTTCTCCGGGCCGATACATTATTTATTCATCCACTCTTCCACTTCTATCACCACTTTATCTATTCATGAGGCGGCAGGAGTCTGTGAACGAGGTGGAGCAGAGTGGAGGATGTCTGCTTTTCTGAAGGGAGGTGTGTTTGTGTGCTGAACTTGCTGACACGCATCGTATTCAAGTTAAAAGGTTGAGTGGAAAAGTTGAAGCATCTGTGGATGATTTCTAACAGACATTATTCACGTTATATTCTAGCGGTTTCACAGAGTGAATTTACAGTCAAACCTGGAGCTGTATTTCATTCTCAGCCACCTTGGATTCTCTTGATGTTTATGTTTGAGGAATTAATTTTCTTGCACTCAAGGAGAACAAAAAAAGGTAGCCAAGGTTTTTTTGTTGATTCATGTGTCTCCTCTCAGGTGAAGAAAAACTACGAGGCGCTGCGTCAGAGGGAGGAGGAGGAGAGGATGGTGCAGAGCTCGCCCCCTCGAGGAGCAGAGGACCCTCAGGCTGTCAGTAAATGGGAGAAAGAGAGTCATGAAGCCACCAGGGAGCTGCTGAAAGTCAAAGACAGGCTCATCGAGGTGGAAAGGAATGTAAGTGAGCACGATATCAAGATGCGCTCATGTGAGATATCCAGCATGAGGGGTAAACACACATATTTGGGTTGTCTGCTTTGGTGTGAATGTTCTCTCATATGTCTCATTTTGTGTGCATGTTTTGCCCAGAATGCCACGCTGCAGGCGGAGAAGGCGGCCCTGAGGAGCCAGCTCAAACAGCTGGAGACTCAAAGCTCCAACCTGCAGGCTCAGATAGTGGCTGTGCAGAGACAGACGGCATCTTTGCAGGAGAACAATACGACGCTGCAGACGCAGAACGCCAAGCTGCAGGTAATCCCCCACACATCCTGCACAATAGTCCAGTGACCAGTAAGAATTGATGACTGCTGGATAGTTCCAGTTTGTTCTTTCAATAGTATTTTACAAATTTCCCAACCACGAGATCTTTATCTAAGTCTAACCAAGAAGTTTCTGGTGCTGTTTCCACAATGCATCATGCAGTTGTTAGCTAGTCGGCCTTTTTGCCACATTGCTCTGTTTGTACAGTTGCTTTGCCAGGCTGCTTAGCTGCTTGGATTTAGACTTGTACTCCCTGTTTGGCAGCAATTCAAACCCTGCTTAGGGGCGACAGGATTTACACTGACCATACACCAGCTTCAAGCTGTTCCTATCGATGATTGTGTCTCTGAAAGCGTGTGTATTTTATCTCTGTAGGCAGGTTTGTGCGTACAGGAAGTAAAATTTAGTTTTCATTTAAAGGTACAAAAAGTGTGTCATCACCTGGACAGAATGTGTGTGTGAGTGTGTGAAGTATCAGAGTGTTAATACACACACAGGTCATGCTAACAGAGAGATCTGAGACCAGGAAACCACAGTTACCACAAAGGAAACATGAAAAGAAACAGTTTTCCTGCTGGTGCTTTGTAGATGGAGCTCACATACAAGGGGCAGATCAAACCCAATAGCAACACAGTGCCCCCTATAGACGAAAACAGCAACAACCTCCCCTCAATGTACATGCACTGTTTGTCTTTTGATGTTCGATTTTAGGAACTTTAAGGAAAAAAAGCTTTATTTAGTTTTAATGGATTAAAAAAATGTTAATTGCTAATCTGTAATGTGAAACTACTTACTTTTTTTAATCTACTATCTCCTCTTTATCCCTTTAGGTGGAGAACTCCACCCTGAGCTCACAGAGTGCGTCCCTCATGGCCCAGAATGCCCAGCTGCAGAGCCAACAAAGCAGCGTGGAGAGTGAGCGAGAGGGAGCTCTGAAGGAGAAGGAGGAGCTGAGGGCCACCTACGAGCTCCTCCTCCGCGACCACGAGAAGCTGGCGGCGCTCCACGAGAGGCAGGCGGCCGAGTATGAAGCCCTGATAGGAAAGCACGGGGGCCTGAAGAGCTCCCACAAGAGCCTGGAGCAGCAGCACAGGGACCTGGAGGACAAGTAAGATGGGGTTTAGGAGCAGGGGATTAGCATAAGCTGAAGCTGTGACCTGATGCACCATGTCGACCTTCTTTTGGAAATTGTCACATAAAGATACATATTTAATATCAGAGCTACCATGTTTTAGTAACTGAAGAAAACCACGGTCCCTTTTTTGTGTAGGTACAAGCAACTCCTGCAGAGGAAAGGGGATCTGGAGGAGCTGGAGAAAAATCTGAAGGAGCAGCAGGAGAAAATGTCGCTTGAGAACCAAACACACCAAGCCACAGCTGACCAGTGCAAACTGCTGAAAGAGGAAAACGACAGGTCGGATCCGCCTTTATCAACATTATGCTTATGAATAACATGCTTACAAAGTGATTAAACACTTTAAACTTTTGATGTTTCTCCTAAATCATATGTTTTTATTAATTTAGAAAACACTTTTTACATGCACATGTATCTCTATACTGAGGAGATCCTCTGCTTTCTCTCCAGGCTGAACACTACCTATCGTCAGCTGTTAAAGGACAATGAAAACCTCCAGCTGGACCATAAGAACATAAAGAGCCAGCTGAACAGTGCTAAGCTGGACCAGACAAAGCTGGAGGCTGAATTCTCGAAGCTGAAGGAGCA
Organism: Acanthurus lineatus; assembly: GCA_029814665.1. Taxonomy (NCBI): domain Eukaryota; kingdom Metazoa; phylum Chordata; class Actinopteri; order Acanthuriformes; family Acanthuridae; genus Acanthurus; species Acanthurus lineatus. The sequence goes on from JAPZDV010000003.1 coordinate 19,111,748, forward strand.
GTACCAGCAGCTGGACATCACATCCACCAAACTCACCAACCAGTGTGAGGTGAGAAGACTCTTGTCTCCTCTTCTCTCTTCACGTCTCCTCTCAATTCCTCCTCTTTTACTCTGTGTTGTAGGATCATTTTCCTCCCAAATGTCTCATATTTGTTGCTCAGGCAGGTTTTCTTAGCATCTCCTTTCTACATCTGTGTGTGTTTTAGTTGTTGAGTCAGCTGAAAGGAAACCTGGAGGAGGAGAATCGTCACCTGTTGGACCAGATTCAGACTCTGATGCTACAGAATCGCACACTGCTGGAGCAAACAATGGAGAGCAAGGACCTGTTCCACGTAGAACAAAGACAATACATGTAAACCCCTAAATATATATATTTCCTTCCAAACTGACAGCAAACCTGCTGTCTGAGCTGTCAGAAATTATTTAAATAATTCATCAGTTTGTTTTTTAATGGGACACTAAAAAACAAACTGGTTGATTTTATATAAAGACAGTTCACATTCTCTCCCATTAATTTTCCTCCCTTGTTAACGTCTCAGAGACAAGTTGAATGAGCTGAGAAGACAGAAAGAGAAGCTGGAGGAGAAGATCATGGACCAATACAAGTTCTACGACCCCTCACCTCCACGCAGGTAAAAAACACACCTAATTTAGTAACACAGGTGTAATAAAAATATTTTACCAACCAACCCAAACAGCATCAGAGATTGCTTGTTGACTCATATCTCGAAGGCAGGGGAATTGCAGAAAACACTCACCCTGCAGCCTCAGGAAAGGATGCATCAAATATTTATAGTCTGCAGAGCTTTAAACAGCTGTATATATTTCAACATTTTTTATCAACAGAGGATTTAGAGGATGAAATAGAGCCTCAAAGAGAGCAGAAAACACACATGAAACAAATCAAAATCTGTTGTTTTTACTTTCACAGCCTGTTTTCTTATCTTTCCTCTTTGTTCCTTATGGTATCTCTGTTTCACTTCCTGTATCGCTCCCGTGTAGGCGTGGCAATTGGATCACTTTGAAGATGAGGAAGTTGATCAAGCCTAAGAGCCGAGAGAGGATGCGCTCTCTCACACTGACTCCCTCCCGATCAGAGTCGGGCGACGGTTTCCTCTCCTTACCTCAGGACAGCCAGGACAGCTCATCCATCGGCTCCGGCTCCAACTCGCTGGACGACAACCTGACACACAAGAGGAGCAGCAGTGAGTACAGGGGCAAAACACACACACACACACACACACCTATATGCTCACATATGTAGACACAAGGATCAAAATCAGTGTGACGTCAGTGTTCAAACAATACATATTTAAAGTAACTGTGATAAAGCACTCGGATTTTATTTCATACACAAATGGACACAAATGTACATTCAAACAAAGTAGCTAACAAAAAAGTAACCAGCTACTTTCATTTGATGCTGAACACTGTGATATAAAGACACACAACCACAGAAAACACACTTCTGCTTTGTGTGTGTATGTGTGTGCGTGCGTGTGTGTGAGTGGGTACAGGCTGAGTGGTTGAGTGGGTCTTTCCTCCCCTAACTACTCCTTTATCTTTCTCTCTCTCTCTCTGCAAAGGGAGGAGAGGGCAGCAGTCCCATGCCCAAGGGCAGGGTTCCACCAATGGTATGCTGCGGATGGGGAGGGTGGGCGGGGTTTCTGACCCGACTGTCATGACTCTCAGGGCATGTTTTCGTGAGTCCATTGTCTGTGTCACTCAGCTGTCCTAGAGGTTTTTAAGGTTAAGCTGCACAGCCCAGGGGGGGTCCACTCTGAACGTTGGACCTGGTTTGAAAAGTAGATGCATTTCCTGTATTTGAAACAATAGAGAGGGCACTTTTTCTGTAACCTGACCCAAAAAATAAAGCTCTTTGTGGCACCACGGGAAGCTGCATAAAATCTGATACTCGAGTAATATGAGTTGGGACTCAAAAAAAAAAAAAGGTTATAGAAGTGCAAAGTTCCCTTTTAACCATGTTCAGGTAAATCAAGTGCATCTCAAGTGGTTCAAATACTGGAAAACACCTCAGGCACCTTTCATCTCAGGTCCACTTCCTTCTTAACTTCTCCCCTCCATCAGGGTCTCAGATTTGTCAGCTCTCAGTTGAAGTCATGCTAACCTGCTGGTCTGTGCAGTTCACCTGTAGGTAGCAGAGAAACGTCCTCTAATATAGCGTCTAAGCTATTAAAAGGTGCAATGCATTGTGGTTGACATCCAGTTAAATTGCATTATTATGATGGTTGTCTGGATTTGGTAGAAGACAGAATAGAGAATACAGACTGTAAATTTGCTAGTAGGTTTACTTGAAATAAACAAGTAGGTGTGTTTGTTTGATAATGAAACTGCAAAGTTGTGTTAAGTTGTGCAGTTCTATACTGTGTAAAATCAGGAAGCTATAGTTAGCAGAAGTGAGTCAGTATATTTTTCCCACCAGTGGGTTAAGCCAAGGACCACAGAAACTTGTAGCTAACACACACTGTAAAGTACATAATGTATTTTTTTTTACTAAAAAGTTAAAAAAAAAAGTGCTATAAAAGAAAGTAGATGAACAACAAGACATCTCACACTCCCTGATGCTGCTCTTCTGCCCTTTGACCTTTTCACTCTCCTGATTGCACCCTTTAATATTCTCCATCCTCTGTGTTTCATGTGTGGTGACGTGTTGTCCTGTTCAGTATGAAATCCTCTGAAATCAGTTGCGGTAAACAACACATGTGATCGCTAACCTGAGAGTGAGTGTGTGTGCAGATGAAATGTGTGTGTGTGTGTATTTGCATCATGTGTTTACATTTGTGTACTTTTATTTTATTTTTTTCATAATGTGTCTTTGCACAGAAGTCTGCCCTTTAAAAGTATTATTCAGGTTTTAAAGGAAGCATTGTAGTCAGCTCAAAAACACTTCAAAAAGACTGGTTTTTATTTAAAAATTGTAAATTTGAAATAAATTATCTTTTATGAAAAGAGATAAGAATGTACACAACCTTCCTCACACAAGGCTCACGATATAAAAGTCTATGTTTTTGTGTTCAGCTCCATTCACTTCTTGTAATGCTAATATATTTGTATCAGTGTTTCTATGAAATCTTGAGAGGGAAGTTTATTTGAATGGATTTAATTACCTAAAACTTTATAAAAACCAAAATTTAGGCTCCGTACATGTCTTCTATCATAGTGATTGTGTCTGTTACATTGTTGTCTGTTGTCCAGTCGAGTGTCCGGGGGCTCAGCTCTCTCTCACAATCTCTCCCCTGACTCTCTTTGTGAAAATGTTAACCACATCCCTCTGTTCTGCCCTCTTTTTTTTTTTTGTTTTCTCCTCCTCTACCTCCCTCGGGCTTGTTCTGTCGCTCTTTTCTCCTCCTGTCTGTCTGTCTGTCTGTTTGTCTGTCGGTCTCTGGCTGCGCTCTGACAGCTATAAAAAGGTTGCCTTTCATGAGGAACAGATCCAAGGACAAAGACAAGGCCAAAGCCATCTACCGGCGCTCCATGTGTAAGACCTCCCGTTAGCCGCCACGCTAGCTCTCCTGCTCTCCTCCGCCTCCTCCTCTCGCTCCCTCCCATCGTCACACTAGGAGAAACAAAGGAGGAACAGTCACTGATTTCATGGTGGTTGCAGTGTGGGGACGTTACAGCAGTTTGAGGTTTCGGTCTTTAAGAGGCTCTTAAACTGACTCAAACTTACAGTCTTTCATTTTTTTAAGGTTGTTTTCCACTTAATTTTTAAGACATAGTTTAAGTATTTCTGAGGTAATTTTATCTGAAATCTGATGCTTAAAAAAGGATTTATCAAAGATTTAGGAACCCGCATGCTGCGTCTGGATATCAGTGACTTGTTCTTATAATTTTCTCTTAGTAACCCCCACCTCTCCGTCACTAACCTCCACCCTGCGTGTGCCGCCTCCACCCCCCATGTAGTGTGTCTCCTGGTAGCTTTTACCAGCTTTTCATCAGTGTAGTGTCACTTTGTTCTCACTCTTAGCAGATGAATGAAAAACACAAACTTCACTAACATGAAAATGCAAAATGTTTGTTTAAGAAGCCGAATGCAGAAGCTGATGAGCTTTCAGTGACTGTGCGAGTCGCTATGCAACGGGCAACTTATCGGGCAGCTCTGTCGTGTGCTCTGTGGTCTCATTTTTGTTTGTGTATCTTGAATGAAAGGCTTTGTGTGAATGTGAGGGGGCTTTTTCTGGGGGGGGGAGGTGAGACTGCGGGTTTGCCTTTCATGCACCTGTGGTGTTTGCTCCCATCTTTGATTACAGCATGATTTTTAAAAAAAAAACAAAAAAAAAACCCCAAACCGCCTGATCGCCGCTGCTCACACTCACCATGGAGGACTTGAAATGGAGCCTGTCCTCTCTCTTCATCTCTCTCTGTCTCTCTCTCTCTCTCTCTCTCTCTCTCTTTCTTCCTCTGTCAGCGTGCTGCATTTCAGATCTTATTCTGCTGACATGGACTTGCCTCGTTTGATTCCGGCTCTCGTGTGTCTGCTGCTCGGAGCAGATCTGCATGCCTTCGTGCCTCTCAGCCGTTGCATACAGCTCAGTAAACAAAATGCATAAAGACAGCGGCCTCTCAGAAAGATGTATCACCTGTCCCAAAAAAAAACTATCTGTTTGAGATGAACCAGGTAACAAAGGATGACAAACCATGCAGCTGCCATCTTTATGCACTTTGAATCTTTTTAAGATGCCTGCACGTGACGTGAAGTCCATGAGGTTTGGTCTGCTGAAGATTATTTATTATCAAATATTAATTAAGACAGACCAAACTGTAGTTGGTAAAAAAGAGCTCATACAAGGATAATTCCTGCTGTCTTTCATGCTTGCTACAGGAGTCAAGCTTTGTCTTCTATGAGGCTGCTGCTTTAAGAAACTGAACAAGAAAAAGATTGAAAAATAAATATTTGAGAGCATCTTAAGCAATCTGTGGGACTTAAAAAACATCTTCTATCCCCGAATCAAATAGTCAAAGTGGAAAAAAATGTAAAAATCAGTAGATTCCTTTAAATTCTTTCAGCTAAACAAAATCTGGCCGTGACTTGATGTGAACTGATAAGATGAGTTCAAACGTAACTTTCTGTTACTGTTACTCATTTCCATGCCTCCGTCCGTTCAGCCATGAACGACCTGCTGCAGTCCATGGCGGTGGCCGGCGGTCCTGGAGCTCAGTGGGCGGGCAGCATCGAGAACCTGGACAACACAGAGGGCGGAGACGCCGGCACGACGGGCAGCAGCAGGCGCAGCGGGCAGCACATGAAGGAGCTCGCCCTCTCCACCAACGCCATCGACTGTGCCGCCCTCACGCTGCCAAGTGCAGGGCGTAGCAGGGCCAAGCTCCGGCTCCAGGTCAAAGGTCAGGATGCTTGTTTCGTTTGTGAGAGGGGGGTTGGACAGACATATTGAGAGTGTGACAAACCGTTTTCAGGAAAAAAGCTGGATATGAAGATGGTTTCAGGTTTTATTTTGTCCATATGTGGTGGAATAAACTCACTTTGAGAGAAGTATCATATGAAAATGGAGAAGTTTAGACAGATCAGAGCAAAAAAAAGTGGTAATAGCATCAATCTCCTCTGTATTTCCTTAGATAACATCTCCTGTGAGGATGTTGCCGACTCCTTAGATGACCCCAAGAGTCAAGGTAAGAGCTGACATCATCATCCAACTGTATGTCTGCTTAATGAAAAGAAAAAGGATGTGCAATTTGCAGCAGCGTCTCAGCAGCAGCTGCGAATCTAAAGGTTCCCAAACAAGGATGAAAAAAAACTGAAAACCCCCCCCTCAAAAAAAGCAGGTCATGTCCTCAACAGTCCCACTGCTAATCTTTGGGCTCCCTTCCTGCTGTTTGATTAAGCCTGATCTACAGTTTGAAAAAAAGCAATTTTAGTGAAGAGCAAAAGGAGAAAGAGGGAGATCAGCCTCCATTGAAAGTAGGATTGCTCTAATTCAGGCTTTAGGACGTTTTCCAGGACAGTTAATCTGCAGCCAGGCGACTCTTCATCACTTCTGTACTGCGCTAATGTAGATGACCCAGTTGTTTAACAGCCACCAAACTACTGACACACATTCCTGTCACTTTAGAGAACCCTGCATCCTATCGCCATCAGTTTTCTCACTTATGCTGTGTTTATATGGACTCACTGCTACTTTGCAACACAGTATTGACTTTTTTTTTACTCTCTGAGTTTCCAGGACAGTGCAGTTGTGCCCAACTTTGAATCCTACTTAGCTGATGAGTTCCCAGAATGCTCTTATAAAAGCTAATACATTATTGTGAGACCCACTTTCCAGTACGTCCTCATAATGGCTTGAAACTCTCATCCACTCTCGCACACACTCCAGACGTTGCTTTTAATGCTATATGATGCAATAATCATCCATTAAATCATCTAATAAAGATGTTATTGATTTTGTGCTTCCTCATTTCCGCAATTTCGTCTTTTGTTTCTATCTCTGTCTCAAACCATTAAGAGATATTAAACTTTTGCTTGTTTTTGTTTTGCACTGCTGGCAGCATGACCGAGCAGTGTGATGTGTCACAACCTGGGTGTGTGTTGAGTTGTGTGTGTATATATATATATATGTGTGTGTGTGTGTTTCATCAGGCCTGCAGGCGTATAGCAGTGCTGAGCCGAGCGTTAAGTGCAGAGTTCCCTGTAACATCTGTAGTAAGTGACCATGACTCGGGGCTGAATCGCACTCTGGGCTGGTTTTTTTAGAGACACACAGAAGGTTGACAGTGACCAGTGCAGTAATTGTTCATTAGAAATTCAAATTTGGCGTCGCTCATCTCCTGAAAACCGGTTTGAAATGATTTCACCGTCTCTGGTTTTCCTGCTGAAACTGTCAAATACAGTCAAGGTCACATTGTCACCGACCCTTTTTATTCTTTTCTTCCTCCTTAATTCTTCCTCCGTTTCACACAAAGCACAAAATCTCCCATTTTTTTTTCCCGTTTTATGCTAATTTTCTCGCTTCCTCTCTGGTCGTCTGTTGGTCAGTTTTGTCTCTCTCAGTTGGATTCAGGTGTCTGGGTTTCCTCCGTCAGTAGTTGCTTTGTTTATTCACTGAACATATTGTGGTTGCAGCCTGGCACCGTGCCGCCCCTCCTGCCCCTCTGCCTGGCATGTGCCATCTGCTGCCCCAGCAGGAGGCGCTCTGTCAAACCGTCAGCGTGCACATACGTGTTCCTCTTTGTGTTAGTGCATGTCTGTGTGTATACATGTTAAGTGTATATATATCCTAACTCTGTGTGTGTGTGTGTGTGTGTGTGTGTGTGTGTGTGTGTGTGTGTGTCTGTGTTTGTGTGCGTC
>JAPZDV010000003.1:19119270-19159698 GCA_029814665.1 Acanthurus lineatus
TATATCCTAACTCTGTGTGTGTGTGTGTGTGTGTGTGTGTGTATGTGTGTGTGTGTGTCTGTGTTTGTGTGCGTCTCTTCCCTATTGTCCCTTACCCAGCCTCCAGACCCACCAGTCTCCATAGCAACAGGACCACCAGTAGTAATAGTAACAATAACTCCTACCTCACTTCTCCTGTGGAGGGTAAAGGTATGATCCTCCTTACCTCACCCCTCCTCCCCTCTCCTCCTCCTCCTCTTAACTAACCACTTTCACCTTCCTTTTCTTCTCCTTTTCTTTTCCTTAAATGTTTTTACTCAAATCTTTGTCAGCGTGTCCTCCTGTAAAAAAACTGGATCCAGTAAATTTTGTCAGCAGTTAAATGTTGAGGGTTAATTTTTCCCTTGTTTTTTTAATCAGTTTTGAGTCTCTAATATTTTACTGATGTTGAAGATTTGTTTTAAGAATCCAGGTGGGCGACGGGATCACTTTAACTGCATTGTAGCTAAGAAAAAAAAGGATAAATCATTCAATACATTTACTAATGAGTGCAGGTTTTGATGTAGGCTCAGCAGACAACTTATTTTTTAAGTCCTTAATGATGATGGAAAGTGTTATTAATCAACTTTCAAAAATCTATAAGACATGTCAGTTATGAAGACTCAGTCAGCAAGAGCAAACAACAAAGCAGCATATTACTGTATCTTGCAGTACATTTTGACTTTTCTATGGCCTGATTTATATATAAAGTAAAGGTATAGGCAGTGAAGGAGAATGGTGGTCCAATCGCTTCCTCCGTCTCCTCCCACAGGCACGGTGAACGGCAGCCTCAGCAGGCCTCACAGTGAGAGCAGCGGAGAGTTCAGCCTGAGTTTGGACCAGGAGGTTTGGTCCAGCAGCGGCAGCAGCCCCGTCCAGCAGCCCACCTCCTCACGCTCCTCCCACCAGAGCCCCCTGCAGCTGCGCAGGTCCCTCGACACGTCTGCCGCCACCGCCACCGCCGCCGGCAGCCTCGGGCAGACGCCGATCAGAAGCGACGAGGTGCTTTCTCTGCAGCAGTTCCTGGACGAGGGCATCGACCCTGCAGAGGTCAGGCCTTTGTGATGAGTTAATGTTGCTGCTGCTCCTGTTTTCTTAAGTTATAGTTTTGATTTTTAAGACTGAAATGGATGTTAACCCTGATCAGAACATAAAGGTTTTGGATGAAAAATGAAAGAATTTTACCCAAATTTTTGTAAAAGATCTAATGGCTTAATATGAAAGGATTTCTTCCTGACTGATGTTTGTTCTGTCCTCTGCAGTCTGGCAGTCAGGAGAACCTCACTGTAGACTCTCCTCGCCTCTCCACTTCCTCTGAGCATGTGCAGAAAGAACGCACCACGAAGGGTCGGGGCATTTTACGCTCCTCCAGTGGGAGAGCGGCGCCGGTCAGCTCTGATCGCCCGCCGAGATCCGCTGGACAACCGGGTCGCCCAACCCTGCGTAAGGCGGAGAGCACCCGTGTAAAAGGCTCCGCCCCCGTTCGCTCCAGCCTTTCATCGCAGAGCAAAGCCACATCTGTCTCCGAACGCCTGGACAGCGCCTCCTCCACCCTGCCCCGGGCCAGCAGCGTCATCTCCACCGCTGAGGGCACCACGCGGCGCACCAGCATCCATGACCTGCTCTCAAAGGACAACCGGCAACCCGTGTCCGTCGATGCTTCTCCTCCCGTCGCTTCGGCCAAGGCTGGGGTTCGCTCCCAGCCTACACCCAGTGAGTACCACCCCAACAGCACCAACCTAAAGGGACCCCTTACCACCACCTCCACCACCACCACCACCCCACTACCCAAGTCACAAAGCTTACCCTGTCATAACTTGGAGGATGGCGACCTCTCCACCCTCGAGTCTTTCCTCGGCCCTTCCTTCACTGTAGAGTCTGTCTTCATGGACTCCATCTTTAGCGAGTCGGCGGGCAAAAACCTCCCCTTCCTGTCTCTAAACCCCACCCTAGTCAGCAACATCAGTGGGCCTCCTGTTGCAAATAAAACACACCCTCCACCCGCCCCAAACCAGGCATCTCACAGCCAATCAAATGGCCAGATGCGATCCAGCCCAGCCAGTCTAAAAGAGTATAACGAGGGCGTCGAACCCAACCGTGTGAATAATTCTGACCAATCACTGAGCCCAGAGGACAACCAGTCCCTGTGGTACGAGTACGGGTGTGTGTGAGCGACGGGGAGGTTCTGGCTTCTCAACCAGACTTGACTTAAAGAGGGAAAAATGACGGGATGGATAAAAATCAAATCCTCCTCTGCATGTATTTATTAGAGCACTGTCTTTCTGTTTGGTGTTTTTGTTTCTTTCCTTTTCTGTTTTTTCATGGTGCTGATCGGTGAATCGCTACTTTGTTGTTTCTTTTTTATTTTTCTGTCTTTTTCTTTTCTTTGCAGTGGGATTTTTTTATTAAATATTTTTCAGTTCATATTAACGTTTCCCATCAAATCTGTTTCACCGGCTAACATTAAACTATTATCTGTTGTTTTGGGTTCATGCAGAGTTTGAGGTGATCATTTCTGCTTCCAACTTAAATCTTAAATCAGCAGAGAATCGTAAATATTAAAGATTCAATAAATCTTTTACCAGGATTCATTAAAAAACAGGACATCTTAGTGTCACGAATGAAAAACCCAAATGATAAATGTTCATGTGTCAGATAATAGGCTCACTTTCCACTTCCTGTTTGTTCTATATGATGACGTTTGGGTTTTTGTCTTTTTTTTTTACTGCTTTTATTTTTTCTTTGCATCATCCACTTAATTGCACGGCTTCGTTCTGTCACGCTCATTTTGATCGCTGTGATCAAAATGGTTATAATTATCTTCTTATTTTGATTCTGTTAATGGTGTGTACTCTCTGTTTTTGTACATTTGACACTTTTTTTCTGTATTTTCTTTTATAATATTAACTGGGGCATTTTGCTCTGGTGGGTCTCGACCGACCTCTTGGGCTGAGGAGCAAATGATGAAGCTTCATTCTCAAAATGATCTGAGGGAAGGTAAAGTTGGTTAAGTGAAAGTTGTCAGTGAAGGCAGAGGAGTGGGGGGGTTATTGATCAGGGAGTCAATACAGTAAGTTGTAATAGTTTTCAGTGATCAGATTGTTTTGTGAATGAAGTTCACATCATTTCTTTTGGTTTGAGGAAACTTTGATGCTCTCATCTTGATGCACCACGACTTGGGAACGGATCATATTTGATTATGTATTAAGACTGACGAGATCTTGTACAGATTGTTGGAATCATTAACTTATAATCAAGACAAGCACTGCTTCAGGTGCCGATACTAGTCGTACTGTCTGCCTCTAGATCCTTATTTATTTCTGCTTTTTTGTATTCTGTACTTGCTGTTTTGAAGTTGCTTTGTTGTATTTCTCCTGATCTCCAGCACATGCAGGTATGAATGAAATGAAAATGTCTTTGCCACTGTCGACAGATGTAACATAAACATTGCCTTTGTCCTACAGATGTGGAGGGCAGAAAGTCAAAAAGCAGGAGCGGGGAGCCGCAGCAAAGCTGCTAAACCCCGCCTCCCCCCCCACCACTCTGGTCTGACTGCTACCATGCTGTGAGCGCGTGGTGAGTGCGTGCTGCTCGAGCGGGAGGAACGGGGAGGGGAGGAGGGTTGGGGTTCAGTCTTGTCTCCATGGGAACCTCAAACATGGTGTAACAGATGTCGTCCATCCTGCCGTGCACTTGCCCCCCCGCCCCCTCCCTCCTCTCTCCTCCTCTGCTTCTGTAATCTCCCCACTGTCCTGTTTGTTGCCCCCGCTGTCCCTGTGGTGCCGAACGCCTGCTCACAAAGCCCGACAGGACCCTCGTCTGCATGGCATATGGGCCATTTCACCGTGCTGGACTCTGCCTGTTTGTGTCCCCCGAATCCCCCCGACGTGAGGAGTCGTCTGACTCCGGCACCTCGCCGTATCCCTCCTCCATGATGCTTCCTGTGCTTATTGGTGAAGGTGGCTGCTGAGTGTTTTCCTGTTGGTGGGGGAAAAAAAAAATAGGCCCTTTGCTGTTTTATTGCAGGCTGCTTCTTGTTGCTGCATGGCTTCAGTGTGGCACTAAAATCCTTCCACCTTCTCCTTCCTTTGACAATGCATGTAGATCCAGGCCGGCTGCTTTCCCCTCTGTTTCCCCCCACACATCACTGTCCCCTCATAGTATCTCACCTCTAACCTTTTCTCTCTCCTTTTTTTTTAAAACTTTTTGTGTTGTGTTCTCTTTGTTTCTTTCAACTTTGCCTCTTTACTTTCTAATCTATCTCCTTTTCTTTTCTTGTCTCACTCTTTTCACTCCTCTTTGCTTGCCTGGGACTCAGAGAGAAAGGTGGCCTTGGAGCTGTGTGTCTGAAGCCTAGTAGAGTTAATCTGCTGAGACCGTCTACAGTGAGAAAAAGATTGTATATCCCACTCTCCCTTTTCTCTTCCCTGTCATGTTTTTTTTGTAAACTGGGACACTTCAGTAGAGAAAAGTGGCTTCCTTCTCTGTTTTGTTTTTCTTCCTTGAATCAAGGAAACAACAGAAAAATGCTAGAAAATGTTGCTGTGAGTTTTTTTTCTATAAAGACTAAAGCTGTGGCAGATTGCACTGCCATGTCTCCTTCAGTGTGACAGACTTTTAGATGTGCACTAGTCTATACGGACTAAGATTCAAGTGCCAATGTTCACACAGCAGCCAAACGGGCTTTTAAAAACGTACTGATCACTCAATTTTTTGGATCTTCTGTGCAACTTCTTAGTCAGTTAAACCTTCTTCTGCCCATAAAAAAACAAGTTTTTTTTGTAAGAAGGGCAGCATGCACAAGCAAAGACGACATTCAAGCTCGGACAGAACATTTTCAAAGCATGTCAGCACCAAACACCGACGACTCAACCTGCTATCAGACTGAAGAAACACAATCTGCATGGAGCAATCAATCAATCAGCCAATCACCCTTGCTTCCTTTATCCAATCAAAGAGGAGGACAATGTTCAGTGGGGATTTTTTAACTTGCCAGGATGCCAAATGGACTCGGACTGGAAGCCATGAGAGCTGTGTGATTGGCGTCTGTTGCCTGCCAGTCATGACTGAGGGTCATGTGATCTGAGCGCGAGAGAGGGAGCGTTCCAGGTCACCTATATGATAGTTGGCAGCCATGAAAACCCTGAAACAAACCCGACACGCTGCTCATCTTCGCTTGAATCATATGTCATGATATTGCTTCCCATCCTGCTCTGAAATGGAAACTAAAAAAAGCACAGCCGCAGTTCATTAACATGCCGTCACAGTGTTGTGTATCTGCTGTCAGAGAGAGGCGTTCAGCAAGGAACCGTGAATGAATCTGACGGGAGGATGGGTGACCTGTAATCGACCCTGTGCTTACTGAACATGTGCAGATTTCTGTTGCTGTGTTGAACATGATGGTGATGATGAGACCCAGTGTTTTTCCTCCTTTTCCACTTTTACATAAATCCATTTGATGTAATTAAAATTCATCAAGACTACCGTGTGCTGTTTGTGTTTTTATGTTTGAACCAACAGGTTCAAATATTTGTTATATTTTCTGGAGTTCCTCATGTTAAAGCAGGAGGTGGAAGAGGAACCTGATTTTTGATGTTGCCCTTCGCTAAGCACTTTGACATTCAATACAAATGTGAAAATGTAGAATTTCCTGTTTAAAATCACAGCAAATTGTATAATACGCATAATGCTTTTCACTTAGCAGCCTCAGACAGATCCTGCCGTGTTAGAAGAGATGTTTACTCAGTTTTGTGGTCATTTTTGAGCCTGTCATGATGTTGAATTGTACTGCAAGGTGTTTCTAACCTGGTAACATTAACCTCTAAAACGGTCAGAGACAGGAATTTTGTCTTTTTCGCTCCATTCTTTTTTCCAAACCTCTTGCCTACATTACCCAAAATGCAACTCAACTGCTGACAGGCCCATCAGAGCTTTAGTTGTGTTATGTCATGGTGGATATTATGGCCTTTTGACTCCAGTCTCAAGCAGACCAGAATCAATGCAGAGTACTAAAATCTGCAGTTCTTCGGATGTCCACTTGAGGGCCGCCTCCAAAAGCGAGCTAATTCCCTCCCAAACACTGGTGGGTTTTTTTCACCTTAAAAATATGATTTAAAATACTTTCTGGTCTAATTTCAGTATTTTTTTTCCCGTCAACTAGCAGTCTTTTTAATTATTTTTTGTATAAAAAGCAGAACTGAGATTCATCAAAGGGAAGCCCTTGTGTGAAAAGAGGAAATATATTGATTAAAGCGTTTATGCACACCTGTGATTCCCCTACACAGGTGTTTTTGACATTGTAGCTGATTTTCAGGACTCTGTGTGGGTGTTGACAGGCGACATTTGACAGAGATCTTTTCTCTTCTTGTAGCTTGGTTCCTGTTTACCTTTTTTTAAGGATGAGGCAACTTAATATATCTTTGCCATTGTTTGTTGTACAAGAAGTTGGACAACATTGTTTGATTTCCAGCACAACCTGTAGAGTGTCATTTCCATACATCACGTCTACGGTGGCGAGTCTATTGAGGGAAGTGTGAGTGAATCACACCATGCTGGGCCTGAGTGATGAAGGAATATCACAGTGAATCAGAGGTATGTAAACACCCACATCTTTACACCAACACCTGCGAGCTGAAACATAAAGAATGGTTCACACTCTCTCCTGTAACAGGAGGCAGATCAACAGTCTGCTCATCCCAAACTTTGACTTTTAAGTAGAACTAAACTAATTCTGTTAGACTGTTTTAAAAAAATCCTGCCAGAAAGTCTAATGCTCAACAAAACATGCACCAACTCTTTAATCAAAATTTAACCTAAAAAGAAAAATGATCACTATATGTAAAAAGATGCTACTTGCCATGAAACTCCTGTAAAGCTCAGCTTTAGGTTGATTTGATAGGTCATTGGTCCCTCTTGTGGTGACTGTTGGTACTACAGTTAGAGCAGACTGAACAGAACAAGGCAGGTTTTTTTCTTTTAAATGACTTTTAATAAGGTCAATTTTCTATGGTTATATGGTTGTTGTTAACTGTCATTAATAAAAGAATCAAATTTTCAGATTTTACTTAATAGCATTTATGTAACTAGTGTGAAATCTAGTGTCTTACTTTAAAAAAGCTAAATTTTGCTAAAACTCAAGTCAAAAAATAATGTATTGGTAATCATTTAAAAAGATACAGATAAAGATATTTAAGTCCTGCGTTATATTTTATTATACTGTAAAAAACCTCTAAAGTTAAATGAATAAACCAAATATTTTCCCCCCGGTCATCTACGCCTGATAGTTTGAGACCCACTTGAGAAAGACGCATCTTTTTAACATGTAACACGAGAAACACAAACATCAATATTTAAAAGCTATTCATAATTAATGCTAAAATTTTAAAATATTAACAAAGATATGAGGAATAACCATCCTTGAGACGCAGAGTTTTAATGTATGATGTTTATTAACTGTATGGTCATGCAAAAATCCAGCATCCAATTGAAACTCAAAGAGTATAGACACATGTAGCCCCTTTTACTTTAAGGTTACAATGCAATAAATTTACTTACATACAAGCTAAGGCTTTTGCTAATCTTTTATGCATTTTAGATGTGAGATAACTTGAGATATCTCTGACAGAGCCATTTCATAACCTTGAGGATGCAAGTAACATAGATTTCCATTTCTTTATCAAGTAAACAGTGAAAAATTACCAGAAAGTAGACATGCATATTTCCATTTGTAAAACTGCATATATAGTGTTGCTGTTTGTGGTTTTTCATTATCTTTTCCAACTTTTCCTTAAAGCATTTCAAGGATCTTTTCTTTCTCTCAGTTCAGTCGGGTTTGAATCCAACATGTAAGACACTTGCAAAAGTCTTCTGAAAAATGTCTTATACGTGGAGTTTATTTTAGTTTCTTGTATTTGCATTTTTAAAACAAATTTCATATGAAGCAAAACAGACACCCAGTTGCTTTACTGTCTTTAAATAATCTCTCTCTTGTATGTCATTGGTGCGCTTGGCCCAAAGTTATTCTGTGTTGGCTTAAATTTGGTCACGTGTCCTTTATACATGAGTGAGACTCCAAATTCGATACCCTGTCACATTAAAATGTGATCTGTTACGATGGATGTCAACAACAGTGAAGCTTAAACTGGGAGAAACCAAACGTTGACTCTGAACTTAAATGTTGATAAGAAAGTTTCAAAGCATTCAACAGATTTCGACTTGTCATAGCATGAAACGCTCAGGTGTAACTAATAACTTAAATGGCTCTGTTTTATTTAGTGCCTCAGAGTCCAAAAACAAAACTGTGGAACTGGCAAACCTGAACTAAACCGACCTGTATTTATGTGGCCTTTTACTCTTGTGCTTTTCCTGCTGCTTCATGTCAAATTTCAGCTGAGTGTCTGTTTTGGCTTCATATTAATTCATTAAAAATGCAAATTTAAACTTGATCCAGCTGTTCAAACACTTTTGGCAAACTAACTTTGCAGCTATCTGTTCCCTCTGATCAGTTTCCCTCCTTTCAGATTATCTGTAAAGTTTGACTGCATCTCCCTTTTCTAAACATCCCCGTGACTGTGTGGAAATACACACACAACGAAAGAAAATCAGTGGCATCAACAGATGAACCGGGCCGGAGCCCACAGCACAAACAGAACTACTTAGAGCCATGAAAACATCACATCATAGGTTCAGTACTGGTTTCAACACAGGTCGTCCTCATGGTGCAAAAAGTGTGTGTGAGTGTGTAAAAGGGGGGGGGACACAGTTTTATGGCATGACGGATATGTCACAGCACTTAGAAGCACAAGTGTTGGATACAGGAGGGTGGGTCTCACGCATGATTCACAACGTTTCTTTTAAAAATCTGCTTGACTGCGTCTGTTGGTACAAAGACAATGATATGTGATGATGTGACGCATCATCGTGGTTTCAGCTTTTCCAACAGCAACAGCCAAAAGTAGAGCGTGAGTTAACTACGGAGCAGCGAAGCACAGAGACGGGACACACACAGCAAGCCTCACCCCTCCGCTGGTACAAAGTCACACAGAGTTTCTACGACACGGTGAAAACAAAACAGTGCTGCAGACATTAAAACCACCGACACACAGATATGTTTCGTCCTCTTTAAAGGGAGAATCTTTGACCTCATGTGCTTATATGTCGCTGTGGATTTGAATATAATTAGCCACTGGAGAGCACAGAGTTTTTTTTTTTTTTTTTTTGGTCTCCAGGTTTCAGCATTTGTTGTGTGTTAATCAGTGTGTGAGGGGAAATAAAAGAAAAAAGTGGGGGCGTGTCAGTCCCAGCCTCCTTTCACTTCAACCATTAATTTTTTAAAGTTCTACCTAAAACAACTGAGAAAATATCGACATCAAAACACTAACAACTACGACATTATCGACAGAAACTGTGACAAATAAAGGGACCAAACCGTTGATTGCCATCAGCGAAGGTCCCGCAGCCCTCGAGCCGGCATAGCCCTCTTCCCATAATGCCATTTTGTTTTGTCCAGTCCCTTTTTTAACATGCTTTTATAGTGGCAGGACTTCACACAGAAGTACAGCAAGCCAAGACGGACAACATACACCTTTTTTAAAGAACACAATCAGAACAAGAGACAGGCATAAGGGTGACATCATCATCATCATCATTATCATCACACAGCGTGGTGCTACTAAGACAGTAAAGGGGCTGGTTCGCGAAGGTCACGAGAGTAACAGATTTGGAGAGTGTACGAGGCAGGAATGATGGAAGTCGAGGGGCAGAGGTAGGGTGGAAGGAAAGGATTGTGGCGAGCATAACCTGAAGTTGCAGAAAGGTTCACTCCCTCAGAAGAGCGAACGCAACAGCATCGAGTCTCAAGTGTCTGTGCAAAAACAGTACAGGCCATTAGATAGTTCAAATACGTCATGCTTCACGTCAAAAATACACAAAAAACAAATGAAAGAAAACTGGAAACGTTAATGTGAGAGTGAGTCCGTGCTGTCAGATTAGGTAGTACAGAGAGGTGAGGAGCTTTAGACTTTGATGGCGCCTCCTGGTGTTCGACTCCAAACACTGCAGGTCAGACGGGTGGAGACCTTCTGCAACTTCAGGATGAGCTGGCCTGGATGTCGTCTAAAGCTCAAGACAGGCTCGGCACTAAAGGCTGGAGCCCAGTGACCTTGAGTGTGTGTGCGTGTGTGTGTTTGTATTTACACATCGGGACCTAAATGCTAAAAAACAAAAAACACCCACAGTCATGCTTAACTCCCCCCCTACACCCTTAAAGTAAACCATATTCCCCCTTTGTGCCTATATAAATATCTTTTTATACACAATCCTTTTAAATAAAATCCCCCTTTTGATTAAAAATGATCATTTTTTCAACACAAAATACTTTAAAATATATACTTCAAGCGATAAAAACCAACAGCCTCATAACACATGATACAAAAAGACAAAATAAAAATAAAGGTCCCTTCAGTAACGTCTCACAACGCCTAAGCCCCTTTAAAACTTTGTGAACAGATGCTAAAACCTGATGCATAAAATAGGTTTTAAATTCTGATATTAAGTAGATATTAGCTTCTCCTGTTCCCAGATCCCCTCCCACATATACCTGTTAAATGTAAAACAATCAAAACTTCTATGAAAGTAGGCATTCTGCTTCTTTCTTGAGACAAAACAAAGCAGAAATCACATTTTTCCACATATTTCTCCTTCTGCCTCAGTCTTATTAATGATGTGTGTGAAGTGTACATGTTTTTCTGTTGTTTATATATATATATATATATTTATATATATTACTTTTAACATGTTAATACTTTTCCATACAGCAGACAAAACAAAGATAGGGGAAATAAAGGCCATGGGAGAAAAGGACCAGGACAGCATCACCCCTGTGTCGCCACCAGAAGCATGCACCACCTGCAGGAAGGGGGCAGATGTCAGCCGGGCCCCCAACCTCATCTAGCTAGGGTTGGACTGGATTGGTGTTGGTCTGTGTGGTCGGTCATTCAGTCGAGCTTTTGAAATATGCATTTTTTGTTTTTTTCTTTTTGTAAATTTATCATGTATTTTTCCCGCTTTTGTGTTTTTACAGCTTTCCAGGCAGCCCCTTCCCGGCCAGGATCCAGGCACCAATCCGACCACGGAGGATAAATGCTCCAAACAGTTCAAGAGTTCAGGCAAAGCTGGAGGAGGAAGAATACAAGGGTTAGTGTGCAAACTGCCTCCAAGCACCTAAATTACAGAAAAAGTTCTCATTTAGCCCCGCAGCTATCTATTCACGCAGACACTCCAGTTCAGTGGAGGTGAAGTGAACTTTTTGAAGCTTTTAATTGCATCTTTCCAGAAAAGATTTACTCATTTAATTGCAAGCTGTCGGAAATATCCTCCCTTTCCAGCGTTGGATTAGAAAGTTAGTTTCCAACAGTATCTTTAATTTTCCAAAAGCCACAATCCCACATTCACATCCACTTCACACTGTCATTATCCAGCTGTGCAGAACTGAGTATTCAGCGTTTGAAACTCTTTCTCAAGCTCTTTGCTTCATTCTAAGGGGTTAGGGTCACTTTTAATGTGAAAATGTCAAACTCGCAACTTTTTTTTTTAAGTATAACCTGGCTCAGTTTTCACAGGAAATATTTCATTAGTGAAAAGTAGTTGCAGTCAAAACTGTCCAGAGCAGAGTCTGTAGATTACTCAGAGTAATGAGGCCAATGGGCCTCACATAAGAACACATCCTAAACTTGATTTATGACAAGTCTGGTTCATACTAATGATTTAAGTCAGATTCATCAAACTCTCTTTAACAGGACAAACCTGCAAAATGCTTTGTAAGACTGTTTCTCTGATTTTGTGTAAGTTTGTCTTAGAGAGTAAACAACTTAACAAAGCAGAGCTGCAGGTGATGTTAGAAATTAAACACACAAAACCATAATAGTACAGTCAAATTAGAGATACACGTGATGTATCACAAAATACATAGGAAATGGTTGAACAGTAAGATACCATAAATGTTTTTTAAGGCTTTGCTTTGCAGAGACTACATACTGCATATAATGGAAAGTATAATGTACTATAACATAAATATTCTAAGATACAAAGAACCTGTGCAAAGATCTTTACAGTCGACTCTTTTGCATGCAGCATAACACTCATTGCACCCTCAGACTGTTGTTATCGTGAGGTGTTACCACTTTACCTGGGCCTGCTCGTCGGTTCACTGCAGGGGTGCAGCCGGTGCTCCTGAGCAGTGGAAGTGCACATTGAGCCATTTGGCCTCACGACGATGCCACACACGAGTCTCCTCCGACTGGCAGGAGCGCGGCCGGCCCTGGCTGTCGATGTACTGCGTCAGGCGGATGTAGGCGATGCAGGCGGCGTCCTCGCCAATCAGGTGGACGTGGGGGTTGAGGATGGTGGTATGCACCGGCTTGCTGTTTTTACTCAGCACTGTGGGGACAGAAATGTGCAACTAAGCTGTTTGTAAATGGACTTTTCAGTTGTCAGTGTGCAGCTAAGTAACCGAATTCGAAGGCATTTAACATAATTACAGCTGCCACAGGAGACACATTTTGGCAGGAGGAACTAACTGTGAGACAACTAAGAAGTGAGTGAATTTGTAAATTGACTTCACATTGACTTGAATGAACGGACATTTTACACGTCTAACATTTCATTATTAGATATAATTTCTCTGAAAATTCAGCATGACGTTCAGTATGTTTAGAAATGCTGGAATCTCTGCATAAACCTTAAAACTCTGTTGCTGAACAATACACATCTGTAAAGATGGACACACTGCAGAGGAAATATTCATCTTACACTGATGCATTCATACCATAGATTTCTAAGGGAATGAAATGTTTTTAAATTTAAAGTAACACTGTGGAGCTTCTGATCACTAATAGCACTGTGGAGCATTATTGTCTCAATTTAGATTTCAGAGTATAAATTTCTTTAACTTCTAAATCATCACACAACACTAATGTTAAATTTGACTCATGTCAATAAACCCCCACTACACTGAGGATTCAAAAAGAGCAAACAAGCACTGCAGTAAATAGATAAAGACTCTGAGAAACTTACGGTTCTCAAAGTAGAACTTGTGAAAATCCATTCCCTCCACCAGGTTTCCAAGAGCCTCCGGCTCAAAAGAAGTCAGTCCAGGGTCACAGATTCTCCTGTCAGAGGAAAACATGAACAAACTTAATAATTTATCCTGCAGTAAAAAACGAGAAGACAGAATTATAAGAGATCAAGGTGGATTTACACCAAAAACGACAACTTAAAGAAAAAAAACTTTTAAAAGGGAATAAAAATTCCTTGTAGACGAAGAGTTTTATTGTTTGATATGTTAGATATGTTTGATATGCAAACTTACGTGTAAGCCTCGAAATCCCCGTTGTTGATGGCTTCAATCAACTGCTCTGTCATCTTTATTATTTCCTGTTTACGAGCTGGAAACAGAGAGAGAGGGAAGGAAGTGGAAGACAACCAGCAGAGGTTACAGACAGTCAGAAACCATGTGGAAGTAAAACACACAAATCCCGCTCCTCATGTCCTCCCTGAACTTACTTAAAACCTCTGACATTTAAAACCAGTTCATTACACAGGCAACGCCTCTGGTAAATGACATTTAAAGTCACCCTCTGCAAAAACACACCACTCTTTCCCTCTCCATGTTAAACACAGCGTCAACAGTATCAGATGAGTCATCGTGCCACAAAAATCTACAGCATCTTTATTGAGGAACTTAATCCTTTAATGGTCTCACTCAGAAAACAACACAGTCTTCACAGCGATGACAAAGTAATGTAATCTGCAGTTTAGTCTTTGTAGAAGAAGGTTGGATTTGTGTTTCGTACAACAGCTTTTGGGATGGATCTGTTTTTGTGGTTTTCTGCAAACCTTTGGTGACATTTGGACGCACTCTTTGGGCAGAATGAGGCTCATGAGGGTCCATGAAATGTTAATGTACTGAGTTCATCACTGTTTCTTATATCATCGCTGTTGCCCTGTTTTTACCTGATTGGTCATTGATTATTTTGATGAAAATGTTTTTTAAAAGGGTTATAACTTCAAAATATAGTAAGTCAGTATAAAGACTCTGTATTCCAAAGAAAAATTCTGTTTTAATAAAGAAATGTCAGCAATATAATCTTTACCACCCCAGCCCAAATATGCCCTAACAAAAGGTTGAGAAGCTATAAGACTTTAACAAACACAAAAATTCAAACCAAGACAACCAGTTTCAACAGGGAAAACCGGGAATATTTCACTGTGCACACTCGCAAACCCACACCGATGAAATCCAGTGTCACTGATCAAAAAGACCAACTATTTAGAGGACGATAAATAATAACTCAAATACAGCTCAAATCGAGAGAATGAGGCATAAAAGTCAAATGTTCTTCGAACCAAAAAAAGCAAAAACTGCATGCAAACTCGCTGAACATCACTTCAAACTGAGAAGAGAATAAACCAGCAGAGATGCTAACATGCAGCTGCTAAGCCAGAAAGAACAGCTAGCAAACCTCCACACCTGCATGTAGCTGTTCATACAGTCACCTCCAAAGTCTTCAAACCTTCTGCCATCATGTGGCACAGAAAGTCAGAACAGACTGTATGAACGCTGCTTCTGCACACACACACCTCACAACCTGCCTGGCACTTACTCTGCTGCAGTTTGCTGCTGCTGCCTGTAGGAGGCGACAGAGCTGACTCTGGTTCAGGACAGGGGCTCTGAGCTGGACTGGTCTGAGGGACAGCGGGGCTGCTAGCAGCCTCCTGTGGGGGATGAGCTGCAGGCGAGCACAGTCATCCCAGTAACATTAAGTCATATTTAGCAAAGCTGAGGGGTCATGTGAGTAACTTTTAACATTTGACATTTTTTTTATTCAGCTTGAACTAAATTAAACAGTGATTACAGGATCTCAGACTCCAGAGACGAAGAAAGGGATGAAAGTTTGTAGCTTGTAGTCAATCCTGGCTGCCAGTAGATGGCAGCACAGGAGGGCAGAAGGGAACTAGTGCAGTAAGTTGGTGGAAAGAGGGGAGGTCAGAATTTATGTGTTTGTGGTGTTTTACTTGTAAAGTAGATTTGTTGTTGAGGAGGAAAGATCAGAGGGGTTTACTACAAAGCAAGCTCAACAGAGTCAGGCTTTCTTAGTGTGAGCTGGCTCGACAAAACCTAAAAACACCAATCAGAAATAACAGGTAGCACGACGGTGGTTACCAACTTGCGTTGTTAAGTCTGGCTCTAAGGCTCACCCTCCATGAATCCCATAAGGGGAGGCATTTTGAGCATCACCTGACTCTGCTAGTGCAAAAAACATTTCTAGTCGCAATCTGTCTACCTCTACCTATAAGGAATTTTAAAAAGTATGTAACACTATGTGGAAATAATGCAAGAAAGCATTTTTTACAAGCATTCCTAATCTATGCTACCTAATTGCCTTCAGTTGTTTTTTTACATGACAGCTGTACTTTCTGTAGCCCTTAAACTTAATACTTGTGCAGCACTCGAGCTGTGTTTAGGTGAGCTTGGCATTAGTAATGGCCATTATGGCTAAATAAAGTTTGCATATATCAGATATCACCTCAGCTGAAATTCTATCATTCATAGATTGATTATTAACTACAGATTGTCGCTGTGGAGTTGATAAGCAAAAGGCGCAATTTAGGTGAAACTCTGAACGTTAGGTAGCAGGTAGCAGGTTAGGTTTGCAGAATAAGATGCCACGATGATTTAGCCAGGTCTAAAGAGTCACCTTTGTGACAAGAGAAAACTCTGACTGTATCCTCAACTTGCTAACCCATTAATCTCACTTGGTAGTTCCCCCCTCAGGTCACAAAGGTCAGAGCTGAGAGTCGAGTCACATGAACTTACAGGTGGGTGGTGGGCAGTGAGGAGACACGGTCCGGGTCTGTTCCTCAATAGTGCTGCACTGGCTTAACACTGCACTGTCTGTGCTAGCAGACTCACAAGCAGCCGCTGCCCCCATTTTGAGACAAACACACAAATGCAAACAGATGCACACTCACTGGCAGGCTGAGAAAAGTTATTCTATCAGTTATTTTTCAATTAATCAAATGTTTAATCTCTCACAGAAAATAATTACAAATACTGCCATAAATTAGGCCATGAATTGTTTTTTCAAATGACAAAAAAATACATTTTGATAATCAATAACTGTCCAGGGTTTTGTTTTTTTCAGGCAAAAATGCCAAACCTTTAACAGTAACTGCTTTTCAGTTGCAAAGGTTTACTGCTTTTTCTTCGTTACTTATGATAGTAAACTGAATATATTTTAGGTTTTGTCCAAAAGAAAAAATACATTTACATACATCTCCAGGAAAAATAGGAAATAATGAAAATAATCAGTACTTGCAGCCCTTCTGTGACTGCATACCTATATATACCGATATTTAATTTTTTTTATTTACATTGTTCCAGTTTGAAAATCAGGATGTCTGCTTTTTGCTTCAAGTGATTCAAATATAACATTGCAGTTACCAGTTCATTTTCCAACGATCAACAGCCCAATTAATGAGGTCAGTAAATCAAATTCAGTCAATAAAACTGCACAAATGTTTCAACACGACAGTGTAGTATTATACATTAATTATCAGAACACATCAACACACCGACAGCTGATTTTAAACACCAGAGAGTTAAAAAAAAAACAGCTCATGTAGCCAAACTCAGCTCCAAGGTGAACAACCTTTAAGAAGCTTTATGCACGAACATCAAGGCCACACAGAGATCAGCAGCCTGCTGCACCAGCTTCGTCCAGAGGTAGCTCAGTTTGAAAGTAGTGTGGAGGTGAAACATGTTTACAAGATGTAAGTTTATACCTTGATCCTTATTAAGTGGTGGCATATCAGAGGAGCAGCTAGAAAGTGATGACTGAGGTAAGGAAAAATAGTTAACTAATTAAAGCTTAAGACCAAACAACCAGCCAGTGCAACAAGCTGCAGAAAACCTGTAAGCTGCAGAATTGTTGGTATGCAGCTGCAGAATACGTGACATTCTGGTCCCTTCAGCCGATCAACCAGTGCATCATGTCAGAGACCTTTGCCTATGTTCCCCCTGTGACTCTGGAGTTGAGATGGGACTTCACATGCTGTTATTTGTACGTGGAAGAGCTGGTGCATCTTTGCAGTCTTACAGTTTGAGTTTCAGAGAAGGCGAGAGACACTACATTACACTAATCTAGAGGATAATTTCATTTAAAGCACTTTAAAGTACAAAATGCATTCAATCTGAGAGACAAACAGAAGAGAGAACAGGACAAACAGGCTCTTGATTGCATGCCAGGGATGATCCACCATAAGATCGAGTGCTGCTAAACCCACAGAAAGCTGCCTTAAGTAACTGGATTAACTCTTCTCAGGAAAGCTGCAGGCAGTTCTGTCCTACTTCATTCACCTGAAAGCACTGAGCGGTCATCCCCGAGCTGAAGACGACTAATTAAAGGCTCAAGTGACGTGTGATATGGTATGCAAACACTCACATATACAGCAAGCAGAGCCCACATACGGTGAACAGTGATGATTGTTGGACTGCAGCTTTACAGAAAAAAAAATCCCTTTGCACCAGACTGATGAATAAGCATCACAAGGCTGGATTATTTTGAACTTTTTGGCCACTTGGAGGAAAATAACCACTACAAAAGCTAAACACACCTCTGATATCTTTTCATTTGAACTGGCAATATTCACTTTCACTGAATCAGCTTATTATCGACAAGTTCTCAACTGATTAATCAGTTGACAGTTCGGTCAAAAAAAAAGTAAGAAAGGTAAAATACAATGCTCATAAAATCCTGTCGGAGCCAAAGGTGAAGTGTTCAAACCAACAGTCGAACATTTTCAATGGAAAAAGCTTAATCCAACTAATTCATATACAACCTGATTAAAAAGGAGCAAACTGAAGACAAACAGAACAACTAAAAATGAGCCAGTGAAAAGAGGGTTTTGGCAGAGTATTACTAAGATGTTGTGAACTGCTGTTTATTACCACCAGACCACAATGTCATCTGTTAGTACAACAGACATAAATGAAGGCAACAGCAAGAAGCTATAAGACAGCAGATCTATTACCGGTGTGTATACCTGCACAGTGTTCATAGCCAGCTGCTGAAATCACCTTTGTCTTTCCTGAGATCCTCAAAAGAATCCATCATTTTTCAGAAACTAAACTTGGAGTTTCTCCAAGCCTTCATTGTTCTGAATTAAGCTGACTTGACAGTTACCTGAAACCTCATGCATCATCTCAACATGTAAAGTGAAGAAACACTAAACCTCTATGCAATCTGGAGTTTAACAAAGTGACAAATCTTGGACGAGATATCGAGTGAACAAAAACAGACGTAGTAGAGTAGGTGAAAGTTTGATAAGTACCTTTCCTACCTTTCATCTCCTCCTCTTCTGTGTTATTACAGCTCTCTGTGGAGCCCTGCCAGACAGAGAGGAGACAAAGAGAGACCGAAAAAGAAAGGAACAGACAGAGAGAAAGAAGGATAAAAGGAGAAAAGAGAGATTGCAAAACAAATCTTTTATTTTTTAATGTGTAAGTGAGACTGAGGTTGGGAAGCTTTGGAGACTTTTCCCATACAGACACACAGACAACCAGACGGACAGATGGACGGGTGGACGACTCCCTCCCAGGAGCACAAACCAGCCAGGACAGCAACGCAGAGAGCCACAATTATTAGAGCAACAAAGTGTGTGAGCAGTGTGAGATTGTGGAGCTTAATTTAACAGGAAGGACTGTTTGTGTGTGTTAGTGTGTAACTGCTTCTTGAGAGGAAGCCAGTGTGGCGAAAGCTTAGTGAGAAAAGTGTCAATGTGAAGAAAATTGTGCTACAGCGTTTGCATTTTATTAGCTAGTGATACAATTACTTTGCAAGCTTGGACACCAACATAACAGCAAAGGCAGCATGACAGTTGGTTTCTATATTAGTAAAAAGTCTGCGTTTTTGAAGGTCTAGTTGTCAGTGTTACAGGTGGTGTGTGTAGGATTTTCTCTTTCATAGAAAATCGATATTTTAAAAAACTAAAACAAGAATAAGAAAAAGTTATAAGACACTGAAACTCTGCATTCATTTCAGTGGCACCTTCACTACAAGCAGGAGTTGTGATGACCTGCTTTCTAATTTGACAAAGTCACAGGATTCACCTGGTGAAATCCCTCCTGGTAATCGGGAAGAACGGAAATAAAAACATGCTGACAGAAACCAGCTCCCATCTGGTTCACAATGAAGCACAGAAATGAATACTTTTATCTTTAGAGAGACGCACATTGAGAGAAAATCCTCCACGAGTTACCTGCGAGTGTTAGTAGTGGCTGGTGGCTAGTGGTGGGACAAGGAGGGGGCTTACCTTGGTGCCGTCAGCTGGGTTGTGTACAACAGTTGTCTGGGCTTCCTGGGGGGAGGTAGGAGACACTTTACCATGCAGGGAGGGGATGGGATGGAGGGGCACCGCAGAAGATGCCAGGGAATACCAACTTATTCCATTACCACAAACATACAGAACAGATGCATGTGCGCACACCAAAACAAAGCACGGGAGAGCTACAGTACAGAGTGTGAAGCATTTATGAATAGATGACAGCTCAGTGTCAGTCTGTTCCCCTTTTTCACCAGCACTGTGGCCTAAAGGATCTTTTATAAGTCTGCAAAATGCACAAACACAGCCATCAACACAGTGGACAGCTAAACACAGATTACGGGTCATGACTGAGGAGGAAGGCCCTGTGAGTGCAGGTGTTATAACATGTTTATGTCACCTAACTGTTATTTTATGACTTTTGCTTTAGTATCAAAATGCAAAGTTACAGCTGGGAAGCTCTGATGTATCCAACTTGATGCTAAATAACTAAAGAAGCACCTAAAAAGCAAACAAACACTGTTGCATTCATGAATCACGGTAGCGGGCACTCTAAAATAATCCACTCCTCATCCTCAGCCTTGACCCTGCCACATCTAACACAAAGCAACACAAGAGCTCCAATTACTGCATTGTTTGGGAAACAAACCCACAGTATACTGGTTTACTCAGTGAGTCACAGTCAGGTTTCTGATCCCTTTCAACGCTGGAAGCAACATCCAGGAACTACAACCACAGAGCATGCAGCCCCTTCAATGGCACATGGGATTATGGGAAATTTAAAGGTTGCTGTTGTGGGAAATTTTAGCCTCTATTACAGACAGTGGAGGGACATTACTGTTCTTGGTCCTGTTGACAGTTGACTTGAAATTTTCAAATAGCCTGAATAATTGTTCACACTGTACTATGCTTTGTTTTGCTCATGTGGTTTCTAGCTTTACTGACATTCACTTATGTGCAGGATTCAACATTATGTCAAAATACTGGGAATAATCATACCTCCTTGCCAAGATCAACCCCACTCTCATGTCTGTAGAGTGAATTTACAGCTGCAACCAGCATATAGTTTGCTTTACTTAGCTTAGGACAAAGTCTGTGGACAAAATATACCTGTCAGCACCACTAAAACTGGTTCATCAGCACTTCATTTCCTGTTACATGAAACTGATGTATACAAATGACACATTGCAGTTTTCCATGACATCTTAATTGCTGGAAGACGTGACTCCCTGGGCTCTATATGGGTTTGCCTGGAAACCTCATTAAGATGAAGACAAGTCTCCAACATGATTTAAAGTGCATTTACAAGTGCTGCTTGGCTTATTTTGTTGACAAATAAGTGAAATGAAAGATTATGTAGACAGTTCCCTGATAATTTCTTGCCAGGTTAGTTGTTTCCCCCCTGCTTTGTCTTAATGCTAAGCTAAGCTAAGCTAATCACTTTTCAGCTCTTGCTCAGTACTTAATCTATAACATAAGAGTGGTATTCATTTTTTTTATCATACTTTCTCCAAAAAAAGAAAAAAGCAAGTTTCCTGAAGTGTAAAAAAATTCCTTTACACTAGTTTGACAGTTTCTATCTCTTTACCCTCAGAAATGAACATTTCCTTCTCTGGTTTTACAAAAGGAATGAAGTTGGTTCTGATTTAAAAAGGGAACTGGCCTCACAGTATATAGAGCCTAATGAAATAACTGGTGAGAAAAGAGGTTTAGCTTATATTAAGTAAAGATTATCTTGCCATATATACTATATTTCAAATCTGGGACAGGCATTGATCCCTTGTATGTTGTACACATGTCTCAGAACGCAGGGGCTGCATCCTCATACATTTTTAATCTGTTACTCATCCACTTCAGCTCCTGTTTTACCCATAAGTCCTCATCATTTAAGATATCAAAGAGCAGTTTGTAAAAATGGCATCTTTGGATGTTGCTGAGGTTCAGCTTCAGAGTTTTTAAACTCTGTTTCTCAAAAAATTACCATAAATGTGTTTTTCTTCGAAGGCAAAAGCATCAACAAAAGCTCTGGTGACACAGTTGACCACACAGAGGAGTCATCAGGATGAGGTTGAGCAGAACTTGATTGAAGTGTCTGCTGTTGTTCTGCGAAATGAAAGTCATTTGTCTACCTGTCAGTGTTGTGTGCGCCGTGTAAACATATATATGAGTGTGTCCACAGGAACTCTGGGTAAAACACGAGCCAGCAGAGGCACTCGAATGCACGAACCAGCACTGAATTTTAAAGTCGTCAAAATCCACTGCCAACATCACAGTTTTTGTTTTAAACAGGAGCAAAAGAGGCAGAGGATGAAGGACGAGATAGAGGACAAAGTACAGAAAAGGTTTCACTTAACAAAGGGAGGAAAAGATGAGGAGGAGGAGACAGAGCTAAACATTAAAAAAGATGGAGACGATGAAAATGATGCCATAAAAAGCAATGTGAGAGAAACCAAACAGAGATGAGGTACCATTGGTGCTGAAGATGACATGCTGCTGTCTTTGGTGCTGCTGCTGCTTACTACACTGTTTTTACTGCTGTTTCCCTGCGACTGGGGCAAAGAAACACAACACAGAATGACTCCCCCGGCTCCCACTGGGTCTGAACCATAAACCACCCTACGGGAGCCATTACACGGCCTATATAAATATTTAAAAGTGCACAATCTGGTGATGGGGTTTAATGCTTAATAGATTTATCTCAATATCTGTTTCAATTACCTGCGACTTGCTGCTTTGCGCACTTTAAGGACAATTGCTTTTTTTCCCTGTATTTCTATTGTGTATATAGCATTTAAAGATATTCTGAATCAATAACACAACCCTCTTTTTGATCATTAGAACCTTGCAGAAACAGATTAAGTGTCCTGCTCCAACAACAATGTAAGTGTATAGACATCCTAACTTAACTGACATGAGTACTCTTAGTTTCTTTTATATAACTGTGCATTGAGTGACTAAAGGGGTCTCCTTGTACTGGTGTACGCCTGCATTTAGGGTCTACAACTTTTTATAACAAAGAGTAAGTTAAAAAACAACAACAGAACAGTTAGTAACAAAAAGGCAATATAAAACAAAGAACATATCCCAGCTGTTTTACGAGTAGATAAGTCAACGTCTGCTGGGATAAAAACACAGAAATCACAAGTTTGTATCTAGAACAAACATCAGTAATTGGTGGCCCATTTTTTGGCAGCAACGCAGCCAAAATATGCGTAACCAAGTCAAAAAATAAGATTATCATAATGGTTACCAGTCCAGGTCTGTGCATGCAGTGAAAGGCCTTGATGACAGGTTTTTATCTAGTCTTGGACAAGAGTGTGTGGGCATGTGTGAAGGTATGAACTGTGTTTGGTTATTTTCCCTCCTTAAGCTCATGCAAAGTCAGCGCAAAGACAGTATCAAAACCTATTTAATCCACATAACTGCTTTAGAAATAACTGCAGCTGCTTACTTCACCACATCGCCTTGAACAAACTGGTCATTACTTTGACTGAATTTCGATGACTCAAACCTCAATCCAAACCTCAATCAAACATTGGTTTTTCAATGAAAAAATACACATGAAAAGATTTGGAAAGAATTTGGGGAAACAAAATCACAAACCAAAACATTTTAAATAAAATCTGGTTTCAAGACTGCTCTTGTGAAAAATAGTCATTTTCAGGATCATTTTGTTGTTTCAACAGTCCCCTGCACAGTCTATTACAACATAGTTTCACTAAATGAACATTTCTCTCTGTGAGTGCAAAGCTGCATCCAGCTGAGCCAGCATGTATTCACTATTTTCTTTTTTATTATTCTAAAAAAATAGCTTACTGTCACTTTCAATGCATTCTCAGAAAATCAGCTGATAAAATGAATGCTTTTTTTTTCTTAGTAAACATATTTGTAGGTCTTAATATGTAATTGCACAGTAACAATTTTGTTTAAGCAAACACAAATAAATCCTTTCTGATCTTCGTGTGGTTTTTTTTGTAATTCATGTAATATTTAATTAAGACTTAATTTCCTCATGAGCATAATAAATGCAAAAAAAGGTATGTAGAAGGGAAATCTGAACTGATTTTCCAAAAATTTACAGATGAAAAAAATTCTAACAGCTTGTTTTGTCAAGATTGCGCATTTATTTATCCCGTTATCAAAAGATTAATCCTGGCGATTATCTGCAGGTGACCAAGACAGCTGTTTAATTTGCAGGAAGACAGGAAAAAAAATTAAATGAAAAATAATGAGGGCACAAAAAAAATGTAACAATAAAAAAAGGGATAACGATGTCTCTCCTGTGATGGTCAGTGATGTTAGTAAGCCACAAATGCCTGATCTTAACCAAACGCAGATTGGTCAGACATCTGAAGACAGTAACTGGAAGGAGGTGTGTGTGTGTGTGTTTTTTGTCTGTGTGTGTTTTCTGTCAGTGGCTGAAATGGTTTTGGTGGCGCTTATAGCATAAGGGAATGCAAGGATGTTGGATGGACAGAAATCGGACAAGACGCAAAACCGTAATAGAAGACGGCTCAAGCATCTCTGGCCAAACGAAAAAAACCCAAAAAACAAATGAAACAGAGAGGAGGGACGGAAGGAAGGACCGCCGAAGGAGACTTGGAAAGACGGAGAGAGGCAAATGAAAAAAAACAAAAAGGACAGAGCCGATCTCACCATCAAACAAACACTCGAGCTGGACTTCCTTTTCTGACAGACAGCAATGGAAAGGAGGAGGAAAACAATAAGGGGTCATCGGGAAACAAGGAGCTAATCAAAAAGAGTAAAAAAGAGAAGCTGCCAGATTGATCCCAGAAAAGATAGAAAACCAAAAACAGCTGCACAGGAACAAAGATGAGACAAAGGAATAATTAAGAGGGCTTCAGAAAGACCAATCAGCTGCAAAATCTATGTGGGGAATATACAAGGTAAACTAAGAGACTTAACTCATTAGTGTGCAGTTTTTTTGTTTAAAGTCAGGTTAAGCTGTTTAAGTTACTGTATGTAATGGGAATTATTTTTTTGGCCCTTGTTGAAATGGCACTTCACTGCATGCATTGACTCTGACTGTCAACCAAAACAAAATGAGCACCAAGACTTGATGGCAGCTCAAATCACAGTGAATGAAAAGAAAAACTTGATAGCAAAAAACAAGCCACAAAAAAGGATTTTAAAGGATACTGGTCTTAAATATGTCCTTTACTTTCACTTTATTCTCAAATCTAGTACTTTTGCTCTCTAAGACACAAAAACCCTCAATTTTTATTTAATAGATCTAAGAAAAACTAATACATGAGCCCCAGAGCACAAACACAATCCAAATTAACGAACGTACTGCTTTTCCAAATTCTTATTATATCAAAGACATATGTTAATAGAGAGTAGTTGGGGTGACAGACCAAAAGGGGGACAAAAAAAGATAAGAGGAGTAAGACAGAAACAGTAAATTCAATAAAAAAAAACCTTCATGGCTCAGAAAACCTACCTTCACACCGTCCGACTTTTTGTTTAGTAAGGTTTTGCACGCTGAAAAAAATGGGAAAAGATGTTAAAATCACTCAGTTAGCAGGACACACTGAAGAAAACAATGGTTCTGTTGATGTTTTATGGGCCCTGGTGAAGTTTCCACCTAATGTTCTAAAAGTTTTTCAAAGTGAAACTGTTGTATGAATGATAACACCACCCAAAGTTTTTTTATTGATATACTTAGGCAAATAAAATGTTTTTTGTTTTTTTGTTGAAGTTTGCATGTAAACCCATTTCCAAAAAGAGTAGACAAAGGAAATTCAAAAGGAAAAAAGCTTAAAAGTTGGACTTCAAACTCTATTTTGTAACAAACAAAAAATAGTGAGGAATTACAGAATTAAAATTAAATTAGTTAAATGATGTTGCATTGTTTATTTTCCTTTCAGTTATCATTTGATAAAATATTTTCAATTTTTCTGCTCATCAACTTTTTCTTTTTGCGTTCTTTTACCATAAACATTTCCACAATTTAAAAACATTAAACAATTAAAAGCAGGTAAAGCGAAGCAGTTCAGACTATCTATACTGACATTATTTGAGCACGGTTTCATAAAGCACACAACAACCACTTAGTGATAAATTGCCCTGGTTTAGTTTGACCTGTAGTCAATCCTCCTCCCTCTGTAACACCATGTGCATGCATATGAAAACTCGACCGCACAGTTACAACCAGACTTGTACAAAAATGAGAAATGACACCAACACAAAACTAAACAGGAAACTGAAAAAATATCCACACGCATGCACACAAACAGGCATATATCGATAAATACACACACACTCCCTATTGTTAAAACACTCATATTTGTGTTAATTATGTCTAATGATCCTCCCTTACCTTCCATTTATAAAGTAGGAAGGAGGGCAATGAAGAGGGCAAGAGAACAATAATGTATTTAACATCTGCATCTCAACATCTGATTTGAAAACTGACTCAGAGAACTGTGGTGACAAACACCTTTCAGGCTTTTCGTGTGTGTTAGAATGCATTCTTTAACTATTTTCACAGAGGTGGTGGGTTCATGCGATGACGGTGGCTTATTAACATGTCTGGCATGCAGCATCCACTTTAAGGTCTTTATTTTGAAAAGTGCCAAGAAGTGAATTCCCAACATTCATGAGACCAAGCAGAAACCTTTAAAAAAAACATCACATCAAACCCAAAGTATTTACTTTTTACTGAAATCTAACAATCATATTCAAGCATTAAGAGATATGTTTTAAAACTTGTGAGCATCTGTTTGTCAGCTGGCTGAAACTCCTGAGTGAACAGCCTTTTGTCATGTGACTGACATTCACCTGTAAAGGGTTCAGTATGCTTCATATAAACTAGTTCATCAATGACTAAAAGCCAGCTGTCATAGAGAGAGACAACACTTGAGATAAATCCTGCAGAAGCTCATCAGGCCCAGTCATCTGAATTCAGCGCTCTAGTTCACCATTTTTAAGAAAGGGCATCCTTCACTTGAGCTGCCTTTATGGCCTTGTAAACCTCCTGAGTTTAGTTTTTAAGTTTTTTGGAGGAGGCACATCACTGCATGAAGGTCAATGTTGTCAGTTTTCTCAAACAGAGCTGACTTGAAATTTTCTTAAAATCAAAGTATAAATACTGCAAAAGTTTTAAACTTCAAACTTTCTGCACAATCACTGAAAGTACTGAAATTCATCTAAATGTAAGGGGGGGATGCAGGACTCATCTCCCTCTACCTCAGGCCATGAACTTATAAATCCCTTTCTGTTTATTACCTTGAAAAGTTCCTCATATACTTCATTAGAAACAACACTGCCTTCTAGAGCAGTTTACAAATATTATTCTACAGAAATCGTATGAACACACACCTGTTTTTATGTGTTAAATGGTTGTTGATATGTTTGTGATGTATATGTTTGGTCTTTTTATTTTTTTTACTGTTTACATTTTTCTTTTATTTCTATTTTATTTTAAAGTTCTCTGTAATATGTTGCTTGTTGTTGAACCTAATAAGGGCTGTTCATGTTTGTCTCATAATAAACTTTCTTTTTGTAAAAATGTTTTGCTTAGTATCTAACTCCTACAAAGTTGGAAAAGTGGCAGAAACTGTTGGATGGAGCCCCCCCCCTCTATAAATTCAGCATTGGAGAGGTCTGAGTGGAGGTGGTTACTGTTTGACAATCCTACAGGCACTCTGAAGCATACTGACACCTTAAGGTTTCTTGTGGTTTTGTCTGTTCACACAAAGACAACAGAGCAAGCAGGAGAGAGAGATAAAGAAGTATAGATAACAAAGGACACTGACACAGTGTGTTTATCCAGCTTCCCATGCAGGTTGGCATACTGTACTGTACTGTACTGTGCGCTCATACACATGCTCGGCTGGCTGTTTGTGCCAGAGCCATGCGGAGGAAAGGTTGCAACGAGCACAGGCAGGCATCGACTGGGCATCAGTCGAGAACTGTGGATACAAACCAGTTCAAAGGAGGCAAAACTGGGAGTGTTGTGGAGGTTGAATGCTGGTGTGTCTATTTATACTTGTGATATAAAGGGTTATAAAAGTACATGGTTATGCTGCAGGGGAAAGAATATGCAGCCTGCATTGGTCGTGTTAATGCAGAGATGTGTAAACAGAGCTTTGCTAGGTGGCAGCTGTGGAAGTGGGAAGGAGGTCAGAGGGTCATGCTGGGTGTCAGTTAAATGGCTGTTTGTGGTCGACACAGGAAATTAAATAGCCGGTCCAGGAAAGGAGCTCTGTTCATTAGAGCATCCATCAACACACGCAGCAGCAGTGAAAAGTCAAGAGCTCAGCTCCCTTTGACGTTTCCATGTGTGTGTTTGTGTGTGTTTAAGATGCCCCAGTGCAATGACGACCATTCAAAAGTGGGACCATCGGTGTGCAGCAGCAGCAGGTGGAAGAGGGGGGAGGGGTTCAAGCAGCCCAGGCCACATGCCAATAGCCTGAGTACGAAGTTGGCAGTGCCAGACTCCAACAAACCCTCGAGCAGACGTACCTTCCTGTGCCATTGCGGCCGTGCTGGTAGTCGCGGCAGGGCTGGTATGCTGCCGTCCGACTTTTGGACAGAGAGGGATTTAATGTGGAGGCACAGGTGGGACAAGAGCCTCATTAAAGCCTGACAGCCTTTTAATTTTGTGGATTCTTTAAAGTTTAACAAACCTCAAAGTATTAGAAGAGGAATAAAAGAAAACAGGTTTCCAGAAAGTGCGTTTGATGTCTAACTCTTTATCCTCTTTTTATTAGGACCAGTAAAGCAGCAGACGAGAAATCTTCTAGGCAACAAAACAACTGCAGCCCAAAAATAATTAATCTAATTTCCGTGGACATTAACTTGATAAATACGCCTACAATTATGCATGAAGCAATTCAGAGGTCTGGCCTGTCTGTCCTCTTCCGTATAGATCAATCTTGACCTGAGAAAAGTAGCTGGCTGTAATCCACATGAGCCGCTTTACTTACATGAAAGCATATAAACGCAGTGCCAATAGCATTAATGCATTAGCTTGCTAGGCCATTGTCTAGCCCACAAATTGGATGTTCAATCAAAAGTGCACTGTGTTTTCAGTGAGCAAACTGCTTACAAGGAGGAGGTCCAAGCCAAACACCTGAAGTGTGAAATCAAAACTGTAGACAAAGCTGACAAGCTAATGTGAACATGAATAAAAATACGCAGTTATGGTAACTAGACTCAGGCCAAATAAATGAGCACAGACTAGAAGTAAAGTAGCAGAGCGATATAAATTAACGGGCCTCTATGTGACATCAAATTAGAAAGGAGTGATCACCTCTTAGGTGCATCTTCAAACCTAAATTTTATTTTTTATTAGTATAATGAAAAGACAGACTTGTTTTCCGTTAGAAAAACTGATCAGTTTCTCTAAATTCAGCAGCTTCTTTGTACGGCTTCTATTAAATATGTATAACTAACACTACTGGGCTCCGTCTGAAATCATTGGACCAAATCAAATCATCGTCTCTTCATGTGTGATTGTTATCGTTGTCAGTGCTCACCTGAAAAGTTCCTGGAGACCAGCATCGTTGTGAGGATAGCTCCCTGAAGTGACACAAAGATCAAAATTACACAAGTGTGTGTCAGGTGGACAAGTGAGTGCGTGTGTGATTGAGTCGGCGCTCACTTTGAGTTTCCTCCTGGCGTTGAACTTGCGCAGACACTCCACAGTCTCTTGACGGTGCATCATGGAGGCCACGGTGGAGCGTTGCTGTGTGTAGAAGAGAGGAAATTACATTATAGAAGAAATTAACTTTAATGCAACACAGTGACAGTGTTTCATAGACGGGATGGCTCTGTTTCATTTCCATATAATCGCCTCTAAATGACAAGACGGCCTGATAGGCCTGATAAATAAAATTGATGTATGATGTGTTTACAAAGAGCTCAAGCTTTGCCTGCTGCTTCTTCAGTCATTATATTCTATATTAGGAAACCTAATAGAAGATTGTTATGTCTGTGTCATGACCACCTACTTTATATCATGGTCCATTTTTTAAAGTTTGTTTGTTTTTAGTTAAGCACTTTAAACCCTTTTCACCAGTGGGAGTTTCACTGTAATCAACTGTATCTGGCTCTGTGCTACAAATACCTGCAGTTTAACAAGAGTTTGTGACTCACAGTTGGAACTCATCTACAGCCTGGCAAAGCATGAATCATCAAAACAAAGACTAACAACTGCTTTAGGAAATATCTGCTTCTTTGATAAAAAGTTAAAGGCAGAAGCCTGTAAACAGAAAGCATTTATTTTTGTAAGAAACATCACAATTTCAGATGAATTTTACATCCGTGCTGCCGTGTTTTGTTTACAACTGCAGCAATGAAGAGTTCTGAATTTGTGTTTTCTTCTCAGCAGGCGGCCAAAGATCAGGAACTTTGCATTATTCCCAGCCATGATATAAACCATCATAGCATTATTCAAGAAATTCAGGAAATCATCAGCCATTCAAAACCACATATTTCTATGGTCATGGTAACGCTTATACATTTTAATATGCCTAAGGCTGCATTTACACTGTGGTGTCCATGGCCGCTCAGATTTCCATCCATACTGCACAACCTAAGACACATATCACATGACCATCCACATACACTGCACATGTGCGAGCTGATGTAAACAGGAAGCACCACAGCTACTCGAAGAGACAGCAAAGTCAACGCCTGTGATTTGTTATCCATGTTGAAATAATATCAGGTAGTCGAGGCTAACAGATACCTACAGGCCACTGTAGTGTTTTCTTCTGCAAAATACTCACAAACCTGACCAATCACAGGCGGAGTGATGGAGTGATTATGGGGACACCTATGTCTCTGATTGTCTATAGTAGCACACTGCAGTGAAGTTTTCAGAATAAAATAGAGGGCCTGCTGTCTTCAAACTGCTCCATCTCTTAGCTGCTAAGACGTCAGGTTGGTAAAGGGTCAAACGGAGCAATTCTGCTGCGTCTTTGATTTAAAACACAGCAGTGTCAATGCTATCTAAAGCCCTTATATGTAGTCATGAGCATGAGTGAGAAAACGAAGTCAGAGCTGAATGTGAGCTGACTCTGAATGTTTGTCATTTTATCTAAAACTACAAATTCTGCTTGAGTCAATAATGCAGAGTCTCTATGTTTAGCAGTCCGTGGCTTTAGGACGAGGATGTTGATGGATGGATGTGATTATTTAGCTGTTTTTAGATGCAGTGCCAGAAATAACATTTTTTTACATTGTGACTCTGAGAGAGAGAGAGAGAGAGAGTGTGTGTGTGTGTGTGTGTATGTGTGTGTGTGTGAGCTCCTGTTCCTGATGTCCTGCCAAGAAATTCCTAAATTGAGTCAGAAGATGACTTAATAAGGCAGAAAGTGAAAAAATGTGACATCATTACTCACTGGCATCTACTCGAGTATTTTTACACGCCAGAACTGATTTCTTTTGATGTGGAAACTAAAGAAGACAAAGAGTGTTACGTACGCAGACCCAGGGATGTTTGAGGGCCTGGTCAGCGGTGATCCTTTTGGCAGGGTTAATCGTTAACATCTGATTGATCAGATTCTTGGCCTCGGGGGTCACTGTGTCCCACTCTGGAGAAGGAAACTGAAAGAGGGACATAGAGAAGAACATTAGGGATGTATATCACTATCATTATGCTTCATTACCCACTGTATCATGGCTCACAGTAAAGGAGTATGCAGTTGCTGCTAAGAAAAAGTTTTAAAACATTCATAATATGTTGAACCTTTTGTGTTTAAGGGACAAAGGAGTGATTTTCAAAGTGTGGTGGTTACATCAGTGCATTCAAAACTGACTCCAGGTGGAGTTTTCATAGTCAGCAAAGTTTCTTTTACTCTATTCAGGTAGAACAAAACACCAGCAAACTTGTTTACTACTGAAAATCGAAGCAATTTATCAAGACACATTTATTTTAACAATATTTTGAAGTGTCAGATATCAAAATCTGACAGAAAGAAAACAATCAGATTCAAGGTATCTTCATGACAGTGATGATAGTGCAGATTACTACAAGTGCTTGTCACAGTCATCTCATATCAGTTCTCATATTATGCACATTCATTAGATGTGGTGGCTTCTAATTATGGAAATTACGGGTAATAAATTCCTATCTCCCACAAGACGATGACAACATCTGATAAATAAGCTTATTGCTCTTTCAGAGCAGGTTTTTTCCTCTACAGCATGATGAAAATGAAATGAAACAAGAAGCAAGCAATTAAAAACTAAAATTAAATTTCTAAATTCCTTGCACGACAAAAGTCAGAGTGTTATTTGACTTGAAGTGAAGGTGTCCTGTAGGGCTTCTCATGAGGCTTTGTGATTGTTTTTCTCATTCACGTAAATTACGATTAAAATTTTGTACTAGAATTCAAGTTGCATGATCACAGATGGAGCTCTCTAACAAACTCTATGGACAAAGCACTGAAAAATACACTCTCAGCCACTCAGCCAGTGATGAGCCCTCAAATATGAGCTCTATTAAAGAAGGACATGCATTGAGAGGCTACAAAATCAATGATTTTGCATTAATAATGGATCAAATGATAACCTTAAATTCTGTTCCTGTTCACCAGTGTACTGAACCTCTGCAGACAGACAAACACTCACACAGCTCACACACACAGAAAAATATGACGACAAGAATATGAGCAGGAGGTACTAACATCATATGCACCAGCCTTGATCTGCTGGTACAGTTTGTGTTGGTCTTCATCCCAGAATGGAGGGTAGCCCACCAACAAGATGTACAGGATCACACCTGACACACACAAAACCCATGTAAACACGCTGTATATAAAACTAACACAAAATGCTTGCAAATTGTAGTTTAAGAGGCAGAAGTTTTTAATTTCTTGAACGTCAGTGTGCATATAAACAGAGAGAAAAAGTGAAGTCTGACTGACCACATGCCCATATGTCCACCGGCTTTCCATACGGGTCCTTTCTCAACACCTCAGGAGACAGATACCCTGGAGTTCCTGCAAAACCTGCAAAAACACAAACATACTTACATGAAATGTGTTTTCAACTCCATAAAGACACAACTATGATATATTCTCCCTGATTACTACAAGATTTGTGCAGGAGAATGGGTTCATATTTTTTTCTCCCTGTTAAAAAGTGTTTAAAAAAGGCCAAATAGTTTTTATTTTCAGTCTGTTTTAAACACAATCTCACAGAAAAATGCTCCTCATCATTCTCTTGTTGGCATTCTTTTACTACTGTTTTACAGAGATAAAATCAATTGAGTACAATCCTACTTATTGTTTTTTGAATGTAAAATTAATATTCACAATAATGCCCTCATTTATCTACAGTATAAAAACCACACAGTTGTTTAAAATGCACCATTATTACAAGAATTTTCTTTAAAAAGATAAACTCAAAATTGTTTCTGACAGTTCTTTAAAAATTGTTATGTTTTTATTTCCTTCTCAACAAATTTTTGATTAGTA
Organism: Acanthurus lineatus; assembly: GCA_029814665.1. Classification (NCBI taxonomy): domain Eukaryota; kingdom Metazoa; phylum Chordata; class Actinopteri; order Acanthuriformes; family Acanthuridae; genus Acanthurus; species Acanthurus lineatus. The sequence goes on from JAPZDV010000003.1 coordinate 19,152,123, forward strand.
CTTTCTCTTGTACGATTACTCTTATTTGTTTTTTTCCTACAGTAACAAAATAGAGCAGATTAATATCATAATAAAACACAAACTGGAGCTCATTACTTATTTAATACAATCGCTTTTTCTCAAGCAGGGATGGTTGTTTTCTTGGAGAAGCAAACAGCGCTGCTGTGAATAAATACTGGGGAATAAATACAAAGAATTAAATAATAAATTCTAGCTATTTATATCTTTTTTCTTACCAAACCATGCTTGTTGGTCCCCCTGCACCTCAATGGCCAGACCGAAGTCTGCAAGCTTCACGGCTGCTCCCTTCATCTTACTGGCCAGGAGCAGATTCTCTGGCTGCAACACACAGTAAGGAAATGTTCATTTGGGAGGAAATATTTACATTTTTTAAATATTTTCAAGCACTTTTGCATTTAATTACTGTTTTAAATATTCCACTGTCAATTAGTTTTTCTCTGTAAAATGTCAAACATACAGTCAAATGTCCATCAAGATGGCTTGAGCACATTATTTTTTTAGTTCTCCACATATAAAAGAAAAAAATCACTCAGTTATTTGATCAGATCAAGTTTTTAAATGTATCCTTAGATAAAATCTATGAAGCTTTACATGGTGCAAAATAAACTGCAGCACAGTCATGAGCAACAAAAGTGAAAAAAAAAACATTTAATTAAGAGAAAAAGAGATGAGCATGTTCCCTCCTTCGAGGAATGTTCTATCTGTCTGCATGACTGCATGAGCTGCAGGAGCACAATGACATCTACTGTAGTAATGAGGCATGAGTTGGTCAAAGAGGCTGCAAAGGCTTCCCCCAAAGGCAAGACCTTTCTGTCAGCTGTCACAGAATTTAACACAGCATTTTGACACTGTCCTTCTGATCCCACAATCACGCAAAAAGTCAAGACTTTACAAAGATCAAGACATATTAACTGTGTTTTAGTTGTCTTGAATACATCCCTGCTTCCCTCAGTGGTGTCCCAATACCTTTAAGCTCTTCTGATATGAAGAATAAATGAGAAGAAGTTTAGGAAACACGTCTGGTCAAGCATAATTTTTGAGGTTAGTTAGCATCATTGCTACAGAGCTGTGTACAGATTTACTTGTTCAGCTATGTGATCATTTACATGTTTCTGAAAGCTCTTAAACTTAATTCAATTAATTTTTAGCATCAACTGCCCCAAGTAAATCTGCAACACTGACTAGTTGAGGAAAGCCTCACTGTAAATTATGTTGGTGCGGACGCATACACAACACACTACAACTGGAAAACCAATGAGCTGGACTGTGATACACAGTGTTACTTGAGAAGTCACCTGACTCAAACAATTCATGCTATCTGAAGCTGCCTGTCAAAAGGTCACACACAACCCCTTCATCAGCAGAGGAAATATAGGAAAAAGGAGAACCAAGCGTCATAATGAGAGACTACTGAGGGAAGTTGTGCAAGAAAAGGGTCAAGACTACGATGACCAAACTAGTGCTAGCAACCTTTACTGGTTTCACTGGTTTCTTCACCTTCTTACATTGTAAATAAGGTTAGCCTTAAGAGCAGGTATATTGCCTGAGAAAATAGCCTTCGAATGCTTTTGGCTGTCTCCAGTTGTCGGGTGAACCTCATTCTGCACTTTGTTGGAGTCTCATAGAGAAAATCCTGCATGGCTTCCCATGCAACAACCTTGTTTGCCTGCAAGTTTTACCACCAAATTTGCACACTCAAATCAAAAAAACCTCACTTTCTAGAACATACCAGGTTAACACAACCATGCAAAGGTCATGCATGGTGTGTGTGTGTGTGTGTGTGTGTGTCTAGAGGACATGTATTTGCAGTAGTTTACCATCAAAACAGCGATGAACATGAAATCAAACTCAGACAGATAAGATGGATGTCTAACACTCATATCAGCTGTTTTTGTGCTCTTGTGTTCTTATCTTGTCTAGTCTCGCTCCTTGTCTTTCTATCCAGTTATCTATCTATCCATCCATCCATCCATCCATCCATTCCTCCACCCCCCTTGCCATTCTCCCTCCTCTAGTGGGCATAGGTGAAACAATAGGATAGAGAGAAAGGGGGGGAAACTGCACAGGGAGCTGGAGTGAAAAGAACAGAAGAAAAGAAAGAGAGAGAGACAGATAGAGACAGATAGATGGGAGGTGGCATAATGAGTCCCAATGCTGGCGCTGCAGCAGCCGGGTGACCTCACCCTACAGTTACCATGGTAACCCAGTCTGCCACCAGCCAACAGCGTTCAACTCTTTCTATCTAATTCTTGTTTTTCCTTCGGCGAGTGGCCCTCCCAAGATGACAGGCAGACAAAATATGACAAGTGTGTGTGTGTGGTGTCATAACTCACCACTGCCCAATTTGTCAGCGTTATTGGTGTTTTCATGGCTCCAGTTGACATACTTTGGCAGTTTTATCTCAAGGAAGTTGTTGGTAAAAAAGTTAAATTATATCTTAGGTGTTTGTTTTTTTTTGTTTTTTTAACCGTCCACTGATCGAAGGGTTTGCTTCAACAAGTATTGAACAAATTTTTTGGAGGGGTTTACTCAGGGTAGAGCAACGAACTCTCAACACATTGCTGTCATAAAATTTCTGGCAATCACAAATCTAGAGACATGGCAACATTGGCATTAATTTGTACTTTTGTTTCTAGATTTTTGAGTCAAATATTCACTCTCCTTTTAGTTCTAGTCTGAACTCTTCCAAGTCCTGAGGTCCAAGTCTGGCTCTGTAGGTGGTAAATGCTCTGCTATGTTCATCAGCTAGCACCTCACTTCAACAGTTCACTGTTTAGCTGTCCACAACTATACTTGTTTGGTTTCTTCTTACTGCTCTTTTAGTGCAAATTCTGGATGCAGCAGATGACAGTTTTTCACAAAGAAAAACATTAAAGATCCTCTAAACACCACCTGCTCTGCACCAAACAGCAGAGAATGATTTTAAAGTTGCCTTCTGCATCATTTTGGACTCATTTTCTCCAAATACATCCTGACATATTTGATCTTTTTGGAAACTTTGGGATCTCCAACAAAATTTTAATTCCTGTTTGGTGCATCTGATATCTGACTGTACAGTGACTGTGACAGTGACTTTGACTGTAGTGAATCTGTAAGTAATAATGTTGCATGGATGTAGTCTGAATTCATAAAAACAGTTGGCATAGTACATAACTCACATTTACAGTCAAGACAAATACGTTCACTCTGCTTATTTGTTATCGTTGTTGTCTTTCTAAAACTTCTCCCTCTCTTAGTTTTGATACCAACTAAAAATTATTGAAAAGCAACAGGAGTTCAATTAGGCCATGATGTTTATTTTCCCATTGTGTTTGTCTATTTAGTTTAGAGCAATGGTTTAATCTCACGCTGTCGTATAAAAGTAATGGGCCAGATTATTAAATAAACCATTAAAGTTTAGGACTCTGAACTCAGCACTGGCAGTGGAAAAAAAACTATGAGGTGCAATTATCCAGGTGTTTATGTTTCTGCTCACTTTGCTATTTTCATCACTGTATAATAAAAATTAAATAACAGCTGAGGGGGTCAGAGTGCTGTTTGTTTCTGGGAGGGGTGAATATCTCGCTGCAGGGAAAATCGTCACTGGCCATCATTTCACCCACCGACCCGCTATTAATAGCAGCTGGTCTGCTTTCGTCACTCAGCAGTGCAGGAGGGAGGGGAGAAAAACATGAGAGGGGAGAGAGAGAAGAAGGAAGGAGGGGAAATAAGGGAATAGAGGTAAAAGAGGAGGGGGTACAGACATAAGGGAGAATGGGAATAGAGAAATAATGAGAGAAAGCAGGTGAAGAGAGAGGAAAAGGGATGACACTCATCTCTTAAGTTGCACTTTACGTCACTTCATGACGTCTGTGCGAGTGTGTGTGTGTGTGCGTGTGTGTGTGTGTGTTTAGACCTGTTCTGAACCTCCACCAAAGCCTTTCATCTTTATTCACAACACAGTGCTATTTATAAAAGGTTTTTTTGTACAATCGTTGTGTCACATGGTGTAGAGGGTCCTGTGATAACTCACCTTGAGGTCCCTGTGCACAATGTCATGCTGGTGGATGTGACTGACGCTCTCCAGGATCTGATTGATGCAGTGGCTGAAGGAGACAAAGAAGGATGAGAAACAGAGGAGAGACACATCTGTCAATCCATAACAGCATGATGACATTAAGGTACAGACTGAAGTCAAGGGAGACAAAGCTTGAAGTGAAATTCAATAACTTGTCCGCATCACTGGCTCTTAAGGTCTGTTTTAAACGGGAAAGTTTCTTTTTGTGCATTCATGGGACATGGAAGGTAAAGCCAAAAGGGGTAAAATATATATGCAAGTAAACTTGTGCTCAATTGTGTCCTGTAAGGTCAAAAGAACAGAGGATGTTTGAACTGTGAAAATAAAGACAATGCTGAGAGAGGCCAAAAAGAAAAGAAGGGAATGACAGAAGAAAGACAAAGAAAGATGAACCAAAAGAGTTGATGAGAGCAGCAAGTAAAGGATCAATATTCCTCTGTGCACACTGCATTTTGTCACTGTAGCAAGTCAATAGCAGCCAGTTCCTTCATCAGCAAAACATGATGAATATTTTCAAGCTTAGCTGCTTTCTTATAAGGCCAAAGGTATGTGGACACCAAAAGGTTTTAGCTCTCTCTCTCTCTAACTCTCTTTTTAATGTTATAACACAACCATTTCATTCACTTTTAACGTGGCACACCAAGCACAACACAACAGATGCCTTCTGGAAGAGACTGTCATATATATTAAGTATGACTCTATCTCTATGTTTCAACTGTCTTCTCACTCCACCTTCCTGACTGTTCTGAACAGTTTTAAAAACTCTGATAATGTGATTAAAATGCTTCATACAATCTAGATTTATTCTGAGATAAACTGACTCTTAAACTACTGCAGCTGAATAGGAGACAAATCCCTGCAACCAGGCTTGTTTCACCCAATATTCAACATGTTAACTGCAATTAAAAACAATAGTTTCCTCCCACTTGTTTTCACACATTTTGCTAATCAAAATGACTGTTGTACTTATGACTCTATATATGAGTATGTGAGAGCCCGGTAAGACTCATAAATGTACCTGCAATTTGTGAGCAACAAAAACAGGAGGACGCGAGGTGGATGTGGGAGTTGGGTGCATATTTGTGTGAATGAATGCGTGGAAGGAAGTGGAGCAGGCAGTTTGTGCGCAGTGGGGATATCTTATGTAAGCTTGTCCTGAGCTCACATATCAGCAATTTTGCTGGTCTGATGCGCAGTTAAAATTACTACTATTCTTTTTTAAATTAAACTTGGCTTGACATCGGTGGAGGTGAAGTCAGGGTCAGCAGATTTTTGGGAGAGAGGTGTCCTCTCTCTGTACGACAGAATCAAAAGGAGAGCTCCTGATGTTGTGTCCAAATTAGGCTAAATCCGAACTCCACATTTTATCCTCCTTGCTATTTTTGCATCAAATATGTTGCACAGCAGACTGCCCTTACTTACTTTAACGCTGCACATCCTCTCACATTTTCCCTCTTGCTATGTCTCCAGCACTCTTTACCTCATATCACTTCTGCCTTTCCTTTTTATTTTTGCTGGTTTAAACTGAGTCTTTGGTGTAGGATCATCTGCACTGATCAAAATAACAAGAAAACCAATCCTACATGTGCATGTTCCTCCATTAGACAACCAAAAGCAAGAGTCTGGTAACAAATTTTGTGGTAGTTGTTCTTTACTGTATGGTATATTTGCTTCTCACCAAGGTAACATCTGTGGTTAGAAGTAAAACCGTTCCACATAATCTGGTTTCATCACCATCATGAAACTGAAACCACGTGAATACAGTTTACAGCTGTTATTTATGCGTTGCTTCAATTAGTAGTAGAAGGTGAGGCACTTCAATTGGCTGCACATACATTTGATGGGCATAAAAACAAAGATTTTAGCTGCCAGTTTGCTTTTTTATGAAGTACTCACTGAAAATGCAGTGTGTACGTCAGTTTAGAACATATTGCATTTTGCTACAAAAAAAGAAAACAGTTGTTTTTAGCATTTTTGGATAGACACAAAAAGGAGCAGCCACAGTGAGCTGTTAGATGCAGAGCTGCAGCCAAACACTGCAACTTCCAACTGCTCAGGGAGGAAACCAACTCCTTTTTCCTCATTAATGATATCAGGTTCCCTCTTAGTATTTAGCTTAAGTCCAAATATTTCCAAATAGGGACTTGTGTGTAAAGTCTGGTCTTATTCCAATGATCTTGGCTCAATGCTTACATGCACAGACATGCATGTTTTACCTACACTGCATGTAATGTGTTGACAGAATCATACAATATGGCGAATAAGGTTTGGACTTCATGTTTTCATCAACTTGCATTGTAGAGTTATTTCATGTAATTGTATTATGGTGTTAAAGTCAATAAACTGCCACATGACTGACTAAAATCTGCTAGAGTGTTAGTTAAAGTTTAGTCTGCACAGTCGAGGCAGCTATTGTGCTGCAGTGCAAAAAAACAACCGCACTTTCTGACAACAGGCAAAAAAAAGGTTTAAGAAGTTAGGACAGCTTTGTCATCATTTATTAATGGAATTAAATCTAAAAGCTTTGAATCACTTGGTCAAAAATAAAGTGACTCCTCAAAACAACCTCAGAGCACTCCCAGAAACCACAAGCACTGCTTCTGCTACTTAAGCACAAAGTACGTGAACACAGATTCAAATGGAAAAACATGTGGTGCTTTCAAACAAAACTTTATTGCTTTGGCAGCTTTACTGTCAAGTTTTACTGTGGCTGTCATCAGAAGTTAGTGTTCAGGAAAACTGAGTAGTAGCACCTAACATGCAATAGCATAACACGTTCATGTGTTGGCATGATGACATACTGTACCTGGCATCTGCCTCGCTGTAATACTCTCTAGCAACAATGTCCTCAAACAGTTCTCCTCCAGTGACGCTGCAGACAGATAAAGAGGGAAAAAAAGGCTTGTATAGTTCTCCTCTTTGCAACAAAGATGAATTGAGATTCCATCTTACAAAAGGATAAAATACAAGTACAAACAGTGTCATGATATCATCTTTCAAATGGCTTTTCTAAAGAGCAAAGTTAGTTACTTTGATCTGACATTTTGTCTTAACTTGCACTCTAATATGAAAGACTGTGCTGCTGAAGGTTTTTAGAGGAAAGTATTGATTTATGTTGGTGTTAGTGTAGACTGATCCAACACGAACTCTGTTAATGTGTATGCATAAAGTTTACTCTAAGTGGTGCTCTAAGAGGCCCCTTAACTGGTGACTAGTAAAACAAGCCTTGACTAGACTGAGTTGCATTTCTGGTTTATTTGAAATTCAGATAATTACTGATGCCGGTAAACTGGAGCTTGACCTGACCTGCTTCTGTAACGGGCCATTGTTTGCAAAATTTGGAAATATATCACACGGGCTCTAGAAAACTGACACTGTTCTGATATATGTGATTTTCACATTGAAATTAGCTATTAAACTCGTAAATTTTGTTTTAATGAGACAGTCCTAACATTTCCATTAAAAGACAAAGCACTTGTTACATGCTATAAATGTAAA
>JAPZDV010000003.1:19159798-19170852 GCA_029814665.1 Acanthurus lineatus
TTACATGCTATAAATGTAAAAATATGTCAGGTTTTCTCTACTTCTTTTAACTGAAGCAGGTAATTTGATGAAACAGGATCTTATCACTTTTGAATATTTCCATTTGTGCAGTAAACACAGTAAAAAGGGAGTAAAATTTAAATTACATATGTAAAGAATTTATTTATATTGACTGCAATTTAGCTGCATTCACAAACTCTCATTATTTAACACTTTTGGGAAATTTTAATTAACATAAGACTCAATTTAAGAGCAAAGAGCCCCCTTGTTTCACTGCAGCTCGGTGGGAAAGCTGATGTACTGTACTGCTGTGAATACTGACAGTCATGGAGTCACGGATTACTCGCTGTTTAGGTCAAGGAGTTCATCCTGGAGCGATACTTTGGCCTGAACCCATGACCTCAGTGTGTGTGTTTGTGTTATGTATGTTTGTTAAAAGGATTTACTTACAGGTCAAAGACAAGGTAATGAAAGCCTTCCTCTGAGATGCTGTCATGGAGTCGGACTAGTGACGGAGAACAGAAAAAGAGAGAGAGAGCAACAGGCTTCAGTTAGGCATCAGTGATTAAGTTAAATATCAATTATCAATTATGTGGAAACTTTAAACCATTACCTTGAAGGAATGTTTTATTTTTCAATGTGAGTATGTTGGGGTCAATGGTGGTTGAAATACTTGTTCTTTGTAACTCATGTTTGGCAGCAGAATTTTACAGTAATGTGCTCACTTGTTTCTCAGTAAGGACAGAAATATGTCTGAATGGGAAGGAAGCAAGACACATCCGTCAAAGTGAATTATCTGCAAGCTCAGCAGATCTGTCTGGTTTCCAGACTAAGTTGTTACCAAAATATAGACATGTATGAGCGAATAATACGCGAGAAATATGCTGTCATCTCTTAGACTATTTTCACAGGAAGCTTAATTACTTGGTGCAACAACACTCACCTGAAGCTAAATATTGGGGAGATACACTGATTCATTAATGGATGGATAAAGTATCCAGTATTGATAGGTGGATACAGTAACCAGTGGTGATGGACACAATGAAATTAATGAAATTAATAATTACTTAAATGTGAATGCTTAATAAACATCTTCAAACTGGTCACATGAGGATTCGAGTTTTCCAGCATTGCAGCATTTCCTGCCCATCTGAAGCTCTCCACTCCGGGGCACCACAGCAGGTTTCTACAGCCTGAGAGCCACCTGGCTTTCTGGCAACCAGGCCTGAGCTCTTGGATGACAAAGTTGACAGAATGGTTGCCATATACTACTCATTCATAATTGATGTGATGTTGGTAATTTCCTTTCAGGTTTTTCTCTCTGTACAAGCAGGCGGGATACATCACTGTACACAGGGTGGGGGGCAAACTGTGCTTTTTTCTTCACAACAAGGACAGACTGAACCGACAGATCTCAGGTCCAACACAGTTTTGATTAAAGTGACCATCTATCTGAATGTCCCGGCATTGATTTAAGACCTGCTTGTTTCAAGGTGGGAGAAAGGTGGCGGAGTGCTAAAATTAGGTCTAAAAATATGTTGAATATTATTTTCTTAGTGCTTCAGACAAGTTGCATTTAGAGACGAAAAATCTTGACAAGCTGTTCCCATGAGAGTAGGATAAGAAAAGAGCAGCTGAGGGAGGAAAAGGAAGGAACAATGGAACGAGACAGAGGCTAAAATCAGGTGGGACAAAGAAGAAGAGACCAACAAAAACCAAACCTATCACGCTGTTTTCATACTGTGTATGGGTGTGTGTGTGTGTGTGTGTGTGTGTGTGTGTGTGTGCTGCTTGAACTGGGCAGCAAACTATTGTGTGAAAAGACATTTTGCAGTTCTGCCACTAAGACACTTTGGCATTTCCTTCCTCTCTGTAAGGGCCACTTTCTATTGTCTGGGTTTACACACACACACACACAAACACACACACATATAATATATGAGACTCAAACTTATCACAGATTCGTAGTGTGGATGTTGACACTTAGAGACTTGCGTCTGCCTGACATTTATTTCTACAGAGACGTCTCCAGTGAAGGGGTTTCAGTCTTTTTTTTTTTTTTTAAATTAAAATCATATTCATGGAAAGCATAAGTCATGAGTCACTTTGCAGTTTTTATTTCTGCATACACAGCAGTTTCGCATGAGAAACGCTAACAGTGGAGGAAGTAAAGAGAATTTGAACAAAACACAGGAGCTAATGTTGCTACACTGATCTCTTAGTTTTTGTCTGATTGAAATTTGTTGCATTAGTTTAACATTTCCACTTTTTTTGACAATTTTTTCTGATGTTCTGAAACAACGAAGCTGTGTCACGAATCGGTTAGTTTGTTGGTTCTCAGATGTGACTCACCTATGTTTGGATGTTTCAGAAGACGACAGATTCTTGCCTCACGCTCCAGTTTCTGGTGATCTGAGGACAGAAAAGAGCAGATAAGAAACAGTAAGGACAAGATGTCAGCACCAGGAAGAGATGATATTGAGAAGCCATCATGAGAGCCACAGTGACATGAATACCAGGACACAAACCCTTCCTTTCAAATCCACTGAGTCAGTGGAGGCACAAGAACACAAACCCAAGTTAAAAGCCAAGGACAACATGTGCTGCATAACATCTGACTGCAGTTCCTGTTGTTCAATAACACTTTTGCAACATAGCAGTTTGGAATCAGCTTCTTTTCAACAGATGTAGAGCTAATAAATAATAAATAATTTGTTTAGATTTTTCTAAAGCAAAGATTTTTGCAACCATTAAAACTTGATATCTTGTTTGGAAGGATTTCAGAGACGCCTGCACCAGCGACTATGTAAAGTGATTAAACAAATTCTTTTAACTGTGCAGCTGTGACACATAAACATACTTTCGCTCCAGTCTCTTCTCAACATTCTTCTAAACCTGGCCGACATGAAATCAAACTTGAACAGGAAGGGACAGCAGAATAGTTTCAGCAGAGACAGGACGTCAAAAAAGGTAAAACACACAGTGAGTCAGACAAGCTAAGAGACCATTACAGAGGCTGTCAACTAATATGAGGTTGCAGATGTGGACAGACAGACAGACAGACAGCCACACACATACAGACACACACAAACACACACACACAAAACCTCTAGCACAAGCTTTTTGCACTTAGTGAAATTAGTCTTGTGGGTCCGGCCTTAATATAATCACTGTCCAGTTAATGATTCTAATGGTGGAGGATGTCTGTGTGTGTGTCAAGTGTGTGTGTGTGTGTGTGTGTGCGTGTGTGTGTGCGTGTGAGCGTGTTTAGGACAGGCAGACCAGTTGATGGACAGATACAGTAGACGGATACAGTGGATGATGTGTCCTGTTGCAGGGTGTCAGAGGTCGAGCTCAGACTGGACACGGTGCCACCCACCAGCTGTTGGTCCTGAGGGACAGATGGGCTGCTTGCATGACTGAGTAACGCCTGTGTGTGTTTGGTTTTTTTTTGGTGTGTGTGCGTGACAGAGCGGGAAAAAAACACTGGACAACCCGCATCGCGTGTCCCATCAAAGGCTTTAGGCAGTGTCATCGTGTCTATGCACCAATTAATGCTGCAGCTAGCTTTAATTTTCAAGTCTAATTTAACAAGTCATCTGCAAATTATTTTCTCTTTTAATAGATTCATTGTTTGGTCTGGAAAATGTAGAATAGATGCCTGTTACAATTTCCTAAACAGTGTCATATTGAAACTGCTTGTTCTGTCCAGAATCCCAAGCTACTGAGTTTAGTATCACAGGAAACAAACAGTAATTGCATTTAAGTGTTTAAATGGTGCAAATGTTATTTAATAGGCTGAGAAGCAGCTACTGAAAGCCACGATGTGTCTGAGTCACTACTGCATGAGTTATCATCTAACTTTATCATCTAACAGCATCTGATGGAAACAGGCACAGATTTGCATTTTGCAACTAAGAGAAGAATCTTGCTGAAACTTGTCAGTAGAAAATATGTTTAACCCTGATGAATCATCAGTCTGAGAAAACCATCGCTGATTGATGAGGAGAGTTACTGTGAACATAAACTTTTTTATGCAAACTGCAGAGCAGCTCTGGTGCTGTCAATCACTCTGAGAAGAACAGTGAGGAAATTCAAGACAGCTGGTAGGAGTCATAGTTATTACCAGAAATCCAACACTTACAGGGAACAAACTGACCTGCATGTAATCAATAAATCCCACTAACAGGCTGGAGATAACTCTGAGGTTAAACAAGACTCTAATTTTTTCAAATCCCTTTGACTAGCTGTGAAAACACTGCCAGGAAAGGTGAATAGGAAATACTTCCTTCCTCTACAGCAGCAAAACATTGAGGCCTTCAGAGGCAGCAGAAAATCAAGACAGCCATGTAAATGTGTAACCTGTGGTCTTGTGTGCGTACAAGGCACTTAAAACATTACAACTGTATTTTACATGACAATACTATTTATTGATCACACAGTCACTGTGGAGAGCTGGTGTTACAGCTTCACAAATACAAAGGTTTGCTTCTTTTCTCTGTTTTACATCACCGCAAACTGAATATTTTTGCATTTTTTAAAAGCTGATGGCACAAAATAAAGCAACTTCAAGACATAATCTTGGATTCTAAGAAATTTTTGTGCATTTAAAACAGAAAAGAGTTGAAAATACTCATATGAAACCAGAGAATGTTTGACCTTTTTCCTTTGCAAATAAAACAACAAACAACTGACTAATCTCATCAGCTCTAGAACTGAAAAATGTATTTAATTTTGGCTGCAGCCCTGACATTAGTAAAGTGTGAATTGAAAGTCCCAAAGTGTTAAGGAGGAGGTAGCCTGATGAGCCTTTTTATTAAAACTTCAAATTGAACATGTATATTTTGCCTTTTGATGCACAATATTTGTATATGCTTCCTGTAAATGAGTGTAAACAGAATAACCTCAGAAGTCCTGCACATGCATGCTCAGTCACATCTAACTGGATAAAAGGATGTAAAGCCACTTCTCTATAAGCAGTGTAAAGGTTTGTGCATTGATTACCTACTAATTTAATTCTTTACCACCAACAGACTCCGGTAGGACGACACGGGAAGGAATTAAAACATTACCCGAGTTTGACCCAGAACCTCTGGCCTGCAGGGATAAGCCAATCAGCTGCAGCTTTAAGCCTGCATGTCTCTGTGCACTGACATGTGTACATGTATCTGTCCTGTTCAGTGTCATATCCATGCTTTGGTTCAGACCTCACACACACACACACACACACACACATATATACAAGCTTTAATCTGACCAGTGTGTTCACAGGATGAGAAATCAAAGCATTTTGCAGACATTCCACAACCTTCTTCTCAGAGCCATAATGGGCTATTTTGGCTGCTTGTATTCTTAGAAGTTGGATCAGCCTGCAAAAATAGGTCTATTTTTTTTCAATGCTGGCCTGAGATGACGGCTTTATTATGCTTGTGATGGCAGACAGTCTTGGCAGCTGGATGCTTAGAAACACAAGAAACTGACTAAGGAGTTTCAATAGAATGAAGAGGGAATAAGTGTGAGTTTAAAAAGGAAACATTGTATATAAAGGAATAAGAGACAAGAGAAACTGACTGCAGATAAACAGAAGCTGCTCGTAGTGAAATATAGAAAACAAATGCACACTCTTCACAGAACCAGAGGAGAGTCATTAGAAGTGAGAAACAGATCCAACTAAAGATACAGACTGAACCTACATCTCTAAAGGTTCCTCCAGACATTATGTAATTGTGTCTGGATCTGTTTTGGTGTTGTTCTTTGGCTTGTCTTTTGTGGTGCCTTGCTGTTAGTCTAGCCTTTCAATGTGACAAACACTGGGCATTTGTTCCCATACAAAAATATAATCCCATATCCAGGTAGCCACAGCAAGAAGTTAGAAATGAAACTAAAGCAACTGAACCAATAGTGCATAAATCAGTACACCATTAAAGATCCCTAACATATGTTAAACCACTGAAAATACAGCTGATTCAAACAAAGCTCGACAAAACCACAGACAAAACTAACTACCAAGGCTGCAGTTCACTGACTGAGACAAATAATGAATGCTGCACAGAACTCAAAGATACCTTAAAGAACATAAATTACTAGTTTGCAACAGGTGACTTCTTTCTACATCTTAAAGTCCATGTCCACCCCATTTAAATCAATGAGGACAGGTTAAACAACAGAAACACCAGTCTGTATAATTTAACAAAGTTCAATGACACCACTATCTACGTCTTTGAAAATGACTTAACATTTGAATTAAAGCCTCTCAAAAACAGTTTCAACAAAAACGGAACATAATAACCTTTATGGAGGCCGAGTGTTTGCAGGACTGCTAATAAAACGGCAACTGAGTGTAGATTTGACACTATGTTACGGCAGCTCCATAAACTCATCTTCCTGGCAAAGCTCACTGCTTTTTATAATCTTTAACATTATATAACAACAATAAAAACACGTATTTGAAAGTTTGTTACAGTAACTTTATCACACATAAGGAAAGGGTGTGCCATGTGTGACCTATTTAGACAACCAAGTAAAATTATTTTAACAATTTTTGAGGTAAAATTATTCTGAAAACAGGCCAATTTTGTAATGTTTTATCACTGCTGTGGGTTATAATGGCAAATGACACAAAGGCAGAACTGATGTGCAAGTTCCTCACTAACTTTCAGTTCTTGGAAGGATTTTATGTTGATAGTGAAAGAGTCAAACCAATGGCCTGAAACTCTCGACACCCACACACACACATACACACGCATACATACACACACACACTCACACACTCACACACACCTCCCCTTCTGCAGCTTTTTAGAGGGATGCTGTGATATCATAGTGTCTGCTCCGAAAAGAACAACACACAGCACTTAGTCCAATTGGATTGAGTCATGACCGACGGCGTGGCACATCATCATATTCATTTACCCATCCAGCCCTCCCCTTATTATTATTATTATCTCATCCAGAAGCTCTAAACAGACTGCTGCAGTGGATGAATGGTAGACAGATGGATGGTAGATGGATGCATGGTTGGATGGATGGACGGCTTCTTTCAGCCCACGTCCACTGTTTGAAAAACGATCCTTATCTCCTCCTCCATGTACATCAATTAACTTCTGCCTGCAGGGAAAGAGACAGGTAATGCTTCACAATAAAAGCCAACCACCCGAGCCCTGAGAGTAAACACCAGGACCAAAAACAGCTAAAAGCACTTTGCCTCGTGAACATTTTTTTTTTAATCTTGGTGACATGTGGTCATTGCTGCAGCATTTTCTGCTCTGCACCGTCTGCAAATTTTGCTGCTGAATTTGTTGTTACACAACATTTCCTGTCTACAAGATTAATTTTTCGCCACAAAAGACCAACAACATCAAGTATTTAGAAGAAAATGTAAAAGATTTTAAAACTTGGCAACAACTCTCTACTATGATTTATCAGGAGGAGCAAAATATTTATTTACAGTATGCATGTCACTGGTTTGACAGACGTTGTCAAGCTTAAAACTGTCACAGCCAGTCTTTAAATAGTCTGTGTGTCAGTCTGCAGTTTTGTCAAAGTCCTCTTTCCTCAGGGACTGTCAGAGACTGAGCAGAGTCAACAAAAGATCACAGTGCCATGTACCATTCTTCATCTGCTGATTGGACCTGACCTGGCAACTTGCACCCTAAGCATAGCAGGACATTAGCATGATGAGATGCTGATTAGACGTGACTAGTCCACCCTGAACAGCTTCTCTATTTTAAATAACTTTATCATTAAGCCACTCATGCACAGCTGCTATTGTTCCAAAGGAGTCGCGCCAGCTGCACTAACAACTAACCCAACAATGTTGTCACATTACACTGGCCATGTTATTAAAGTCAACACAATGCAGGTGATTCCGTGATACATCACTCATTTACTGTGCATGTGTGTGTTGAGGTGACGAGTTAACATTTGAGAGCTGAGAGCAGAATTCAAAAGTCTGATCTTGAAATGAAAGGTCGTCCAATAAATATGAAAGAAACAATCCATCAACAAGGATCTAAAATAAGACCACTGAAGCAATGTTAAGCATTAATTATTATTATCCTTAAGATACCTTTATTTTGAAATTCCAATGTCCGTGTGACTCTGCTAGCACCTGGCTGATCGTGGCACGTGGCAACGCAAACACAGTCATTACATGATAATACACCGAAGAAACAAGACAAACCTGGCCGCTCATCCCACTCAACCTGCTCCATGTGGGAATGAAAAAGCTAATGGTTTAATGCTAATACTACTGGGATTAATTTAATTATTTTGGGCTGTGGCTTCATCCAGAATGACAGTATTTTTTAAAATAGGTGTAGCCCAAATCTGACACACTCATATGACGAAACAAGGTGGCAGAAAGGGGATTAGATGAATCGTCTGGCTGAGCTTCAGTCTACAGTGCAGATTCACAAGCTCACAATACCTGAAACTGTAAGCTAAACAATAAAGCATACAGACAAGAAATATTTACCTCACACATTGTCCTAAATAGTGTATTGTAACTGTATTCATTGGAAGTGTGTGTGAGTGAGTGTGTGTGGGTTGTTGTAACACACATCTTTTACATTTGAGAAAGCCATTAGATATCACAGTGATTCCATCTGAAGCCTTAAGTGACATTTTAGTCAAGTCAATGAAAACAGAGCTGTAAGCACAACTGAAAGCCTTACTCTTAGCTTTATTTCCTCACTACACACACACTTACACAATACACAACCCTCTATCACACAGACCACTTGGATGCTCTAATTCCACAAGTCTTTCTCAGAAACAGAAACACTGGATTAAAGTGGGAGTGTCCCTGAGTAAAGTTACAACAGTGCTTCTGTCCAAAAGATAGTAAATAAACACAGATTAAATGCTGAAGCACTGAAACTGAGATCAAATATGGAGCTGCTTCCATGTTAAGGAATTTTATCTGCAAAATGCCAATCACAACTTCACTGAGACAAAAGCTACAGCTTTTAACAAGACATTCAGCTGGCTGTACAGGACAAAAGAAAGTGGATAATCCTCACTTATAAGATAGAGACAAGCAAATATTTCTCATTTTGGTTAAAAACAGTTGCACAGTCATTTTCTGTTGATGGTCTAACTTTTCTGGTCACATTCTCTTAAATTGATTTTTTTACCATTTTTAATTTATATTTCAAATATTACTTTTTTCTGCTGGCCAGACAAATTAAAGAATTTTAAGTCATTACTCTGAACTCAAGTATCTTGAGATTAAAAGTTCCTCTTTTTTTACATTTTATAGACAAATTAACTTGCTAATTTATCAAAAAATAAGCATTAAACTAATCCACAATGGCAGAAAAATATATATTATTAATTTAACCTTTTTTAAGATTGTTGTTTGTTATACCGGGGAAATGTACAAATCTTATTAATGCCTTTAACCCACAAAATGGAAGAAAACTGCTTAAAGATTGTATAGAAACAGGCCATCAGTGTGTGTGTAAGAGCATCGTGAAGACACTGCTGCTGGACAGATTTACAGTCAGGCAGAGCCTGTTAAACACTGCAGGGTAAATGTCTTCTTATCTGAGGGTAAGACAGGATAAAAGGAAGACCAACTGATATGAGATAAATGAATGACAGACTGACATAAAAAAAAGGAAAAACAGACAGTGACTTTGGGTCACTGTGGCTCAGAGCAGACAAGACTATAAATAGATTCAATCCTCCTCCGGCTTACAGCCCTGAATCACACTGACCTGGCCCGCCCTGCGTCACCCTGCAGAGAGAGACAGAAACACAATGAGACAGAAAGTGAGACAAAGAAACAGACGCAGGGAAAGACTGACAGATGGAGGCGTACGGAGAGACGAGAGAGGCGGAGGGGAGTTTATGACACTGATCCTTTCCTCTCCTGTCAGAGTTTCCTCATCAACAAGTGACACCAGTTCGGCATCTCATCGCTGTGAGAAGTCAGTGTGGTGTCAGTGGGGCAAAGCCAATGCTCATGTCCCCCATTCGTAGCCAAGAGTATAATGACGTAAGCAAAACAAGGATTGCAGGAGAGGATAAAGAAGATGATAAGGGGAGAGATACAGAAGGTGTTGATAGTGTCACAACTGTGATCAAATCCAGGTTTGCTTTATAGCTATAGCTATAATGAATACAAAAATGCTGTTTTTCAACGTGCTAATGGCCAGTCCCAATCCTCAAAACCCCTCTACTTACCCTTCCCCGGGCTGCAACTTTTTCATCAGACCTCTGCAGTATGCTAATCAGACAAAGACAGACACCAGTTCTGCTCTACTGGACCCCAGAGACAGAGATCTGGTGCACCGCCACATCTCAGCCAGCAGGAAGAAAGAGACTGGAAGAGTCTCCTGCCAAGCTAGCAGCTCTATGAGGTTATATCTGAGGTAATTCCTAACATCAGCATGCTAATAATATATACTGAAATACCACTGAGGGTCAAAATATAGACACAGATTTGTTTGAACAGCCATTTTCTACATTATGCAATGTTAAATGCACAGAAGTTAAGGTATTTAAAGGCAGAGAAGACTCCCCTTTTCTCAGGAATCATGTTTTTCATGCAGTCAAACAGTATCTGCAGCTCAGACGAGTTTTACAGGAGTTTCAGCCAATCAGATCACGGCTAAACAGACTCAGAGAACTGATTCTTGTGACTGGGTGAAGAATTATGACATAACTCCTGCATTATCAATCACTCAAATACATTTTAAAGAGAAGTTGATGACGTCTAAAATGCAGCGGTCATAAAAGTCCTACTGTTGGGTAAAAAGAAAAAGAGGCCTAATTTCAAAATCAGATCATAAATCATAATCTTAAATTTACAGGTTTCTATGAAATACAGCACAAATGTATTAAACATGTCTGCCTACCATCTGTAAATCAGTCCAGCTGCATAAATAAACAGGACACCACACACCACTACTGAACACAAATCATGACCAGGAAACCACAATTTTAAGGTTAACGTATCTATATGTGTGTGACCAAAATTCTAGTTCATGGGCTTTAACCTACATTACAACATGTTTCCAAGAAGAAGTAAACACCTTGTGATGATT
>JAPZDV010000003.1:19179406-19197864 GCA_029814665.1 Acanthurus lineatus
CAACACAAAGAAAGTATATTTAAATTCAAAGGCTATTTTAATGGCTTTTTAAAATGAAACTTTCTGCCTAAAAGTCCGTCGTTATCCATCTTTGTGCCATGGACTGCGCTTTAGCCAGGATGTCTCGGGTTACCCGGTGTGTCTGCACACGTGACCAAAGGTTATGGGTCATGCGCCACCGGAAGTAAACAAAACAATGTTAATTACGTTATTTTTTTTAATGCGTTAAATGTTTTAAATTAATCTCCAAAGTTAAGGCGTTAACTTTGACAGCACTAATATATATATATTATAACACAATTGATACAATACGCACACATGGCCACAGTATGTCCTGCTTCATACAGAACCTATGTATCATTTAGCCTCTTTTCATCATCAGGGGAGTCTTGAACATCAACAAGGTCGACATCTCATCGTTACCTCCAAACACCCAGAGTCTCCTCACACAACTACGCCAAGTGTGAAGGACAGCGAGGCTCTCTCAGGTCGAACAACCATGGCAACGCACAAATTAAACATTCCCTCATATCCATAAATCTCTCCCACAGATATGAAGCGACTCACATGAGCACACATCCACCATACAACAAGAATTCAATGCAACCAGTAAAGCTGAGTAAAGAGTGACAGCTGACGTAGATCACGTCTGGCAGCTGAGCGGTGATAGCTTGCAGATTATGACATTACTTTACATATACAGGGATCGCTCTTCAATTCATATCAAGCAAAATCCAATAACGTACAATATTTATTTTGGAGCTTGTGGAACAAGTCCAGTTTGTTGTATGTACAAAGATGTTGTAGCCTATTGGCTTTACTCCACACACCACAGGCTGAAAAGGCTTTGTGTAAGCAACGAGCTGTATGTGCTGTTAGCATATTTAACTCAAAGGAGTGGGGTTTTTTATACCTGGACAGGCCTGAATGGATTACTCTGCTTGCATGTACAATATAATCATGGCCACTTTCCAGTAGCTGAAATTATTAGTGTCTATTTTATATTTTTATTTAGAAAATATTGCTCAGCTTCTGACACTTTGACTATAGTTAAAAACTTTAGTGACTGATCTAATTTTTTCACAAGCAACATGATTCTTCAATTTTCCTAATTTGGGCCATTTAGGTTGAAATATTTTAACCATGTTACTATTTTTTTATTTTGAGCTATGCTAGTTCTGGATAATTGGAAAAGGTATTGGCATCAAACTCCCTTGCTTTTGTTGTAGTTCATGTCTGTAATTATAGTTCACTGGTGATCAAGTGGAGGTTGAGCTTTGTTCCACTTAAGTTTTCACAAAACCTGCATCGCCCACACCAGCACAAAAATGTGTCAAGGCAGCAGGGCCCTGAATAGCATTACTGTGAGAAGACTTCTATTATGAGAGGCTGTTTTGATAGTAACCTTGGAAGCAGACACAAAGACATTAACTATGTTGATGGTGTGCCAGTCCATGCTTCAACCAAATGATGTAGCTGCACACTGACTCCACTGAACAATTTCATCAGGATACTCAAAACTTTTGTTAGAGCTGCAGAGTAACTTTCAGGTAGGATAATCAAACTACTTTAACCTGGCCAGGAGTCTGCAGGAATGTGTCTATTGTAGAGGTGAAACTGCAATAAAAAAGGCATAAAAGAATTCATCACACAGAGAGGGGAACAATAAACAATGTATGTGGGTGTGTGTGTGTGTGAGTGCGTGTGTGTGTGTGTGTGTGTGTTTGTGTACATGATCAGCTATGGGTGTGTGGCTCATCAAACATCCTCCTTTTGGGAATCCAGTGGCCTGAGCAAAGAAACTTGGGGTATAAATGGAGATAATGACAACAAAAAAGGTGAACAAATATTTACACAGATCACAAGTGTTTGTGTGTGTGTGTAAGTGTGTGTGTGTGTGTGTGTGTGTGCATGTGTGTGATGTGCATTTGAAGGACAAAATTGAAAAGTTAACATGGTTTCCTGGTGTTGATCATTACATCTCATTTGCAACTTGTAAATGATGGTCGAGAGCATACACCAATAAAATATATGCAAAGTGACGTGTTGTAGAAAGAACCGTCTGTAGCCTGGTTAAATAATAACCACCTGTAAGAGGAGATTAGTGAAACAAGACCAGGAGGGCAATGTGATGAAAGATAAATGAAGCAGAAAGGGTGGTGCATGAAAAAATGTACTTCATACCAAAAAAGTTTGCTTTGGCAGGATAAAAATATATTCACCAGGCAGGAAACCATAACTGGCTGAAGTATTCAAAACCTATTTTCTGTGCAAGCACAAAAATATTTTAAAGTGGATTTAGTGGAGGAGTGGGCTTTAGAGGTCTGGAAATATCAAATTTCTAACTCTACATCAGATTTTTTTTCCTTTTTTTATTATTTATAAAGTTGTAACTGATGCTGACTTGTGTGACGTGTCACGTGAGCAGAATATTCAAAAGACCTATAAAAAAGGCTGTCGGGAAGAACAAGCACCATATAATAATGAACACTAATAACATTCATATGCGGCAGCTCACATAACACTGAAACAAGTCGCACTTATGACTTGCA
Source organism: Acanthurus lineatus (assembly GCA_029814665.1). Lineage (NCBI taxonomy): Eukaryota > Metazoa > Chordata > Actinopteri > Acanthuriformes > Acanthuridae > Acanthurus > Acanthurus lineatus. The sequence continues at coordinate 19,181,959 of JAPZDV010000003.1, forward strand.
AAGGCATCTTGCTAAGATACAGTTTTATTTCCTGTCCCTCTTCTCTCACTAACACCTGTGAAATCTGAAACCACACATATTTTAATGGTGATTATTTTGTCATTTGAATCCTTGATGTAGAAAATGTAGAAATCTGGTGACCAACTTAATGAAATTTTGGCTGTCAGGTGTGAAGAATAGGAGGTACAAAAACTAACATAAATATTATCATGGGGACAAGCAGCTTGATGGACAACATGTTTATGTTGTACTGGGATATCTTAAGAGTCTGAAAGGCTGCACACACACAGACGTGTACACAAACCTATCATAGTTATAGTTTATTTTTTGATCATTTATCTTCCTACTTTCCAAAATTACTTACTGACCCCTTCAATCCCTTGCCTTCTTCCTCTTTTCATCTTCCCTTTCTTTAACCAATCTAGCCTCTTAACTGGCATATTTTTGGAAAAAATTAGCAAAAACAGAAAAAAGATCAGCTTTATATTTATCTGACATAGCACGCAGTGAGTTTATGAACATGTTAAACATGCCAAAATTTAAAGTTAATGAGGCAGAAAAAGGAAAGATTTAAAATTTGAAGACAGCGGGCTTAGAGCATTGTCAGCATTAAGTGCATGACGCACATACACAATCACACACAGACACGCGCGCACACAGTTGCTGGATGCCTCTCCCATGTGTGTACCTTGCTTTATTGCCTTTTCAATCTTCTGTCATATAAATAATCTCAATAAAAACCTCTATTTATAAAACAGCAACTTCCTCACCTGTAAAGTGTAATTACTTCACTCATCCCGCTAAATATGCGTCTGATGAGTCTTTTTTAATCCATCGACTTATGAGTAACTTCACTAATCGTTTCATATCTAAGGGAATTACAGAGACAACATGTGAGGGTAAAAGAAAAACTGAACTGGTGTCAGAGTTCAGAAATTAGAAAGCTCCATACATGAGACAAATGTTTATTAGAAATGTTCATAATGTGATTAGTAAAAATAACAATATGAACATCTGCACACTCCAGTCTGTCATATGATGCAAGCTTTCAGTCAAGGACTTTTTCAAGCTCCACACATGAAAAAATCTGTCACCACTGACAGAAGGGGGACATTTAAGACCTCCTATATGATTCACACACATTCACACTGACCTGACAACGACTGACACGAAGGCACGTATACATATAAACACACACATGCACGGACACCTGAGATGCTCATGTAATGTAATCCAGGCTAGTTTCTGTGCCTGGATGAGCAGGAGATTCATTTCCTCATTTTAGTTGAATCGATTCCTTGTTTGTCCAGAAAACTGTGAAAATGTCTGAGCCAAAGCTGACATCTTAATATCTTTTTATCCACTGAAAAGTCTTTGTCATATTAAGTGTTTCAAAACAAGAAATGTGAATAATCTCAACTTGATGTTTGGGAAACTGTGGCTGGGATTTTTTTATTAGTCACACTCTCAATGAGCTTCTCCTGTCTGTGTCCATGTGCTATATGGCAAATGAAAATTTTATTCAAGTTGGCTCCCACATGATGCCATATGCTTCGGACAGGGGGGATAATGATGAGCAGATAAAGAGAGAAAAGAGGGCAAGATGAATATGACAGGAGGAGAGTCCTGGACACACACACATGCACAAACACACATGCACGAACACACATGCACAAGCACACACCACTGTGCTGTTTCAGAGCCTTGATAAGAAAAGAGGAAGGTTTGCATGCTGTGGGGAGACTTAGGCCATGTATGTGTTACAAAGCACTATTTCTGCTTTGGAGCATATAACCCTGACTGTCTCACTCTCTCTTTCCATATCTACATCTCTCTCTTTCCATATGCGACTCTCTCACTCTCTCCCTCTCATCAAATATTCACAGTTGGTCCCATTAAACATTCACTGTGCTGCGCTGCTACGTTTATCTGCCCTCCGCCAATCAGCCTCCAGCGGGTGCACAAGAAGCCCACCAAGAGCCTGAACACACACACACATACACACACACACACAACCATACGCACACACACACATCCGCACACACACACATCCACACACACACACATCGTCTGCCTGTATGGCCTGCAATGTGGCAGCCTTGTAGAGAGGGGTAAGGGAAGGATATGACTAGAATGAGGAAGGATAAAATAGCAAGAGAGAAGAAAAGACCAAAAAAAAGGAGGGCAATTTAGGTTGAGAGAGAAACAAGACACCTGAAAGAAAATTACAAGGTGAAAGGAAGCAAAGAAAATGTGTGAGAGGGTCCACTTGGCAGCTCTTGCCCATGTTCAGTAAGAGCAGAGCAGCCTTGCACCTCAATAATTCAACAGCAGGACGAGTGCCGCCAGCCTCTCCCTCCTTCTCTCTTGCGCTGATATCACGAGGCCTTACCTAATAACAGGGTAAAAATACACTCACTTCACAGTCCGACACGATACGTGACACAAAATTGTACCTAAAAATAACATGAAACGACATTGTCAACAGTGTTTCCTTTAGGCGTTAGAGCGTCGTCACAGAGCGTTTCAGCTGCGTTATCAGTCGTGCGTCTCACGCTCATCTGATGTCACAGATGCGCTTTTATTTAAATGGAACACAAGCCACCTAAAGGTTCGCTTTTCACTCCTTCTAAACACAAGTTAACGCCACCCAGAGCACATTTTTACACTCTACATCTATTTTTTTCTGTTTTACGCACAAAACTACAGTGTATGTGTGTTGGGCTCTGAATGCTGCCAAAACGTGGGTGACCTATATTCAAAACTGTGCCTGAAGTTAATTAACTGCCGAGAAAGGAAGCAAATATTCACATTTGAGAAGCTGAACCAGAGAGTTTTCAGCATTTTTACTCACATTATCTTTAACTGATTACTGAAATATTTCAAAATAAATTTTTTGTCAATTATTCTACAAATCTCTCAGTTCTAACTATTGTATGTATCATGAATGACAAAGGTATTGCAGATTGAGCATCACTCTGGATGGGCACTTGGCTTAAGAGTGCCAGCTTGTGTATAGCAAAGCACATGGGCAAATACATTTAAGAGATGGTGGCCAGTATTAGTCAGTTACTGCTAAATATATATCTAGAGATGATGAGTGGATTGACAGAAAATGAATGCCAATTATTTATGATAGTTGATTATTTATTTAAGTTTTTTCTTAAAGCAAGAGTGCAAAAAGTCAGGAGATGGTAGAGATCAAAAGTGAAGCTAAAAGAGTGAGCTTACTGAGGTCAAGTGGCCAGAAACATGTCTGATAATGTTGTCAAGTCGTTTTTGCTTAACAGTTGGCTGAATAGATTAAAGGGTGATGGTTGGTATGTTGGTTTTGTGTTCACAACTTACTTCTGTGGCCTCAAAGTGGTCAACAAGATTGTAGGTTTAAGTTAATTGCATTTTTTCCCTCTTCCACATCAGTTTTTACTGTTTCAGTTTTATTTTGAAGTTGAATTATCCATTTTAAAATTACTGAATTCTGTTACAGTTTCAGTTTTGTTTTAACTTTTTACAGTATGTCTTTTATTTCACCTAAAACAATACTGAAGTACAGTTATAAACCTACTTTCAAAAAGGAGAAATGAAAATATCTTCCGAACTTCCTTTTATTGTTTCCTAAAAATCTTAACAAGGACTTCTGCTTCTTAAACTTTGAACAACTTGGCTTCAAGCCTCTACATGAGATGTAGAGAAGTTGGCTGGACGCAAAAGCCACAGAAAGTTGCACATCATAATTTCCACAAAGCATGAGAAAGCAACCACCATCAAAGTAACATAAGCACATTTTACATTTTAACTTCTGTTTCCCACACTTTTTATGCCGAGCCAAGCTAATGAGCTAACGATGCTGACTATTTAACTGACAGATAATAGAGTGGTGTGGATTTTCCTTTCTTACTCTTCATCAAAAAGCAAATGAACCTATCCCCCAAAATGTGAAACTGTTTCTTAAAATAAATGCTGATTAGTTTATCAATTATTTATTAATCGTGGGAATCATCAAGTTCGAGATTTTGTGGCATCTAGTGCTGGGATTGAAGATTGTAACCAAGAAAAAATCCCTTTGCTCATCCTTCCTTTCTGAATGTGCAGGAAAACCAATGGTGGCTGATCACTCTAAAAATGTTAAAGACTTCTCTATTTGAGCCAGACTGATATCAAATTTTCAAGCCTAATGCATATACCAATTTTAAAGCAGAAAAATCAATGATTACTGACATGTACAACCAATATTGTGAATTTTTGTTCTGGACTGAAAAAGGACCCTTTCTATGTTCATTGTGCACCAATATATACCGATACGATGATGTTAAGGTATTTAGGAGGCTGTTATCACAAACAAATAACAAAAGATGGCCAATAAATGGTCACATTTGGTGCTATTCTATACAGCTGGTGTCTGGATTGTCCATTCTGGGTTTCTGTAGAAAAATGGCAGAACATCACAGCAGACTCCCTGCACAAGGATCAGCTCCCTAAGGGGCTCATTTTAAGGTAATAAAAAAAATAATGATTCTTATTCTCATGTGAATATACACTAACAAACAAAGAATATGATTATTTTACATTTAATTTCCACCATATTCTGCCGACAGATCTGGCAAATATTAGACAAAATAAAACAAAAGCTAATTAATGAGAGAATCCATTCATCCGTAGCAGAAAACATGCCTCTGTGTTAGTAGCAGTGTGTGGCTGTGTCGATGCACACATGTGTGAATGTTAGTGGAAGTGACAGACCATGTGTGCATGTGTGAGCGTCCGCTTCAGCGACTGTGCGCGGGCATGTGATGCCACACGACTCAGCCATAATCGCTGACCTCACCACCGGCCAACGTGCCCTCTCCGAGCAACACAGAATACGGCTTAATCCCGCCTGTGCACACAAACACACCTCATAAGCATTGGAGATACTCCAAAGTTCTCCAGACATCAAACCACCAGGGCCGATATTTTTACTTTTTATGTCTGCAAATGCTAACAAGGAACGCACAAGCAGAGGTCAGATCAAACACGTAGAGTATGTGTGGCTGTGAGAAAGCACTGAAGAGGAGGAACTGAACTGGATCTCAAAAATAAAGCGAAAATATGGGTTATACTTGAACTAAACAATGCCCTAAACTCTGAAAATTAGAGCTTAAGTAGGATTGGAAAATATATCAATACTATGGTGATAAAAGATAATTTTTAGTCTAAGATTGTCCATGTATTTATATCATGGTTTGGCATACGTGTTGCCTTTTTACAGTTTTAAAGGCTGCATTGAAATGAATTGGTAAGATCCATCTGTTCTAGCATTTAGCCTTAACCATGTAGATATTACATTCACACTACTGATGATTACTCACCAAAAAAAATTTGTGGCTGTATTTTGTAAAAGAACCAAAAGTCATTGCTTATATATTGGCATTGCATAAATATCACTGGTATTTGGTGAAAAAAATTTATATTTTATTATGTCTGTGTGGCCCAGCTCCAATTTAAGTTAAAATAAACCCAAAATTAGTTTTTAACACAAAGGTGTCAGTGTCTCCTCGCCTTTCTTTCAGTTACACAACAATGTGTGTGTGTTTGTGTGTGTGTGTGTTATTGAGGCCCAGGGATCGTGCTTCTTGTGTTGGTGGGAACAAACTGGCAGCAGCAGCATATTTCGGCTCCGACTGAGGAGAGACTAAAGTGAACGTATGCATGTATGTGAGAGTGTACAGACAGGCTTTGTTCACATTAGGTGTGAGAACCGTTAAGTAGGTGAGAGGCAAAGTGTGCAACTGTTTTTTACGCTTCCAGTGAGAAAAGAACGGCCATTTTTTAATGTGTATGTGTGTGTATGTGTGATAATTGTGACCATGACCCACAGACAGACAGACAGACACACAGAACGCAGCCTCTCTGCCAGACAGCCTATGGGATGAAGAGTTTCACCCCTGCTGTTGCCGGGTTACTAGCTCAGGACCACTGCCAACACAGCCCTCCACACAATACACACACACATACATATACACACACACATACACACAAGCACGTACCCACGCACACGCACGAACACGTACGCATGCACACACATATACACACATACACACTAGATTAAATCGCCTGGTGAGAAGGGTTTTTAAGATCTTTCCTCAAATCAATCTTTTGTTTACAGAGAAGGGAGGGAGGGGAAGGGAGCAGGGATAAAAAAGAACAGAAAATGAAACGGTTGGGGGGTTTTGAGAGAGACGGAAAGCGAGGCAGAAAGGCAGAGGGGGAGAGAGAGCGACTCAGCCTTCATCCTCTGGGAAAAGAGCAGCCCAATCAGTCCAGAACTGGCCCTGATCTGCGGCTCATGTCATCACTCAACCTTTAGTGGCCTGGTCTGACGCCTGCTTGGACAAACATGCAGCAAACACACAAAGAGTCCACAACATGTTGACGCACCAAAAAACAAGATGAGATACAATGACAGATCAATGTGAGACATGTGCAAACACAGACGCATGTGGCATCCAAAATGATCAACCGACAAAAACGCTTGGATTCGGTTACACAGCAGAAGGAAAGCTGTGTAGCTGTCACTCTCTCTCTCTCTCTCTCTCTCTCTCTCACACACACACACACACACACACACACACACGCACACACACGCGATGTGTAACAGGCAGACTAATGACAATGACAACAAATCTGCCACAAATACTGAGGCCCAGGTGGTGGCATTTCAACATGTGTTTTAGTGTTGCACACAAACACACACACACACATACATGCACACTGCCAGCAACTGAAACATCATAATTCAGAACTGACCACGAAGACTTAAAGGACAAGTCCAGGTTATTACAACTTGGGTTTTATGTAGTTGTTTTTGCTTTCTTTCTTAAAATTACAATAGTGATACAATAAGTTATTACTGAGATCTGGTAACACGGCAGCATTTCATAAACAGAATCTGACACATGAGCAGCTTGAGGATCAGATATTCCAAACATTTGATTTGGGATAATCTGTTAAAACTCAACATTGTCACTGTGTCTGTGCAGCAGTTCAGCTGTGAGCTGCAGCTCCAGGCGTATTTGTTACGTATTTGTAAAACATGGCTGTTTTGTAATGTTTGATTGTCAGTCAAGCGAGGTAACAGAGGCACCTTAAGGAGTTCACACACATGCAGAAAAAAGCAGGCTTGGCAATAGAAAAATGTGGGCAGGGCTGTAAGTCTGGTCTGCAGGGGGCAGCATGGTTGGCAGGCAAACAACAGCTGTCCATGACTTAAAATCATACAGAATTTCATTTCAGGGTTTTGTCATCACTATTGTTAGATTACAAAAAACAAATCTGGCAACATTTTTCACTTATTTTGAGATATATACAGACTCGCATGTTCATCAGTTTAAAACACAATCTTTCCCAATTAATACAAAAGATTTTCTCTGCTTTTTCGCTGGTTGTGGCCCAACATCTTAATTAAAACCAAGATGGCAGCCAGAAATAAATAATAAAAATAATTGATGGATTAATTTTTTTAACTTGGACCAAAATTAAACATGAATTATCCTTTTTTTCACTATTTTAATAATTTCCATTTGGAATTATAACTAAGACTCAAGAAATTTACATATTATTTTTCTACTTCTTTGTTTTTGCAGTGGATTTATCAATCAGTGAGATATTTATCATTCTGATGGTGAGTTGAATCTTTAGGTATTCTTGAAATACCTTGAAAACAGCTTTAAATGTTGACCTGTGCTTTTCAAAAATGGTCTTTTACCATTCAGGAAAATTAAGGCTCTGCGACAGGAAAGATGGTTCAAAACAGGCACAAACATGAAGCTTAAGAAAACTATGTGCTCACACTTGTTGGTAAAAACAGCAGGTCAAGGTTGAACCAGGAAGTCAGTCCTTAAGTTTAGGTTTGTTTCTCACTGCTGTCTGTCTCTGCTCTGTTCAACATCTTTCTAGCAATGCTGCCATTTTCCTAGATTTCAGTAATTCACTGTTTGGGTACAGTTTCCATCACAGCTTAATCAAACTATGGCCAAAACCATCAAAATAAGACCCAAGTTGCTGTAAACCACAACATTCCTTTATCTCATCCTACGAGCCGCTGTCAGAGTTGAGGATATTTTAGGCTGAAGGTCAAGCTGGTGCACACACAATCATCTGTGAGAGACCAACAGTAACCATAACAAACCAAAAATGGTTACAGACGACTGCCAAAGCCCACTGAACCTCACTGTACAACCTAAAACCACAGCAGCCGGGGCTCTGCCAAGCGGCCTCCAGCTTTTCAGGAATCTCCGCTGACAAGGACAGGACAGAGCGCCTGGATCACAGCTCTTAAGAACATAAACAAACCTGGAGCTGAATTGACTTCACTGAACGGCTACAGCAGCCTACTGTTGTCAGCTTTCAGTTTGCATAAATTCAAGTTACGCCTTGAACGTGATGCCGAGCCACAAAATGCATATCCACTGCACTTACCTCTTGCTGAGAGCTTTTTTGTGTTGATAATTTTTGCAGCATACTCCTGGCCGGTGGACTTCTTGACGCATCGGCGAACAACCGAGAAGGCACCCCTGGAGGAGAGGAAATCGATAACCCAGATGACAGATCAGTGAAACCACTTCAAACATAACAAAACTATGTGTGTGTCCCATGGCAAAGTGCATGGCCACTCGCTGAACCTGTCACACACTAAGGGCATGCATTAATCACACACACCTAAAGAGATGGCAAAGGAAGTCACATTAATATTTAATAGCCTACAGTCTGATGTTCTGTGTATGAGATGTGAGAAGAGGTCCTGGCTACCAGTGCTCGACAAGGAAGGGAGAGGGCTACTCATTAGCACATAGAAGGAAACATGAGCAAGGCTGCAAGAGAATGAAGCCACTGAGAGGTAGAATTAACATTTAACGCTGTTATTTTTTTTTTTCAGACTGGCTGCATTTTTACACATATGCACCATTTAAACTCGTGCTTATTGGTAGGTGGAGCAGCTTTATTAGCCACTCACAGAGATTAGATGTTACAAAGTGGCTTTGCAGCCCGCATGTATGCGTCCTCATGTTTTTAATCCTGAATGCAGTAGTGTAAGCGCATAGCCAAAATGTGGAACCGCCACAGTCTTGTTTGCAGCAAAGCCTTGTCTCTCTCTTTTTTTTTTTTCATTTTCTATGGCTTGACATATACAGTAGCCCTGCAGTCTGCTCTTACATGCACAAAAAAACAGAGCTGAATGACTGAACAGGAGCACACAGATGCCACCAGGCAACGCGTCCGTGCAGACGAGTTTTCGACGCGTGCTACCTGCAGATAAATTGACAAACAAGTTGCTTCAATGAGCGTCTGTTTCACAAAGAGGGCAGCGATGGTGCGATACACCTTTAAAATACGCATTCAGGATTAAACACGAGCCTCTGTGGTGCTAACGTGAACCTGCCTGCAGCTTGTTGTTGCTAAGGTGGTTCTCCTACCCTTCCCTGTTTTTTGACAGCCCCTCTCCTGCCTTGTCAACACTGAAGTAAACGCGTACAATGGCAGCGGCAGCAGCAGAGAGGAGAAAAACGTGCAAACACACTCACACACACACACACGCATAAACACACGCACGCACGCACAGACTGAATGCAACAAGAGCAGCAGCAGCGGTGACTGACTGACGAGTCGCTTACTTTCCGAGTTCCTCATACAGCTGATATTCGTCTGTGAATCTGGTCGAGGTTACAACTGTAGCCATGTTGACTGAAGTGAAGGGGAGAGGGGGGGAAATAGCCTCGCGCTTCAGTGGCCGCCTCGCGCAGGTTTCGGGAGGAGAACTCGTGAAGGCAGAGACGGAGAAGAGAGGCTCGAGCTCAGAGAGGAGCAGGGAGTGGGAGGGGGAGGAGAGAGGAGAGAGTGGAGCATAGCTGTAGTAACAAAGATCTTCTATTAAGACGATAGATCACTCTGTTTTTATTAAAAGACATTCAAAAGAAATGAAATTAAAACTGTTGCAAAACTATCTGTTCAGATGATCTGATTTTATATCTTGCAGTCACATTTTCTTTTTAATCATTACTTTTCATTTTGTATTTTACCTCTAAACAGCTTTATCGACAAAGTATGGAAACACATATAAGAAATCTAGACATAGTTGCTTTCAGGCTATTTTTAAGTTCAAGAACAATTAAGAGGAAGCAGGAAGATAATTACTCTGCACTTTCAAAACAAGGACAACAAAGCTAAACAAGATATTTTGGTGCATAACCATAAACAAAGAAAAAAGAAGTATTTTTAAAAAATAAAACTAAAAAACAAAATTGTGTAAATACTAGTAATAGTATCAAAACAAGAACGACAACCATAAGATTGCGCATTTTGATACCTCCTGAGATAGATTTTATTTAATTTCTTGACTTTCCTTATCCTTAATAGAGCTTATTTACAGCTCAGTAGCCCATATAAGGTATTGTTTCACATTAACTTTCCACTTACATGTCATAAGTCTATAAAAACCATAAAAATGGCGTCCATGCACATCACACCTCTGTATTTTGTTCCCCTGCTGTGTTTTGTTTTGATGTTTTCTCAAACCGTAAAAAAAGACAGAGTGAGACTTCTTCCTGCTTTCTCCTCTCTGGCAGTAGTGTTGGAGGTGGGATGAAAGCCACGCGAGATCTTTTCTAGTGTACCACGCGCTACAGATCCACATTCAGTTTCACCATCTCCCCCTCACATCTTCGACGTATGAACACAAAAGTAGAGCTGACACCAGAACAGCTGAAGAGAGCAGCATCCTTCGAAGACCCAGTAATGTTCTGAGATGCGATGCCGCAATATTTTAATATTGGCACAGAGCAATGAGCTGCATGCCCACTATACTGTGGTTTTCATTTCCTAAACTGGGTCTTCTGAAAAAAAGGAAAATCAGTCATTGCTCGAGATGTTGCACCAGGACACTCCATAGGAAATACAATACAGGAAATATAATACTTCTTATTATAAACCATTTAAGAAATTAGATTCAACAACAGAAATCTTATCAAAATCTTCTTATGTAGCTGGCATTGCAGTGGATATAATTTTTTTTTACAAAATCCTGCTATTAAATTAATTCTTTGTATTTGATCACATTGCTTTCTTTAGTTTTCCTGTTTTTAACACAGAGGCTTTTCCAGAAGTTTGCATCGTTGCCTTTATGCTGATTTGTAAGGAAACCTTTGACAGGGGAAAGATTAAAAGAATGCTATTTAATTCCCCAATTTTAGAAAAGTAATATTGAAATAACATAACAATACTGTGTTCGTACGTCTTTCTAATAAGCTACAATGTTCAGTCACTGTCATATCACACTGCATAAATGTTACTCTTAGGCTTGGCTATTTCCCTGTGACAGCACATTTGCATGTTGGCTATCACGTTCACAGCTAAAAGCTTTCCCCTGTGTCTTTTAACACCGCATCTGTCTTTACAGTGCTGACAAAGCTTCCGCCTAAATGCCTAAATCATCATCATTATCACTTTGCTCATTTACAGTGTTTCAACAGTTTTTTTTTTACCTTTTCACAATCGTAACTGTCATTCTATTTCTGTTATGATCATTGAAACATCCCCACCATAATCAAACTTAATGTAATTTTGCCAAGAAGGTTTAAAATACCTAAATTAATACAGGAGAGACAAACATATTTGTTCCAAGATCACTGATTACCTCTTGTTTATCATCTTAACTCTAGCCAGCTGGGGTTGGTTATGCTATGGAGAATTATTGTATAAGAGACAGGGAGCTCTGATATAGATGTTGCATAGATTAATTTACATATAATTTAAGAAGCACATATGCTGAAAGTTTTGCAGATGAAGGCACATGTTCCTCTCCATCACCCATGAAACTTGGGCTCTTGATTATACACAAGACATAATGGAACCATGCATTACGCATTTGAAACACTGAACCTCTTAAAAACCACAGAACCTTCCCACTAGTTGCTCCATTAAGTTTTCCCACCGCTGCCAATCACCTGATGATTAGCCACCTTCCTCCACAGCTGTTCTCAGATCAGTCATTATCTCCTCGCTAAAAATAGAAGGCTGCACTTCTCTTGTTTGCCAAATCATTAATTTGATATGTGGCCACAGTGTTCCTGCCATTTCTGCTCACTTGCTTGTCCAAGTTTGAAACCTTGCTGCTCTTTCTTAATAAATACCTTCTGTGTTTGTTAATCTGCATTTAGTCATGTTTTCTGTTGCCTACATTGGTAATGACAGTAGCTGAAAGGTCAGTATGCATTTTCCTAATAAAATGGACCAGCACTGATGTTTCTACATCTTTGCTGAATAAAACATTAAAATATGTTTAACATGTTCAGTCTGAGTAAATGCCAACATGTGCATCTCCCGTCTCTTTACATTCTTCTTCCCTTCCCTTCCCTCTGAACTGTGAGTGTATATCTGGAACAGTGTTTAGAGAGCATTGCTGGATTAATGAGTGTTTGCACTGAGCACAGAAGCAGTGCGACCAGTTTCTTCCATAATTACAGGGAGCCGCTCTGATATGAAAGCCTAATTAGCGAGGTTGCAGAGGTACCGTCGTATTAATTGCTGAATTGCTGAGTTTTCTCAGTGATGCGCCTGTCAGGCGGGGCTTGGACGGGGCTTTTTAATGGCAGGTTGAAGGGTGGGTGGGAACAGTGGAGGCTTGTGAGCCCTTGCAAACATTTACTGCAAGTTGCAGGAGAGAGAAGCAATGATAGGTAGTTATACCTGGGATATAAAATGAGATGATCAGTAGAGTTAAAGACAGGGAACACAGAGGTCTCATCCACTATATTTTTTAAAAAAAAAACAAAAAAACATAGGCACTGAACATTTTGGCATTATTTAAATCAAACTGACTTTTCTGCAATAGCTATCAGTATCTTGCTGCACATGATAGTAACTTTTTCCACACATAATTATCTTGTGTGCAAAGGATTTGAAAGAAGACAGCTTTTGTTCTCTTAACATGTAAAAGCATGAGAGAGCAGTCATGATACTGTAACAGCAGTGTTTTGAATCCATACAGGCAAAAAAGGAGTGACTCAGTCTGCAAGAATGTTTTCAACTTGGCTCAGGGCTGCTATACATATCTTTGGAGAGTCTCTCCTCCTTTGAGTTGACCAGTGACGTCACAAGACTTTTATGGCTTTGAGGTGTGTGTGTGTGTGTGTGTTTCTCAGGGTGTGACCACTTGTCATTCAACAACACAAGACCTAGGGTTCAGGACCTCCTATCTGCTGCCAGGCTGCACTGAGACAGCTCATTAGATGCCATTCGTTAAATCTTTTTTTAAGTTTTAAACCCTAACAGTCTCTTTGGGAGCAGGCTGTCATGTACAGTACATTAGAGTGGATCTATTACCTTTCTTTGCCAATTACTATATAGTCACATTGTCTCACATAAGCATTTAATAGCACATCAGGGCTGTTTCAATGCTTAATGGGCTGCAATTTACGATGCAAGAGACTCCAGTGAATGTGTCCCAATCGAGTCATTGATACCACTCGGTCTCACTGAATGAGTGTAGAGAAGGTGCTGCATTTACTTTCAGTACGAAACAATTAGTCATATACAGATCAGAGCTTCCACCATAAGAAAAGAAAAGTTGTACCTAAAACATTTTCATAAGTCTATTGTGTCTAACTTCAAAAACTTCACCAGAGAATCTTGAGTTAGCCTTATCTTCAACTGATTATCCAACAGCGGATATGACAGCTCCCTCCCACGTATTGGATAGCTCTCTGTGTGTGTGTGTGTGCTTGTGTCTGTGTGTGTGTGTGTTTGTGTGACACCTCCTCCGTGATTTATATCATCTGACGGTGCCTTATTTCTGCAGGCCATCACAGTGTACCGGGAATCAGATGTGTGGGCATGTAACGATTGTCTTCACCAGTTTCTCACATGTATGGGACTCTGAAGGTCTCTGAGCAACATTCCTACTGTTAACCAAAAGCAGTCTTATCAAATCTCATCACCAGAGTCCACTCATCATGTTGCTGGGGTTTCTGTGTGTGTGCTCATAGTATGCACATAGAGAAAGAGGTGAACAAAGTGCCTTCAGCTTCAGTGCTCCTTGGAGCAATGTCAAACACGTCATGAGCTCTGTGCAGATTCTTTGGGAACAAAAAGCCTCCAGTTGTTAAATTTCCATAAATACGAAGGTTGGAGAATTAGTTTGATTTTCTTATGGTGTTTTTGAAACAGAATTGAATTGCTTCAGTAGCAGTAGCTTTTGGTAAACTGATACAAATATAAAAATGTTAGAAAAGTTTTTTTTCAATGTAGGAGTCAAATATATATTTTTAAAAAAAGGTACAAGCACAACTGTGAAGATGTTGGGTAATCATTACCCTTCTCTAAAGACAGTTTTGGTTCTTAAACATAGATGCAACAATTACTTGACCAACACAGTTCCTCAGTGAACTGCCAGGTTGACATTTCCTATATAATTTCAGGATAAGTTTGGTAATATTTAATCATATCCTTCATTGTTGTCACTAAATTTGATGAAAACACCCAAACCAACCATGAATTTGTCTTCCTAACCTGCTCCTAAAATGTAGCCAAACAATCATGTAGCATACTGTGCCACTCTCATCCACTGTTTTTCCTTCACAGCCAGAAATATGAGCATCACAGTTATTTTTAAGTCCATCTAACATACATATGTACACATGCATACACTTTAAACATAATTTTCTGAGCTTTACTTCTTCCGTTCTATAACTAGTTGGTGTTTGTAATGTATTCAGCGAGGCATTCTCACTGAACAAGACATTTTAATCTGATCTAAAAGCACTTCAGACATGACAGCCCCCTGCAGCCCCCTAGGGAACTCTCTCCTCCCTCCTCCACTCATTTTATTTAACTGTATACCACAGAGCTCTGAGCGAAACATGGCTAATACATCTAACTCGATCTTCCAAATGAGCACAAACAAGTGAGTAGGATGAGGAGCAAAATGAGAAAGAAAGCAAAGGGGGGCTGGTTTGCAGAGGGAATGAGCTGAGGGATACATGGAGGGAGGGTGACAGGGAGGAAGGAGGAGGAGGAGGAGGAGGCAAGTTGGGAAGAAATAGTGAAGAAGGACAGTTGAATATTCATTTTCAAGCCGCTGGGGAGAAATCTAGAGCCCTGTTGCTACTGTGTGTAGTATAGCAGCAGAAACTCTCTCTCTCACACACACACTCAGATAAAGACACACAGCTAAAGTCTGAAAGAATGAGCTGATGTACGCTGTACCTAAATGAGTTGACAATATTTACTGTGATACATGTTGTATGACACCAGGCAGCACAGCCTCTAATCCATTTCAACCAAGCTACATCAGCAGCATAGCAGCAGCTTCACCACAGGCAGCTTCATCACACATAATCAGACAGCATGAGCCTAAACTATGGCTTCATCAGCCCAGTATCCCCCGGAATTACATCTATATTTAGGTCCATGCTAATGTTAAGTGCCAAACAGGAAGTATTGTGCCCTTTTTGCTGTAAGGTGAGGGTGGGGGAATGTTAGTTAATGTCCCACGCACTTATTTAACAATGCACTACAATAGCACTGTCTGAATTTAAATAAAGGATCAAAATTGATGCAGAAGAACCAGAGATATCATCTCAGATTTTTTTTCCATGTGACGTCATTTGTGTAATTTTTTAATCTAATTTTGCACAGTTCCCTTTGCAGCCACAAAAAGGCTTCCCAAGACGTGTAAATAGAGTTTGGTGTGTAAAATCAGTACAGTTCCCCTTTAAGTAAATGTTTTAATTTCTTAACTAACTATAAACATGATCCTTCCCTAATCTTAGTGTAACCCAACATGCATACAGATGCTACAGAAAGTGTATATTTATAAAACATTGTCATTTACTGTAATCAAGGGTTCAAGAATAATCAAGAATTGTTCATTAT
>JAPZDV010000003.1:19197964-19239360 GCA_029814665.1 Acanthurus lineatus
ACAATGTACTACAATAGCACTGTCTGAATTTAAATAAAGGATCAAAATTGATGCAGAAGAACCAGAGATATAATCTCAGATTTTTTTCCATGTGACGTCACGTGTAATTTTTTAATCTAATTTCGCACAGTTCCCTTTGCAGCCACAAAAAGGCTCCCCAAGCTGTATAAATAGAGTTTGGTGTGTAAAATCAGTAGAGTTCCCCTTTAACTAAATGTTTTAAGTGCTTAACTAACTATAACCATGATCTTTCCATAATCTTAGGGAAACCCAAAATGCACACAGATGCTACAGAAAGTGTATATTTATAAAAAATTGTCATTTAATGTAATCAAGGGTTTTGCAGAATTGTTCATTAATATTCTTGTCTGGCAACAGGGTTGGGCTTCTGATATCATGCCATACATACTTAGAAACATGTGGTTGCTAGAGTAAATGTTTTTCATTTGAGACAGACTTTACACAGGTGTAATGAAACAAGCACTCATCTGTTACTTGAAATCTGACACTTGTGAAAATACCTTTTAAAAAAGCCCTATTTTTCTGAGTAGACAGTGTATGTAGTCATTAGATGTTAGAATAGATTTTTAGCATTCTTGCTTTTATTTGGGTTGTTTACAACAGTTTTCCAGCAGCACAGTAGACGAATAAAATAAGATTAAATAGTCCAGAAAAGACTGATGGTATCAGCTAGGGAGCATTTGTCGGTTAGTCTGTGCTGCAGGGACTGGACATCGTGTGGTGGTCAGAGTCTTTCAGATGAGTTTATTACAGTATGAGCAGAAGTGAATATGCATAACCCCCAAGAACAAAAGGACAAGATGACATTGACTAAAACAACCCCCACGGGTGTCTTTGTGTCATCCTCAAAGAGTCCTACTGGATGATGTGGAGATGAGACATCGAGACTGTCCCTGCCTGTCTCTCTCTGCCATCTCTTCAGGCCTCACTTCCACATGTATGCACTCTATCTGTATTAATCTAACTATTCATGAATACGAGCATGCATGCACAATGACACATGCATTGCTCTCTGTGCGGTCCGACGACAGGCCAAAGTCACCCCACTGCAGTTTGGCTGCAAGACAGCCAGTGAGTCAGCTTGCTCAGCCAGCCGCACAGCCCTGTCTGTCTGCTTTGTCTATCAGGCTGCCTGTTTATCTGCCGACCTTCAGTATTTAATTGTGGGTCTATCTTGTCTATCTGACCTGTCTCCTTGTTTACTGGTCTGTATTTTATTTGTCTCTATCTGTCTTTGAATTTCTTTCTTGTGGTTAAGGTGCTTGTATGCTTCAAATAAAGAAAATCATTCATAACCCCTGCCCCTGCAAAATTCCACTGTTTGAATTGGCTCTGCCCATTTATTTTTACAAATTTCCAATATAACAAAGTGTTGCCGTTCAGAATTGAAATTTCAATGTTTCTCACTTCAGATGTGTTTCTTTTTCTTCTTTTTACGACTTAATTTGTTTGAAGCATACTGAACATGTAAGATTAGACATTTAGAAGAACAAGGCGTTCCTCTGCAGGCGTGACCCCACCTTCTTGAAGAGAGCTTTCAGTTTGCATAATTTGCACTGCTTAATTTTCATCACCCTTTCTTTCCTGCCATCCTGATCTCCTTCATCCTTCTCCTGTCCTTCCAGGCCCAGCCATGGGCTCCACACTCCTCCATGGAGTTCAGGATCAGCCATAGGATCATCTGGAGGATTCCTGGCCATTACAGCAGTCTGGTTGTACTCTGCCAATCTCCTCAGCAGATGTTTCACAACTTCTGGACGAGCCTCTGCCAGGTCTGTTCTCTCGTAGGGATCAGAGGTGACATTGAACAGCCAAACTGACTTCCCTTGCTCATTGCGCTTCTTCTCGAGTTTCTGCCATCGCTCTGGACCGCCGGGAAGAGCCTGTGGTGGTATCCAGTCCCCATCACCCACATTTCCTGTCAAGAGCTTCCAGTCCCCAGCCCTTATTGCTGCCCTCACGGCTGTGTCCCAGATCCCATATCCATTCAGCACCATTGCCTTGTCATACGGGTCCCCAGGCTTTCTGGAGACTGGGTCAATGTTGAAAAGGATTTCAGTGCGAGGAGAGGGTAGCCCCTTGCTGACAGCCCCCCACACATCATGACCGTCTAGGCCATGATGGGACTTCAGGGCCCCGGCCAGCCCCAGTAATGTGGGATACCAGTCAGAAACATGAATCAGTGCTCTGCTGACTACACCCTTCCTCTTCAGGAGGGGGCTATGAACAAAGCCCACAGCCCGAATGCCACCTTCCCAGTAAGTTCCTTTGCCCCCTCTCAGTGGCCAGTTGCTTCCCCCTGCAAGTGGCTGCCCACCGTTATCAGATGAGTAGATCAGCACTGAGTTTTGATAGAGGCCACAGTTCTTCAGCTCCTGGACTACCTGTCCAACCCCGGCATCCAGGCAGCTCAGCATGGCTGCATAGTGGCGCCTGAGACGATTGCCCTGGGAATCATAGTGGTGCAGATAATGGTCCGGTACTTGCAGGGGTGTGTGGGGAGCCTGAAGGGACAGATAGAGGAAGAGTGGTTTATGGGGGTCGTGGCTCCTCAGAATCTGCTTCACTCTGGTTAGACAGGGGGAAAAATGGAAGGTTTTAAAGTTGATCTCACAGGATGTATGCATCTTTACAATTTTACATGTACCTTTATGCTCACCTCTCTATGTAGAGCAGTGTGGAGTAGTTTCCTGTCATCTCCCAGGCAGGTCTGTCTCCGTCATGTAGGTCAAATCCACAAGCTTCAGCTCCATCACAGCTCTGATAGGAGAAATGGTCTCCACTGCCGGTCAGTGTGCCCAGAAAACTTTGAAAACCACGTCCTGTTGGAAGACAGCTCGGCCTGCAGAAGCCCAAGTGCCATTTCCCCACCATGTGTGTGGCATATCCAGCTTCAGCAAGGCGCTCTGGTAGGGTGGGAATGTCCGCAGGTAGGCAGAGGGGTTGACGCGATCGTATGATCGAATGCTGGAGTCCAGTGTGAATTTGGTAGCTGGCAGAATGGGTAGTGTGTGAGAGAGGATGTGAAATAAAGCAGCATCTTTCAAAGATGTGGATAGTAACACAATAATGGGAAATTTCACAGATCGTTAAAGAAATATTATTCCCTTGGCTATTTTCACACTGCTAAAAATTATCAGGCCAAGATGTTCAGTGATTTTACAGAATCATTTTGTGATGAGAAGCTGTACCTTTATTTTTTTTGTACTTACTTCTCACTAACTTTCAACATTTCATGACAAAAAATATTTCATCTGCCCTGAAAAAATGTCAGTAAAGGTCACATTTTGCTTGGCTATTCAGAGACATAATAAAAAAACTCAGCATTAAACAACAGAAAAGACTGGAAGTAAGAGGTACTAGGCAAAAAAATATATATATTGTCAATTAGCCCTTTCAATATCAGAGAAATTGCAGAATTGTATCTGTTCTGACATTGCTATGATGTGATCCATCAGTTACACACCTATCCAAAATGAAAAGTCAAAGATACAGATAAGTTTTGCATTTGTAACCTACTTTTAAGTGTCAAGACATGATTTGAATCCAGTAAAACTGAATCTAGAAGGAAAAAAATCTCTTTCTTTCTTAAATATCATTCATAACTCAGGCTACAGGTTTATTTTTATCCATAATTTTATTTTACTTGTACTGGAAGCTTCCCAATCACAGAATACACCATTAAACAAAAACTATAAAATCTATGCATAATTTTATCCTATGAGAACAGATGCAGTAACTGAATCATTCTCCCATTGCAATAATGATGTAATGATAAGGAAATTACTCACCGCCCTGTCATGAGTTGACTGCGAGAGGGAGAGCAGATAGGCTGGACATAATAATTTTCAAGCTTGACCCCCTCCGCTGCCAGCTGGTTGAACACAGGTGTGTGAATGTCTGAGCCATGGTAGCCAATGTCTCCATAACCCTGGTCATCCACCATGATAAAGATAAGATGTGGAGGCCTGGGCCTTTCCACCTCCCCTGTGCTGAAGCTGTCTTTCATAGGCTTGTGTTCATCCAAGCAGCCAAGGCCACTGAACAAGGTCACCACAATCCCCAGGAAAAACACAGAGCATATTCCTCCTCTCATCTTCAGCGATGCTGCTGTGGCTATCTACTGTTAAAGTCCAATTTATTCTGTATTTTCTGTTCTGCTTAGTCTGCAATCAATAAATCTCAAGCTGGATCGCCTCTGCAGAAAAATGGGCAGATCTGTGTGTCCAAGAAGCTCGTCCAAATGACTTATCTTTCCATTAAGTACGACTTGTCGTCTTTTTCTGGGGCTTATTCTTGGTTTTGAGAAATGAGGCTGAGCTGGTGCCAGCTCGTAGGTGGAGAAAAACTGCTGTCTCTAAGATGGGCAAAGTTTCTGCATGTGTGTGCCAGTACGTGTGTGTTTTAGCGAGAGACAGACTGAAAGACGTTATTTGCAGCAACTTGCTACATTCCTCTGCACTTTCAGGTGCCTCATGGTGGGAAGACCAAGGCACATGACCAACAGCAAATATATGAACACACATCTAATAAATAATAATTGCAATGTTGTATTGCAATTGTTACTTTGTCAGAGTCATTGCTAATGTTATTTCTTATATTTATGCTTTCCTGCCCAACACAATATGTATCAGCTGCAAATAAAGGTCAACAAATCATATAAACTTTAAAATGAAAGAAGGAACAAGGGCTAGTTTAAACATAATTTTTTTCTAGATCACTCTGTATTTGTTTTCCTTTAAACCTTTGATAAAATATTCCTTTGACTTTCATTGTATTTGGGTTGAAGAGGAAATCTATCAATACACGGGCAAATAAAATAGTTAGAAACCACCTGAGTGTGAAAATGTTAGAGGAAACTGTCTATTTAAAGCTGATCCATAATCAACAATATGTATTACTACCATTACATCAGTTACCACTCTACAATTACCGCCATTAATACTGTCATTACTGCTATTCTTTTCTGACTGCCACTCCCATTAAAGTGCTATTACGACTACTACTGCTAATATTTCCACAATGATTTCCTGTACTGCACCTTTCAAACTATATTGTAAATCTCTAATTAAAATCAAACACAGTAACCCCTGTAATCTTTCTTTTGTTGCTTGACACATCTCAATTAATAGAGCCACCCGATGACAATTACTGCCAATGCCAGGGCAGTGAAAGCAATCCGACTACGAGGGAACATCCGGCGTTGTGATGAGAATGTGTATTGATCGCCGGGCACTCAGCCTTCACCTCACTGCCATCTCCTTCCCATAATACTAAAAGGAAATCAATGCCTTAGATACGAGTCCATTTCCTACGTTGTAAAAGCAAACTCATGTTGCTTTACCCTGTGGGAAATTTCACAGGCTTTTTGCCCACAGTGAGAATGAGGCGTGTGCTGGAGAGATTGAGATCCATGGCAGTACAGGGAAAGATGACAATGAGGTAAGAATGAGAGTGACAAAGAGGGTGTGGATGATACACTGAAGTGGATTAGAGGAAGCAATTGGTGGGAAATAGGAGCATATGAAAAATAATAAAGAACTCAAAAAATTGAGACACACATAGGAACAAAAAAGTGGGGCAGTCAGAGAAAGCAATAATGTGCACACGGGAACAAGAAAGCTCCACTAACATGAGAGAGCACAGCATAAACAAAGTGGCATAAAATGAGCGGTTACTTTGCCTTGCTGGGTCTTTCAGTATAGCCATCAGTTTGCCTTAGGGAAATGCTGGGTGAAATGAACTCTGTTTTACCACTAAAAGGAAGGGGAGGGGGCTGTAAAAATGGAAAGTGACAAATGTCTTTTTCAGTAGAAAGAGCAGGGAATTGTGTTCTTTCCTCAAATGTATATATTCCAGAGGGATCACAAAGAGATGGTAAAGTGTAAACTCATGTTAAAGATCTTTTTGTATAAACTTTGTTGTCTGTAGAGGTGCACTTAAAAACGCCACAGTGATGAAAGCTTAATCCTAAAAGAAAACAGGAAGATTTATGGGATGTCTAGAATAAAATAAATATTTAAATAGAAATGTAAAAAAGGCTAATTTTTTTTTTAAGTTGAACTTTCCTTGCTCCTATTTCAGAGCATGCTGTACAGTTCCTACAATAAATGCAAGACCCTGGAAAATACACTTTCTGCAGTGCAACATGGGGGAAATTGGTCAGAGTGTCTGTGTTGGGCAATGGATGCAACTTAGCCCAGTGTGTATTTGTACAGTGTGTGTTTGGATGTGAATGTGTGTGTGTTTTTGTGCAATGAATGTGTTGGTGTGTTTTGAAAAAGGCAGTGGTGCAGAGTAGAAGAGCGTAGCAGTGGGTGTGATTTATTCATGACGACGAATAAGTGACTCACTCGATCTGAAGCCACTCTGTTGAGCTAGAGCTAAAGTGGAGGAGAACGTGCATATGTGTGTGTGTGTGTTTAAAACTGCATCTGAATATGATTTTCAAGCATATCCAGCATATAAATATAAAAAGCCCTGTTTATACATCAAAAGTCCCAATCTGAGATTTGTTTCAGTATTTTACACAGCTCACTATAGGCACAGCTGGAATCATGGTACATAAGATGGAGGTCAGTGCTGGTAATGGAAAATGATCTCATATATACTTATGGATCCACGCCTAACTCAAAACACACGGCTTGCTTCGTAAAGTCTTCCTAAAAGAGTGTATTTAAAGCTGCACCTGGCATCCATGCATGCTGGTGTGAATGACAACAACAGGTATTATTTTCAGTAAAAGCTTAAACACAGACCAAGAAATCCCCCCCACCCCGACCAACACTGTACTACCAGAGTATAAACCTGCAACAGCCTGCTGTAACATTAGATAAAGGATGCAACTCTAGTTTTATGAACTCATTGGAATGTGGCTTGTCAAGTCATTTAGCATAAAGATAGCATCAGAATCAGGTTTTACTTCTTCACACTGCTCTCTCATAACAAAACTAATTATGTCAACAATTATACTATACAGATACCTAGTACATAATACCTTTTTGTTTATTTTACCCAACATTAGAAATGCTGGTGTTTTTACTATAATTTTGGCAAAACTTTGACTGGTGAACAATCTCTCCCACTTAAATAAAGTGGACTTCAAACTCCCAGCACCATAACTGTCAGCAAAAAATTTCATCTCAATTCTTCCAGTAGATAATAAAATATTTTGCTGCTGAAAATGAGAAACTCAAATACCAAATGAAGAAGAAGAAAAAGAAGAAGATAAAGATTCAAGATTTAAAGAGACAAGACTTTTTTTTACTCTGATTTCATTTTACACACACATGCATGCGAATCACATGCATAAACAGAATCTATACGCATGCAGGTGTAAAGAGTAATAGGAGTGAGCAGGCCTTCACATCGTCATGCCCCCTGAGCTCTTAGACTATTGGTGTTTTGCTCCAGGGAACCTAAGCAGTGTCTAGGAGGGGAACTGGCACCTCAACAGCTCTCTGTACTGACTGGTTTGAGTTGGGCTGCCATGACAAGTCTTCAGATACTCACTCGGAAACAGGAAACGGGAATAACTGGAAAAGCAGCCAGTACATATACATATATGTGTGTGTGTGTGCGTGTGTGTGCGTATATATTTATGCATGTATGTAAACATATACATACTTAAATCAACAAGTATTGCACAAGAACTTTATCATATAGAACAAATTAAACAGGAATTCATTCAAAGCTCATTAAGAAATCTATTTTATATACATTTATGTATTAGCTTTATTAGTTCATTTGACTTGACAAACGTCATTACAGTGTGATACACACACACACAATGTGTTTCAAGGCTGTGTGGATCAAAGTTTTTTCTATCTCACAGTCACTGGTGGATTTGGCAGAGGTGGGCTCTGAGACATAACACAAACACCGTCACTCCCACCTGCTCTGAAGGTGACATTGACAGAGACCCCGGCTCTGCTGCTCCTGAAATACTCGAGGATCATTTTCCAGCCGGCAGAAACTCAATCTACTCCCCAGTCTCCTCACCTTACTCATTGATGGACTGACAAGATGAGACTGAGGGGGTGGCGGACCACTCTGTCTCATCACATCAAACAAACCACCCACATGCTGGATGCTGGCGGCCTTGTGTCACACTCACAAACTATGGGTAAACTTTTCCCGTATGTCCCCCTCCCTCTCTTTACTGCACCTCCATGGTCAGGCTGTTCCATCCTATCAGGTATTTCCCCTGCGGAGGGTGAGTGCTGGCTTTGACTCATCAAAAATGAAAGGGATTACACAAGCTCAATGTGTGTACAGTATGTGTGTATATTAGTATGTATATGCATCCTGTGGTGCTACAGTCAGCGGAGAGTGCCACCGTGAGGATTAAGGTAATAATGCATGCAGATTGATATCAGTGATTACAGGGGAGGAATAATAAAGGGTTCTGCTTCTCAAAAACATGCCGCAGAGGCGCTTAAGCATATAGATTTCCTTTCCATTCAAACAGAAAAGGAAAAAAGTAGTATGTTGTCATTTCCACTGTGAGCATGCTGACGTTTGCCTTTAGCTCTACCACTGGCATTACAGCAGACTCAACTTAGTTTAACCTCTATTTAACAAAGTTACACTGTAACATACTGAAGCTGCCCAGTACAATTAGAGCCTGATCTGATGACAACTAAGAGGGCTTGACTAAAATAGTAAAATTTATTCCCAAAAGACTTCAAGAAAACATTACATTTCCCCTTTTTATTGAATATTAATTCACTTAATCTCAATTATCCTAAGGGTCAATATGGGTGAAATAGTGAAACTAAACATTTATATATAATTAAGTGCACTGGATAAGAACAGTAGTACACAAATATTGATAAAAGATGTTCGTTTTTCTACTTAATGATTAGTTTTCAGATTATACCTCAGTTTTTCAAAAGAGTATATCAATGCAAGCTTGGAGGAAAGCAAGAGGACAGGATCAAGTACTGTCACTCAAACAGCAAAGCAACCAGCGATGAGAACTATCAGTCTGGTTTTGTCTCTGATAAATCATAACTTAGGTGATTGTGCAGGTGTATGTGTGTGTGTGTGTGTGTGACTCACCGGTGACAGCACAGGATGGTTATAAGGGGCCACCTGGCGTGATGCCTTCTCTGTGTCACGAAGCAGATGACACAGGACTCAACTCTCCTTGTGGGAGTCCTGGAAGAGATGCAGCACAGTCTGTCACAAACTGGGGTCAAGAGTTCAGCTTATGAGAGGGAAAAAGGCTGGAGGTTCAGAACAAGAGAGCCAGCGTGTGTGAAGAAAACTGCAAGTGATTGCAAATGGAGAAGTAACTTTTTACCGACATACATCTCACACAGTAAAAAGAAGATATCCGACTTAACTGATGGGAGAACAAACAACTTATGTAAACACTTTCTGCAAGCAGGAGATCACAGATGTAACAGAGGCCTGCAGTAATGTGAGCACAAGCTCAACTATATTAATCTGTCTCCAAACTAAATCATAACTCATCACACGATCTGACATCTTGAAATGAATATACAAGTATGTCCAAAATCATGAAAACACAACCTGAAACTTAGCTTTAAGAAATTCTTGAATTAAATTCCAGGAAAGACCTCAGAAGTTCAGTAAATAGAGCCAAGTAAGAAGCTGACGATGTAAAATTGACCATAACAGCCTCATGGTTTGTTTTATTAAGGTTCTAACCTCTGTGTGAAATATACAGCAGGCAACACTGTTACCGCTGATTGGCTCAGTTATCTGAATCATGAGGAAATATTCATCTACAAAGCTGGAATCTGATCAAAAGTCAGCTTCAGTAATATAATTAACTCCAAATGAAACCTTTCAAATTATGCACATTAGATAGACTTGAAAATATAGTACGAATGTTGGAAGCATTAAGGGAAAACCAACTATTGTAACTTGACATTTTAAAGGTGTTAGACTCCCAAGAGTTAAATAAATATTTAAAAAAAATATTTTTAATATGTATAGGTTATATTGCGTGCCTATCGTTTCCCCACACGGAAGAATAACCAGGTTTTAAATATTTGTCATTTTAATTTTTGCATTTACTCTTGAAAAATTTCCCTTCTACCAGCTTAAAAGTGACTGGACTTAAATGTAACCGCAAACGCTACAATCACCACCTTTATTTTCTACATCTTCTGTCATTAAACATATATGCTGTTCACTTTCCTAAAACCTCAGCTTACATCATGTTTATTAGTATGGCAGTCTCATTTTCACCTCATCCGAGCCAGGGGGCAGGCATGGCTGGAAGGGACTGGTTGGCAGTGTCTGCCATGCTGGCACAGATGCCTCAGTTAAAGGCCACTGGGTCTGCGCCTGCTGCTGTTCAACAAATCTGTCTGTCAAAGTTGTCTTGGGAATGCAAGCTGGCCAACAGAGAAGTCATTAAATAGAAAAATGAGAGAGAGAAAGAGAGAAAATGTCTAAATCCCTTCACAGTAAAAAGGGTTGAAAGGAGAAAATAAGACGCACTGAAACACTGACAGAAAACCTTGAAAGGGGAGATAGGCATACATAAAGTAATTAACGGGGGGGACGTGAGAGGGACGAAGCAGCCGCCTCACTTAACAGTTTTCTCATGTCCACAGGAAAAAACACACAGCTTCCTCCATTTCCTGAGTTAAAGAATTGGCAAGTCTTTGCTGTACTCTTAGCACCTCTTTAATTCATTTTGTTGCACAATAATAAGCATATGGAGTAGAAACATATGGAGCCGCTATGTAAATGTTTAAGTCATGTTGCTGCATAAGGATTTTTATTCTTCTATCCCAAATACTCGTGTAGCAGACCTCCTACTGACTCTCTCACTACAGCTTGTCTTCATTAAGTTTGATGCAGAGACATCACTGACAGATAACAGCACTTTGTTTGGTTAATTTGAACATGTCTCTTATGGAATACCACACATTTGTTATCTATTGCTAGATTTTTCACTCCTTGCTGGCAGAATAAGTGGGAAGAATATTCTGTAAAGTTTAAAGAAACGGTAGAAGACCTAAATGTCTTTCTTGAGCAAAACAAGTAATATTTCATTGTTTAAATACTCTGTTACATGTAAAAGTGCTGCATTTTAATTTTACTGGGTAAACATAGAGTATTGGCATTTCATTTGTATTTAGAGTAACAAAAAACTAAAATATCCATCATGCAGAACAGCCCATTTCAGAATATATGATACTTGATTATTGTTAGCAAAGCATTGATGTGTTTATCACCTAATGCACCAATAAATGTGAATCAAGTTTGAATTACTTTATATGCTGCTATGTTTCTTTTTCTATGTTTATCTATTGTGATGTATTTTTTATTAGCTGTTTATTTGCAGTAGTTGTCTAAATCTGCAAAGTATCTAGTAAATAAAGGTGTCAAATGAATGTAGAGGAGTAAAAAGCACAACATTTATCTAAAAATGTCGCATCAAGTAATATAAACTGGCATAAAATGGAAATTTCCAAGTAGAGGACATGTGCTTAAAATGGAACTTGTAACATTTTGAGTAAATATAATTATTTGCAGCACATTCCAGCACTGTTTAAATTGTTGCTGCAAATTGTTTCCTTCATATTCAGAAATATTTCAGGCAAATGGGATCTGTGCATGTAGTAGACACTGAAAAATGCTTCTTGTTAAAAAAGCAAAAAAAAGAGAAAAGTAAATGAAGTGATACAAGTATTTAAAAAGTATATAGAAAGGTATCAATAGAGAAGTTTCAAGAGGCCACGGCTAACCCATTTTTAACCACTAGGGGGAGTTGTTGGCACAACTGATATACAATTAAATATTTGTTCAGATATCTAATACTTTAGGTGTGTAAATACAGATCAGATAAAGACTGGATTGGTTGAATCTGTGTGGTTGAGCCCTTGCTTTAACTGTGACGTTCTGTAAGATCTGACACCGTCACCATAAAGAGAGGGTGATATTTTTTCTGAGTGTCTGACCCAGGGCTGATCTTAGTTACTATCCTGAGGTCTGGAGACAGCTGCAGAGCAAGGCTGCCAAAGGGAGCAGCTATCATTGGTAATCTCCTGTAGCATTGATAATGGCAGCATAGCTTTTCTTGCAAAGGGATCGTCAAGCCTCTATCAACATGTTTAAAGGCCTGCCAATGACCCCAAGGAAAACACAACAATGCTAAGGCAGGTTATTGTCCATTGAGACTCTATGTACAGCCAAGATTGTGTTGTTTGTTTGTGTCTATTTACAAGTGATTTATTTTTTCACATGATCAGAATTAGTTAAAAGGTTAAAGGCATTGACATAAAACAGAATGATAAGAACCAGGAGGGAATAAGAGAAAAGAAGAGAAAGATGAAAACAAAGAAAGAAAAAATCAAAGTCACACTCAGTAATGGGCCTCATAAATCAAATGTTTTAAAAAAGGGAATGGCCAGTTTGTCATTTATGACCATAAGATCCAGCTTGTTAGTGTTTTTCATCAGTGTGCATCTCATTTGATTGAGTTTTAACAAACCAGACTAGAATTTTTGAAATTTCCCTTTCAGTTACTCCTATCTTTTCAATTGATGTAGGTAACTTAGTCCTTCGCCCTTGTCCTATCATTTTATTAAACCAATTTCATGTGGAATTCCCCAAGAAAACACATTGCAGTTCTAGCTAGGATGCATGTAAATAATTTGACTTTGCTCTACCTGTGTAACATGTGAGAAAAATTGCTACAACTAAAATTGGCTCTTGTATGCACTCTGACACAATCAGCTTTAGCCATGCCAGTAGTATGATTCTTGGAATGACAATTTCAGTATGTCCACAACTTTGGTTCAGACTTAAATATTTTAGCATTTTGTTGATAGATATCCATGAAATCTAGTACAGATGATTCAAGGAGAAAGAATATTACTTTGGTGATTCTTTAACTTTGCATCAGTCAATTCAGCCAGCAATCTAGTTTATGACCAAATACTTGCAAAACCTACAGCATCTTCGGTCTATGGCTATAAATGAGCAAATACATTATTAGCAAATACATGCTGACATGTTAAACCAGGACAGTGAACATAATAAACATTAAGAACATGTTAGCATGTTTAATAGCAGCATTTGGCTAAATGCTTTAGTAAAGGCCCATAGAGCAGCTTTTGGTCTTATTCTATAACATATAAATGTAAGTACAGTATATAGTTATGTATATACATACCATAGGTATATACACACACAAATGTGCACCTGTTAAATGTTTTTGTTCGGTTTGACCTCCCACAGCTGCCACCATATCTAAGAGTTTGGCCAAGTGTGACAGTGTTGGATGCTATTGTGCCAGATTCCTGGACATAAAGGTAAATATGTGGTGGGTTTCATATATATCTGCCCACCAAGAGAGAAATGATGTCTGAGGATTTTTTATCAGCAAGCTACACTGCTTTCAGGAGGCCTCTATTTGGTAAACAACATTTGTTGTTTTATTGTGTCTTTAGGCCATGTCAGCACTCCATATCAGTTTCATACAAACAGGCATTGGTTACTTCTCAAAGTTACTTGTCAAAGTCATTTAGTCAACACTGTTGATTTCCAGCTTTGGATGTATTTCAATATGGCTATGTAGACTGTTCATTCATAGGTTGCTCAAGTATTTTGCCTAAAGGCTCTATGATGACAGCCTAGAATGTCTCCATACAGCAGCCTCAGCATTTAAGGTCAATCCAATCATTATCCACATCATTCATTTCTATACAAAATCAAGAGATTTTTTGAATGTAATTAATTAAGAGAGGAATGTCCTCTCGTGGCAAGTCTCAGCCCTGAGATTTGAGAGTCACCCTGCTAAAGGTTAGTAATGAACTCAATGCTGTAGAGCCAGATATGAAACACTGCCATTTGGATGTTCTGAATGTTAACTTTCCCTTGGTCTGCAGACGAGTAGGCAAAACAGCGGAGGTGGTGGTAGTGTCCTATTTTTGGAGGGGCTATCAGCAACCTAGTGACATAGGTCTGAGTGACAGGACAAGTGTTGCGTTGGACCCTCCCCTTGCTCATTTGGGGCAGGCATTCCTCTGTGTAAGCAGACACAGAACCACGTCCCATCATATTTCTCTCCCCTTCTCCCTCTCACTCTCTCTCCACCTTGGCCTTCCTATGATGGTTGGCCCACTCCGGGTGTGGGTGGGCACACAGAAGTGTGTGCATGCATGTGTGTGCGTTCAGGTGTGAGTGTTGGCCCTTGGAGCTGGAGTCAGAGAGAAGACAGTGCCCGGACAGTGTGGTGCCCGGACAGTGTGGCAGGCAAAGAGTACGTCAAGGCTCTCTGAGGGGGCCCTGATCGCTGACCATGGGGCCAATGCACTGAGGGCCCCCCCAGATAAACTATAAAAATCAAAGAAGAGCAGAAAATAACCAAGAAAAAGAAGAAAAGCTAAAATAAAACAAAAAACAGACAGAGCTGAACAATGGTTGCAGAGGAAGTGATAATTACATTGTCTGGTGGAGCACCATGGGGCTTTCGTCTCCAGGGAGGTGTAGAGCATCAGAAACCACTCCAGGTGGCCAAGGTAAGACAAATCATTCAGCAGGTGGGACAGTCAGTCAACAGTTTGCTGAGTTAAGACAGAAAACTCTGTTAGATTCAATAGCCCCTCTCAAGAGAAGTGAAACATCAGCTGAGATATATTAGGTAGAGAATTAAGGAGTTGTGAACAAAGCTGAAATGGAATATTGGATGTCACGCAAGCTAGTTTGGGGCCTGAATATGAGTCATCATCTTGTTTGAGCGCAGTTTTCATGCAATGGCAGGGCCATGATTGATTGTGTGAACTTTAAACTTCAAGTTCAGCTGGGAATCTAGAGTAACGCTGCTGCATATCTTCCACTGAGTCCTGCTCCTTTATTAAACTTCATTATCTCAAAGTTTGAGTGACACTGATCAGAAAATATGAGTTTGTCTTTATCGTTTCATTGGTCTGTTTTTGACAAGTAACCTTGAATCTGTTCTACTTACTGACACTGTCCTTCAATTGTGCTTTAAGCAGTGAAATGTTAATTTTGTAGCTAAGAGTTTTGATACATTAAGACCGTGGTTCTATTGACTGTCACTTTGTCTTTTTTGTGAGGAGGTTATGGACACTACATACAAATCACCTTGATCATGATCTAATTTACGCCATCGTGCCTGCATGTTTCCACCACGTCAGAGTTTCAGTGAGAAACCCACATCACTCCAGCCATGCTTAGTCATTTTTAAGCTGGCTGCTTTCCTGAGATCTATTTGGACCAGCAAGTGAGCAATGAATGCCATTAAGTCTTTAGTTCAGCATTTAGTTCTGTTCTTATAATCACTGTTGTTCAGGCCAAAGGCCATCAGTGTTCGCAATATTAAACAAAAATATTACATTGCTTTGTGCAAATTACATCTGCATCTTGTCATAGAAAATATTTACCGTGTAAAGGAAACATTTAACTTCACAACTTGCAGTGGAGCTGTTGAGCCCATTCAACTCAGATAGTGCAAATTCTTCACAAGAATCTGGTGTCTACATTTGGTATCAGTGGCAGTCCAGATCCGAATCTTGATCTCCATTTGAGAGGAAGAGATAAGTATGTAAGACGAACACTGAATTAAAACTGAAAATAGTTTAAAAAACATTAGTAAATAATTTAAAATTACTCATTAATTCCTTCACTTGCTCAGTTTCTATGTGATCTACATGACTTGTGATATGATCAGACACTGCTCTCTCTAAACTAGTCCTTGCTGTTTAAATAAACCTGTGCTGTGTTTTATCTTTCACGAAAACTTTACAGAGACAGATCTTAACTCTGCATACGATAGCTTAGCTTTAGTAAACCTGCATATACATAATGAATACATTTACAGCTATCATACAATCATACATATTCATTAGCATTTTTTAAAATAATTGTTGACCGAGCAGAACTACTTCTCCAGGCAGCTATTTTTGGTTGAGAAGGAGCAAGTCACGGGGTCAGCCAAGGTGTGTGTTTCAGCTCAGTACTTAAATATTAACCTCATATACTATTTTTGTACATGCACTACTCAGTATCTTGCTGCTTGGACAAAAACTTGCAACTTTTCTTTCTAGATAAACTTGCAAAAGAAATCCTATCGGCTCAAACTATGTTGAACTGCATATTGTTCTTTCTCTGGCACCAAATGAGCTGTGAATAAGTGACCAGGAGAGAGAGACCAATTTGCTTTGACCAACCTCTTAAGCCCTGATTTTCAAACAAATCTACTCTTAAATAGCTTTATTTTGACCTTTTTTCACGTTGTATGAAGTCTCTATCTGCTTGTTCTAACAGTTCACTGAAGTTTTACTGTATTCAGTTAATCATTTTGTCCAAATTTCTCAAAAAATTTAGCCTGACAGTTTTTCTGTCTTTGTAAAACTTTGTCCAAAATAAATAGTTTTGTGTGCTTTGTCCACAAAACATGGAGTTTACAATGATTATCTCACTAGTTGGTTAATGGAAATGAAGAAGCTTGTTCAACAGATTAGTAGTGCTTTGGACCATGCACATTTAAGTATAAACTCTATCTTAAACATCTTCTATTCATCAAAAACCTCATTTACATCTAGAACAACAAATGTATGCATTTTTATATTAATTTTCTCGGTACAACTATTGTTAGAGAAAAGAAAATGTTTTTGCTTGCAGACCTCTAAATTTTTAATGATGATCCCAGAAGATTTCATCTGTGCAAGACAAATGGGAATCTTTACTGAAGCTGTTTTTTTCAGAAAAAAAATTCTGATCTTGCACCTTTAAATTACATATTTGAGATAACCACCATATTCATAAGAAAACACTGCTAATAGATAGTATTTAGCGCCACAAGACACTTTAAATTTACTCTTTAAAATATTAATTCTTCATGTATTTGACTTCTGCAGAATGTGGTAGTATGTACACAGACCCATGAGACACCAAATCAAATTTATGGTGCTGGACGACAGCTGTTTCTGTCAAACTATCCAAAACAGCATGCTCCTTCACCCCTGAGAGCAGGGAGGCTCTGTCTTGTCAGGTCTCCTGCTATACAGACCACAACAGGTGAAATAGTCAGAGGGTTCAGAGGAGGAGCTGGTGTGTCAGTGAAAAGTTTGTGCCTGTAGGCCTGCATGCAAACATTTGTGCGTTTATTTATATGAAATCATGTGTATTTTTGTACCAGTTCATGAGGTGTGTTTGTGAGAGCATGTATGGGTATAATAACTGTTATGCCTTGCAACCACAAGGTGACTGACTGAATGAATAACTGACATCCTGCAGGCTACCACAAGCAGGCACAGGCCACTTAAAAAAGGCTTAGCTAAATGGGGATGTGGGATTTCATTGCGGGGACACCAAAATAGCTGGAAAGAAAACTACAGTAATTAGGTCAATGCTACTTCATCCCCGAAATCCACTGCACAGTATTATTTAATACATGGCAGTGCCCTCACAGAGTGTGATGAACACCTGTCATTGTCTTTTTTAAAAAAAAAAAAAAGAAAACAATCTGCTTTGAATTTATTATGGGACATGTATACATGGCCTGCACAGACCTGAGGCAATTTAAGGTGGGCATAACGCCACGTTACTGACAGACCTTGGGCACAAATAGCAGAGCACCAAATGAAGATGGCTGCTGGCTGGCATTTCCCTGTTTAAGTGTCTGTGTGATTGCCCCACTTGAGCTGCAATATGTGGCATATGTCTGCAGCAAGATCGAGCTGTCAGAACAAAATCTGCTTTCTGTCAGTCACGATCACCAACAAAGACAGGACACCAGCATACCTCTGTCCCTTAAATCTGAGGGGATTAAAAGCCTAGCAAGGAAGTACAGCAAAATAGAGTGTTGATAGTTGTGCCAGTTGTCCTAAAAACTTCTTCAAAGTATCCACTGTACATCCACTCTTCAAACTAAAGCTAAAGACTTGAGACCTGGCCTCAAGTCAGGAGTCATATTTGATATTAAAAAAATATCCTGGAACAATAGAATATAAATGTGCAAAATTATGCATCCCTGCATACTTTTACACATTAAATATTAATTACTAGGTACATACATTGAAGACATTTGACTTTGAAGGATGCAAAAAACTATTAACACAGACGAGTGAAAAGTACAGACACCCTTGTACTGAACTGTCAGCGTTCAAATGTGAACAACTTGCATTTCTTGGACATAGGTTTGGTTTGAGGTAAAGCTTAAAACTCAACCCATCAAAATACACGATTTGTCTTACTTTTTCTCATCTCTAAATGTTAAAAATTTTGTTTTCTTTTGCTTGCACAGGTGCGTAAACGCAGCAAGGCATGCAGGGCTGGGCTGCGGGAGGCTGATGAGCTGGTGTCAATTAATGAACAGCCATGTGGAACGTTATCCCACGCCCAGGCTATGGACCTCATCGACAGCACCCCTGGGACACTGCACATTCGAGTCAAAAGGTCAGAGTGACACAAGAATTAGAGTGATAAACTGTCATTATTAATGTGTTTGATACTTTCACTGTTATGCATTCCCAAAATATACAAGGAAAACCTTTGAACTAACAATTTTTTCTGCTGCCTCCTTCCCACTCCACCCATTTTGGCCTTAACTTGGCCACATTGATATTTTTAAACCCTCCACTTGTTTGCAGGGTGCCTGTTGGTTTTCAGTCCGTGGTGCTTGTGACCCGAGCTCCATCTCCACGTATAGACAAAGAGTACCGTGCTGCGCTACGTGCAATGTCACCCACCCACTTGCACCATGCACCCATCCGTGAAGTCCACCGTAGTCGCTCCTCCCTGACCAGTGGTTTGACATCTCCACCTGGTAGTGAGGCATACTATGGAGAGACTGACAGTGATGCAGATGTGGCGGGCTATGAGAGGCAGCGTCGGCAAAAACGCCGCAGCCCTAGCAACTCCAATCCAGGGAAACCAACAGGACGAGCCTCCCCTGAGGGTGGAGAGACATCAGAGATGAGTGGCTATGACAGCGCCCCAGATGCACAAGTTTTTCCTACTTTGTTGGAGGGACGTGGGGGAAATGGAGATGGAGGAGGAGAGCTACCAGGGGTAGCACGGAGGGAGGTTATATACCAGCCTCCTCCAGGAATATGGTCCTCCCAAACATCCACTGAGACCTCCTCCATTATTTCCTCAGCAGATGACCAAGGGCCAAGGGATGGAGGGCAAGAAGAGGACAGTGGCTTTCTAGAGCCAGCAAATGTGCCACTGGTTTCCCCTGAGAGGGCAAAGGAGGCCCTGATGCTGGGCTCTCGCAATCAGCTTGTACCCATGGTGGGTCCTGTGAATAAACCAATCGATGATGAGCTTACAACAACCTACATGGAGAAGGCCAAACAAGCTAGTAAGTACAGCTGAGGAGGAAAAATGGCAGGAACCTTAGTGTCACAGAGGTTCTTTAAACCAGCCTTTGACCAATTCAAACAAAAAACTGTGACACACACAGTAAACTCTCCATAACAACCCAAACAACCATTAGTTTAACACCACTCTGAATAGAGGTCAACCTGAGCTAAGTATGTTAAACATGGCCTGTAAGGTTTACTATATTTAGCTCCCGTTATGTGTGTAAAAACCCAAGTGATCATTTTGGGAGCACTAAAAAGCATCTACAGCTGCTTTTATGTATCAAGTATCAAAGCAGGGACACTCTAATTTTCCCTGCTCCTTTCTCTGCCTTTTTCTTTCTCTACTTATCTGCTATGTTTTTTTTATTGCTGTTATATCAACTTTATAAAAGAGCACACGCATGTTGTTATACTTGTAAAAAATCCCAAACATGGAGAGATATTCCTCCTTTGATAGCCTGTGGCAATCTTAAAATGTAACGTAGAACCCTGCTGTTTAAAATTCTGCTATCTAAAAAGTCAAAAAAAGAAAGGGATTTTCGTTTTTTACCATACATATAACAAAGTACTATTTACTGAAGGTCTCTTGTCATTGATATTCACTAAGTTATACAAGAGGTCAATAACTGCAACAATATATATGTGCAACATCAAATAGAGAGCACTGACACTGACCAAGCATTCTTTCCTACAACTTGTTGTCTTGCCCATCATCTGTGATAGGCAAAGGACGGAGTTGGGCCATTTGAAGTCAATGGGTTCTTTTGAAAACTTAAATAAATTTACCCTTGAAAACCCCCCTTGCAATCACAGAGTTCAGGTTTAACATCATAATGTTCTACTTAGGAACCCTGTTCTTGACAAATTGAGTACTCCCTTGACACGGCAGTGTACATTCAGGTAACAGAATTAGGTTGCCAATGATAATCTGCTTAATACCATAACAAGTTATAGGATATGCTGCAGCTACCCTTTGAAGTTCTCCTTGCAGTCATCTTCAACATGCAACTTTCCACCGGCTTGCAAATATTTTTAGTAGTTATATGTCAGAGTACATAAGACTAATAATGTGCAAATTTATCCTTCACCCTAGCTAATGTGAGAAGCTAGAGGCTTGCCTGGAATTTTCCTGGAAGTGCATGTGTAGCAAGTTAAGAACTGGATGCCTATTGAAGGCACTGCGGTCAGGACAGGTTTAGATACTCATGTCAAAGCCAGTTCTTGGCTTAAGGGTTAAATATGTTAATTCTGACTTCCCTGACCTTAGTTTGGTACAAACGTAATGCTATTGTGAAACTATTCTTAATAGCTATAACTTTCATATCCTGCAGAGCTGAATCGAGGGGATACACAGCAAGACAAGCATGTAAAGGAAGCCAAAAGCAAGTGTCGAACAATTGCCTCCCTACTGACAGATGCTCCCAACCCTCACTCCAAGGGGGTGCTGATGTTCAAAAAGAGACGACAGCGCTCCAAGAAGTACACCCTCACCAGCTTTGGAAGTGTGGATGAGGACAGGTGTCGTGACTCACAAGAGGAAGATGGGGTATTACCTGGCAGCGAATCAGAGTTTGATGAGGATGGTTTCTCGTCAGTTCCTGACCCAACCTGGGATAGTGACTACTTGGATATGCTGGAGAAAAGGGCGACGGCAGGGAGTGAGGGTCGTGGGGATGGGGCAGAGGGCGCTCTAAGCCCAGGGTTGAGTGACACTGCAGGTAAGGGTGCCCAGTTGTTTGAGCAACAGAGAAAGAAGGCTGCTGAGCATGCCAAGAAGGTTGAGGCAGCACAACCACAGGCTCCTCCACAGTCTCAAGTCCAGGAGCAGACTCAGATGTATCAATTGCAGCCAGACATACAACCACAGATGCAACAAAACCTCCAGCCTCAGCAGATGATACTACCTGGTCCTACAGTCACACAGCAAGAGCTCTCTCAGGCTCAAATTGCAGCCAATGAAATGTCTAATGGAGACCTATCCCACTCTGCAGTTAGTACAGCTTGCATGGTGATGTCACCCCCACCTGTGGCACCGAAACCAGCCACCGCCTCAGTGACTATTCTGACCAGACCTACACCACAGGCTGAAACACCATTACCAGAATTATCTACTAGTAATGTTCACAACAGAACAGCACGTCCTTTCACTCCTGGCTTTATCAGCATTCGAGCTGCAACTGCTCCTGTAACGTTCCGACCACCTGTTGCAAAGACACCCCAGCGTCCTGCTTCAGCAGCTGTTGTTCCGCCACCTTTTTCCACTGCCTCTGAACAAAACACTAATATTACATCAGTAACATCACAGCTACACCCTGGTCAACTGTCAGGGTTGTCCTCACCACCATCTGTACCTCAGGGTCCTATGGCCCCAGCACCAGAAGCTCCTATTACCTTTCACCCACATCCTATGTCAGTCTCTGCAGAGATAATTCAGTCATCACCACCCATAACTACCGTTCACCATGCTCCATTTTCATCTGTGCCCACTGTGTGTACACCTTCTGTGCCCCTTGCTCAACAAGTACCAATGGTTCCAGCCCCTGTTCCTCTTTTATCTCAAATTCCTGATTCAGCTGACTCAGTTGCCCTAGTGCCTCCAATCCAAGTGCCAGTTGCACAGCCGCCTCCACCTCAATTTTCTATGGCCCCCATGGCTGCAGTGTCAGTGGTCTCCCAGCCAGAAGCTGTAGCTCCAACGCCTGTTCCTGGTTCAATGGGTCGCACAGGAATCTTACTTGAGGCTCGACGGCGTGGTGGCAAACCCAAGCCTATGTTTAATGTGCAAGATGTCACAAAGAAATCCCCTAATCCTGAACTACTGTCCATGGTGCAGAACCTGGATGATAGATCTGTTCGAAATAAATATGGCCAACCACTGTCTGAAGAGAATGATGGTGAAGAGACTGAGCGGAGTGGTGAGGTTGGTATGGGAAGGGTGCCTCCTCCAGTGGCACCCAAGCCTAAAGTCATTCACGAGACCCCACAGTTTCTTCAGGCAGGTGGTAAAGGGGCCCAGCTGTTTGCTCGCAGGCAGAGCCGCATGGGCATGTACGTAGTGGACACCCCATCCGAGACCCCTTACCAGCAGGAAGTGGCCTCACACAGTGCAGTCTATCCCCTTGAGTCCCAAAGCAATCCTTCATTTGCTTCTCAGTGGAAATACTCGCCAAATGTCCGTGCTCCTCCACCTATTGGGTACAACCCGCTCTTGGCCCCTTCTATCCCTTTGGGACCTCAGAGGGATACAAGCAAGCCAGACAGTAGAGGTAGAGGAGTCTCAAAAAAAGAGGGCATCAAGGCTCTTGATTCAATGAGAAGGCAGCCCTACCAGCTCAACCCTGCCATGTTCAATTATGGGGGCAGTGTTACTAATCTATCAGCCATGCCTTCTTATCAGGCTCAGAGGCAGCAGAGTGACTACACAACAATGGTTGGCAGCTCATTAACTACACCTAGGCAAATCCCCATCAAAACTGCCCGTGTCTTTGAGGTCAAGCGATTCTCCACACCTACACCCATGTCGGCTCCAACTCTGGCTCCCAAGGTCATCGCACCCCGTTCAGCCACTACCCTTGGAGAACCTTTGACTCATTCTGGCATGACCTCTCCACCTCTTGCTACTCTAACTCCGACCCCAGCACCTCTCTTTACTTCAGCAACTGTCAATGCCCCAATCCCAGCTTCTCCACCCTCCAAACCAGCTGGACTGCCCAGCCTCCCAAGTTTCTCAACCACACCTATTTCAAACCCTGTGCCCCCAGCAGTCCCTACACCTTACACTCCAGTATCATACACATCTGGTCTCCTGACAGCCAAGCAGTTCCAAAGCGCTCCTGAACTCAGTATTCTGGCTTCTTTGCCTCCACTGAAGTCCAACACAATTCAGGCACCCAAACCACGCTTTGTTGCCACCAAGGGAGGTGTCCAGCCCCGTGTCTGGAGGCCTGGGGCAATGTGAGCAGCAGTCCTATTCATTTAGCACTGAAATGACTGATTTATTATCGGCAGAGAACTAACAAATTAAAAACCTTTTGTAAATTGTAAATTGATTTATAACTTAAGTCAAGCAAAAATGCTGAATATCTATTGGTTTCAGTTTCTTCAATGTGACCATACTCTATTTTTCTCTTCTAAGATCATTGTAAATTGAATGTTTTGGGGTTTTATGCAGTTGGTCAAACAAATCAAAAAAAAGTTTTGGGAAACTGAAATTGTGATTCTCTAATTCATTTTTTAGTTAATAAAATTTTGACATGTTAATATAAAAGCAACCCTGCATCCATTCATTTAATTTTGCTATACATATGATGAAGAACTTAAGGTACAGAAGTGATTTAGTGCAAAGTTGGAACCCAGAAATCAGTCAGTTTTTTGAAAAATGTTAGAACTATAACAAAACATCTACTTGCTGT
The DNA here is from genome assembly GCA_029814665.1 of Acanthurus lineatus. NCBI lineage: Eukaryota > Metazoa > Chordata > Actinopteri > Acanthuriformes > Acanthuridae > Acanthurus > Acanthurus lineatus. The sequence continues at coordinate 19,221,726 of JAPZDV010000003.1, forward strand.
TCATAATGCTGCTTATCACATTTATATTGCTGCTAACACATTTACTCTCACATGTATCTGAGTGACACTTACCAGCAAATACTAGCATATACTGTATGCCATATAGTTGACCGTATGTCTGTCGAGGGTGAGATATGTGTAAGGCTCCTGGATAACTCTTTCTACTATTACAGCAGAAATACCATCTAAAAAGAGCCTGTACTGTTATTTTGAAACTTGATATGTCTGAAAGATGTTGAAAATGAAAAGTTGCAGTTCCGACCACAGGATTAAATACCTGAAGATGTTTGTTGTAGTATGTTGACAGAAGGAGGATCACAAAGCATAGCGAGATGTCATCTATGACATGAAATTCTGTTATTCAGTTCTTGTCCTACTAACTGACGTGCACTGAACCTTTGAACGGTTGCACTACAAAGCAATACCAGTTATGTAGAAACCCATGATGACCAGGCGATGCTCAGAGGTTTTAATGATGCATGACCTATTGAGAACTATTTTAAAATCAGAAGTTCACCGTGGTACTATATGTGAGGACAAGGTTTGCTCTTCTAAGCATTAGTGAGGTGGTGCCAAATAACACTGCTCACTATAGCCAGAGAGAAATGCTATCTTTTTAGCATGGGTCACATTCAACAAGTTCCCAGGCTGTCACCGAATGTACACTTGTCACTGGATATTATAGTGTTCAGTTGCTGCTTAGGAACACCAATGCCTCCTTTATTTGACTATGATCTTTTTCACATATGTGTAAAATCTTAATTTTTATTAAGAAAACACCACAGATGAAGGAATTTGTAATTTGTTTTGCTTAAATGTGATTAAATCTGAAGCGATTAAGGGGAAGTTGACTGACTGAGAGGCACCAGCATTTTTAAAAAGGGTTCAAGACATGAGAGTGGCTGTGGAGGGGGGAAAATAGGCAGTGTACAGGTAAGGCAGTTTATTGAACGGGGTCATAGCCCACCATGTCACATAAAGGGTTATGGTCAGATGTGGTTGCATGGCAGAAATTTTGGTCTTACTGTACAGTTGAACTGTAAATAGTTATGAAATTCCACAGCCTGTAAAAGTTAACGAAGGACGATCAAGTAAGTTTGGTACCTGAAGTTTTTTTGGTAAAGCTAAAGAAGCTGATGGAAAAAAGCACAGAAGTTGGTGTCTTTCTTTATACTGATTGTCATTAAAAGTAAGGATAACTATTTAATGGCTAGAAACTTGGCATCTTAATGGAAACAAGTACGACGCAGAGAAATTAATGTTGTCTTCAGTTGTGGAATTCTTGGAGAGATATTTTGTTGAATGTTTTTTTTTTAATCATTTTTAAAACAATTTCTTCTAGAGCCTTTATTTGTTATAATAATGTGGCTACAAAAATTTAGAGGGTGGATATAGTTTTGTTGAGGTGTAAAATATGATAAGTACTTTTTTTTTGAATGTAGTAAAATAATAAAAGGGTGGAAAATCTTTGTCATTAATACTGAGTAGAAGTTTATACTGACCAGGAGACAAGACAGTTTTAGAGAAATAAAATTAGATTTGAAAGCACTCGTTATCTGACGTGTCTGAATTTACACTGCCCCCTGCTGCTGATTGTATAATCCTGCACTTTTATTTTAATGTACTGTGCATGCCCATTAAATGAGAATATTAATAACTCAGCATTGCAATGACACTATACCTGTATATTTATTTTAATAAAAAACTATATGTTTAACTGTACACTGAGGGAGTAAAATTTCTTTACACATACCAAAACACACATATATATTTGACTTAAGCCCTTTTTACTGTTGCAACTTTTAAGAAAAGGCATACATTTTTAAATTGTGAGGGTTTTTTATTCGTAAAGTCAGATTTCTTCAACATGTCCTGTTCCAGCTTTCTATAAAGTAAACCTATTTTTCTAGACAAGCCTAGTCAGGCTAGTTTTTGGGCTAGGTTTGGTAATTAAATAAGATAATTAATTTAACAGACATAATACTACTGGATATTTGAATAATAAGATGGAGAACTGCTTCTTTTTGTTATGCTCTTTCAAGTGAACATATAAGATAATTTCTTCCTCCTTGTGCAACACAGGGTTGCAAAATAAAATTCAAGTTTTCCTCCCACATATTACAGTAATTACTTGGCAAGAGTCTTACTTGATACATCAAGGCTGACATTACGACATACATATTTAGCAGTAAAGATGCAGAGAAATACACAGTCCATTTTAACTGCAACTGACAAAATTTAGGATAAGCATAGAGAGAGACTGTTACAACAAAATGAGCTAACTTTTTGTAGTAAGTAAGAGTAAACAACAGTAGAAAAAACACTGTAAAAATACCATGTACATGCATCAAAGCAATTCTGGGCTTTGCCACTAGATGGTGCAAGGTTTAAAGATGCACGGGAAGATGAATTGATGGATGGATGGGTGGATTCTATGTTCTAGACATTTAGATATATAACAACTGCATTAAAACACTTAAAAGTGGTGAACTTTCATACATGTGAATCTTTTGAAGTCTATTTTTTCCTGAATAATTTTTTACATGTCTACATCCAGCTCTGTGAGCACCAAAGTTCTTTTGGGGGCTATAGCCCAAGAAACTCCTGCTTTGTTTTTGTTTTGTTTTTTTCTGTTAACATGAACATTAGCCACTGGGTGGTGCTGTAGACTCAAATCTGAATATGCAAGTAGAGGGGCATTTTGTTGCCAAGCTCCACACTCACATGCTGCCTATATATAGGGCTGTTAATATCCAAACAGAGGACTATTTATAGAGCATTTGAACTGTTGCCAAGACACTACTGTAATTAGTTTTGTTTTTAAACTTAACTGCTTTAGAAAAGATCAAATTAAAAAAGACAAAATTCGCTTCTCAGCTTATGGAAAGTTACCGTTTTAAAATAATTCATATTAAAGTACATGCACACACAGTCAATGACACTTACATATAAAATGATACAATCATTTGTAGTTACAGATAAAGAACTACAGTAAAAATGACAATTAATGTATCAGGTGGTCCAATTCTTCAATTCTCTTGATCTCTCTTAATTTCTCTTCATCCTAATATTTGGTCAGTACTCCTGACAATCAAATCATTCTTCCAGAGATCTTCTAGAGTAGGAGGAAGAAATATTTTAGAAGCATGGAAAAGAGGTATTTCGAAAAGGTTGACTATGAGGATTTTTTTTTAAATTGTGGCATTATTTTTTTAAATAAAAAAATCACAGTTAACATTTTGTAGATCCAAACTTCTTTACAAAATACATCATAAAAAGAATAGAACATTATATAAAAATCATAATAAAAACAAAATAAAAATCAGCCCAAGAAATCTAAAGTGCAGTAACTGCATACAAAGCAAGGATTCGTGAAAAGACACTGAAAGAACACGATCAAGTATGTTGCTCCAGATCCAACAGGAACCGTGACAACAAAAGATGGATTGGCTGTTTCCTCTCTGTAAGACCCCACGTGGTCAGAAGCAAGACCGTTTCACTTACTGACTGTGTGTTTAGTGTGTACAACGTAATCGTGCAGCAGATAATGGAAAACTTTCTCTGAATGAAGTGTGAGATGGCTCTAAAATTACTGAGAAGTGAGGGGTCAAGATGCGTTTGGAAAAGAAGCTGGACAAGAGCTTGTTTAAAATAAGGTAGAACTAAGACAAGTGAACAATTTATAAAAAAATATTGATTTTGAGCAAATGCCCAGATGTGAGGCTGAAAAATGTACCACCTTTGCACATTAAATTTGAACTTTGAATTTGCAAAATAAATAATGCATACTTTAATCATTATTATAACCTTCAAAGTCTTGACATTATTAGAGGGTTTTGAAACATCAATTGTAACCATTATTTCTCAAGAATTTTTCTGACATTTTTAAAAATCAATATTTGATACAGAGGGGATTGCACTGAGGGACTTGGGTTGGCTAGGCTTGGGTTTTAGAACTTTTTTTATGCATTCATGCTACAGTTACTGGAGAGTTCTTTAAGTAAACAAAACACAAGAGGTAGTACACATGCATTGTCTTTTATTGGTTACTGGCCCTTGGTTGCTCTCCAGTACTTCGAAATGTACTTGCATAAGTTGTTTTAACCATGCAAAAATTGTATCTGACAGCTCTGTCTTCACATATCCATCATGTCCAGTCACGTGATGCTTCAGAGAAACTGAAAATGTGACAATCTAGTGTCGGGTTAGAGTAACCTAGGGCGTGAAAGAGCTCAACCTCACCTTGAAACACAAACCGACATGGCCTTAATATACACACATATGCTTAACCTTAAACTTTCACAGTGTACTTGTACATGCTCTACTCTCCTTACTCTGTCTCTCTGTGTACCCTAAACACACCATGAAGTCCTTTGAGGTTATCTTATAGCAGAGCTCTGTTCCCCTCGTTCTTTAAGGCTACTAAATATAGTCTTCTGAACCATCTGTGAGAATGATTTTGTTCCCTTAATATCCCCATCAGCACTTTCAGCTGGCCAACAGAGACTTCTCCCCCCGCCTTAATGCTCCCCCGAATCCCTATTCATACTCTTAACCTCACCCTCCTCCTCCTCCCATCTTGACACCAACACTGCTGCCACCCACAACCCCAACCCTCTGGAAGACCTGCCATCCGAGTGGAGAGTGTGTTTTGCACTTCCCGGGACCTTGGTCCAGCCATACGAGGGGTCAGAGGCACTGAGGGATTTGTAAACTTGTGATTAAGATCACCAGCATTGAGCCTTGGGTCTTCACTTTTCTGCTTGGTATTTATAGGTCTGTCTCTCCTCACAGGATTACAACAAAAACCCGGTGAGTGGATATGCATCTCATCAGTTTGCTTTGTCCTGCTAAAGAATCCACAGCTTGGATTTAAATTTTGGTTGCTGCAAAATCGAGGAGAGAAAATAAAGATGTGCAACGTGCTCCACATCAAAATTTCTACAGGTTGTGCAACTGATCTCAGAAAAGAATAACGAAAGACAACATCAACAGTTCAGTGAAAATGATAATTTTGCTTTCGATGAGAATGCTTTAGATTCTACCAACGATTAATGATTTGCTGCTTTCAGATTTTCTTGGTAGGTCTTAAAATGACCAAAGGAATTGCTGAATGTGCTGGCCAGCCCTCTCTGTGGGTGCTGCAGAGATTTTATAAGGTGTCACCAAATCTTGACAGGGGGTGGTTAATCTGAGCACAAGGGTTCCCTAAGCTTGTAGGTATTTAGACCAATAAAAATGAAGTCCAAAACCTTCCTCATGAACATCCAACTGCTCCAGATCCCGCTCATGTTTTGAGAGAGGTTCAAATGTACCCTTAGAATTGTTTTCTGGAGGTGTGTATTGTGTCCCTAAGTTGTGCGCCAAGCCCATTTGATAGTCGAATGACGCCACTGCACGTCGCTAAAATGTCTTGGCTTGAAATGGCTTTTAAAAATAGCTGCAGTGGGTTAAGTTACAGCCAGTAGATGTGATGTGATGTTTTACCACTTGACTGGGCCTTAAGGAAACCGTTGGGAGCTGAAGGTGCAAAATATAGATGTAAGAAGATAAAAAAACAGCATAAATTAAACACATCATGCAAGGACACAGATATATATCCCAGGCATATTCCAGGGAGGCACCACAGGTTTTAAGAAATTTGGTAATATGAATCATGTGACAGATGAGAAAGGTATTACTCCCACTGCCCCCACCTACATATTCCATGTACATGCAGATTTGGGAATATGATCAGATCTTATTTTATGATCTAGAGGCCTTTGCTTTCACTGCTGTTGAATAACATCAGAATGCAGTGATAATCAATTTCTGCAAACTTCTGTTTACGCTGACTAAGTTTTTGAACTGATTTTGTGCCCAAAAACAAAGAAAACACACTAAGTCATATGTTTCCTTTGGTGCACACATCTGTTGTACGGGGGCATGTGGGGAATCTGAGGGCACTGACTTCTTCCTTGAACTTGAAAAATGAGCAGGGCCTGTGTTGTTTGTCTGTCTGATACATACATGCCCCATGGATTGACTTGTGTATGTTTAAGATTAGGGCTTTTTAGTATTTTTGTTGTTGTCGTTGTTGATGCTGCTCATGCCATTTTCCTCCCTGAACCTCCAGCCATGCCTCTGGGAACACCTGCACCCGTAAACAAGCGGAAAAAGATCTCCAAGATCATAACTGACCTATCACATGTCACACAGGATGGTAAGGCTGGCCTTAAGTTGCCTGACATTGAAACCAAAGTTCCATATGCTCCATACAAATCTCTCATATAAAGACAGAATGCATAGATGGGTTACAGATGATCATCTATCTATGCATCTGTGATCATCTTACAGTGTAAACAGGGTTATGTCTTTAGTGCAAGTACAAGTGCAAGTAAACAAGACTAGATCAAAACCTAGTACATAGCTGGGCCATATAGGGTCAATGTGATGTGATTAATTTGTTACAGGAGTAGTCAGCAGTGTCTTTAATGTGAATACTTGGATATTAAATGCTCATTTGCAATTTCCTGTAGTGGAGCATAGTATATTTCTTATACCAAAGTAGCAGTTCACATTACATTGACATATTATGAGTAGGTAAAGAGCAATATTGCAACACTTTTAGCTCATATGTCGGAATCTTTGATTTTACAGAGAGCATATTTTGAGTGTATTTATAACTAAATTCATTATTTGTTAACACCTATTGCTTTTACATTTGTATCTCTCTGCTTTCTCCCAGTTATGTCTCTTATTTTTTCAAGAGTTACTTTGTATTGATTGTAAATTGTCAGACTGTTATTTGAAGTTCTTTAGCTGTGAAGTCTCATGGTGCATGGGTAGCTGTTCTCTATCCTACAGATACTCTTATAGTGAACAACTAGATGTTTGATTTGAAAAATCTCAGATCTTATTACTTTGTAGCTTACATCATTTCCATGGTGAGTGACATCAAAATATGGAGGGAATAAATGCATTGGCTGCACTCAAAAGGCATTTAAGCAGCACATAAAACCGGTGAAGGAGCATTTATGTTTTTACTTATGTCTCCTTTCCTGTCCTTGTTTCTCATTGGAGTCGTACCTAAAATAAAGCAAATTTTGTATGTAAATAATTACTGCAAAGTTGAAAAGTTATGCTGTCCTTAAGGTAGAAAAGAATAAGTGCTGATTTGTTTTTAAGGTGCAACAGGAAAAGCTAAGCTTGGAAAACAAACCAGTGGCTCGATTTTGTCACTCAGTTTCTTAGCTACTCAGTCAAAGAACCATGTTTGTAGGGCTGGGCACCAAGGCCAAGCAAAACATAAGCACAAACAATAACAAGCAAATTTCATTAACATAACTCTTATTTAAGTTGTAAGTATTATGAAGCTTGCCACTGTGGTCACATTATAGCAGGATCAACACATAAAAAATGAACTGAGAGAGAAAATAAAAAAAAACAAGCATTTAAAAATCTGTCATCCTAAAGGTGGTCAGAAAATTTACCTATCATTGGTGAATATCAGTATATGACAAATTCAGCATTTTGTTCAACAGAGATCCTTTTTATGAGTTTTAGTTTAACATATTACTAAATGTATCAGTTCATTTTTACTTTTACTTTACTTCTTTTAGTAACATTTTGATTTAATGTTAAGATATTTCTAAATGTAATGCTTATTAGTTTGAACATCCCTCACCTAGAGTATGAGTCGGAGCCAGAAGCCTCTGAGTTTGACCTGGGAACAAAGATCAGGACTCCAAAAGACATCATGCTGGAAGAACTTTCCCTGCTAAAGAATCGAGGCTCCAAAATGTTCAAGATGAGGCAGCAGAGAGTGGAAAAGTTCATTTATGAGAACAATCCTGATGTCTTCAGCAGTGAGTCTATGGTAAGAGAACAAATCCAATCCCTTTTTCAGTAATTTAAAAGCAAATCTTTCCCAAAAATTAATGACACAGTGTGAATTAAAAACCCTGAAATTTCACCCAATTTCATGCAGAAATGTGACTTTCTTTTTTAAAAAAATGTTGATGGTTGTTATTGTTGAAGAATGATGTTAAAACTGTTTGATTTATGACATTACTGATCAGACAAAGCACATAAATATAAGTTTTTTAATTATCTGGAAGAAGATAGTTGTTTCCAATGCACATTTATGTTTTCAAAAAGATAAGACATGGTTATGTGGCATAAACAAATTAATGTGTTGAGTGGCAGATGACTGGTTATATCGATCATATTTCTTTCAGGATAACCTCCAGAAGTTTGTTCCCTCCTTGGGTGGTCAGATGGGAGGTCAGATGATAAATATTGGTGGGCATTTACTTAGCAAAGAGGCTGGACAGCTACGTTATGGAGGGATAAATATTGGAGGGGGAGCTCCTGTGCCTCCTCCAAAGCCTGGAAGCAAAGGTGCAGGTGCTGGGGGAGTAGGAGGAGCAGGAGGAGCTGGAGGAGCAGGAGGACTGGGTGGAGGTGACCATGGGGCAGGTGAAAAAGGAGAGGGAGCTGGTGATTGGTCTCCACTAAAAGGTTGGTATAATGTATCATATCATTATTTTTTTATAATCCAGTGCCCATTGGTTCATAGAGAATTAAATAAAAAATTTCCTAAGATGTGTTTATTTTGCTATTATCATTTACAAGAAATAAATTATGGTAAAATAAACAAATACACAAAATATATAAATAAATAATGCTCGTAGTTTAATTCTTTAATTGGCCAGATGGTCCCACAGGATAAAAGATCTCCTCTTACAGGGAGATATATTACACAAATATATATTAAACAAATGAAGTTAAGAAATATCTATGCAATAAAATATAAGTAAGATATTTTTTTCTACTTATTGCTGTGCAGTTAAATGCCATATTATATAATAACTTGAAAATCTTGTCTTTGCTCACGACCAGCATTTAAACTTCTCATGACAGCACTAATAAATAGGTGTACCCAAGAATCCAAGTCCATTATTGTTGGATGTGGTTACAGGTGTAAGAGAACACATTTTAGAGGCTAAATAAGCTTGAGACTTTCAACAAAAGATGGCGGTAAAACTCTCCTTTTATCTCATGTTTTAAGTCACTTTTTAAAGGTATTTTGAAAACTACATTTACTTGTTTTCTTGCAAATCTTGAGAGAGGAACAATTATTTTGTTTGTGTAGTAATTATGAAGCCACCATTGGTAGCTTAGTTTAGCTTAATTAAAGGGGCAGGCAATGGACTTGAGTCCTCAGGCTGTTCATGTTCATGTTAAGAGTAATTTAAACTTAACTTCAACTCTGTGGATGTTTTCTTCATAGCAGGTGGAAGAGGTGATGCTAAAAAGCAAATTCATGTGAAGACATACATGTCACCATGGGAGAAGGCAATGAAGGGTGATGAAAACCTCTTGGCCACTTTGAAAACTGCAATGCCTGGCCCCATTCAGCCTAAGGACTTACCCAAGTGGAAATGCTTCAACAGGTGCACTGCTTAAGGCCTGACTTTGTAGGTGCTTTGTGACAAAAGGGACAATAATAACTCTCTCACCTTTTTTGTTAGGTGCGCCATGCCATTCGGTGGCTTTGAGAAGGCCAATCAGTTCCTGAAATTCCAGCTGCCGGAAGCTGAGGCGAACAAACCGGAGCCTGAACCAGCAGTGGTGTACCAACATGACATCGGCTGCCGGCCTTCCTTCAATCGCACTCCTATTGGCTGGGTGGGCAGCAGTGAGCCCAGCAGCATCCATATGGAGACTGATGTTGTGCCCTTCGATGGAGAGACCGATGAGCTGTGAAAAATTATTCATACTGTGATTACACACAGAGCACAGACACATACACACACGCAAGCATGAATGCATGCATACACTTTAGCATGCACATACACAATAGACAAGCTTACAATGATGAATTTGAATCTCTACGAGTGGATAATTGAAAGTGTCCATGAATTGTGGGAATGTTCTTATTTTGCTCTGTATTTGGTTGTAAGGCAAAGAGACAAGCTATTGATGTCACGGGGAGAGAAAACATCAAACATTTTTTTGCTAAGTTCATAAGTCAAGTCTTAACACTCCTTTAATTTGTCAGAAAAGTCAGTGAAAAGTTGCAGAATTTGTCAGTGAGGAAAGAATGAATCATGTACGAAGAACAGATTTATGTTATGTTGCTGTTGTGCACGCTGTCTTGATGTCAACTTGTTGTCATATTTGTTTTTTCCCAGTGCCTTCTGTGTTTAAGCTTCTCTTATCTTTTGTTGAGCTATGAAAACCCTACAAACTGTCAAATTCAGGATGCATGCAAAGGGTCAGTTGTTGAGCCATTGGCCTACAGTACAAGCAAAGTTTCTCCACAACAAACCCTTTGTAACTGTAAAAATCCTCTTGAAGATGGAATAAAATGTCAGGGGGAAATAATTTTGTGTGTGGAAATCTTTACAGATTAAATTTTCTTTATTTGTACAAACTGTATGTTTATATGTACATTCCAAACTTTCAACATCTTTGCAAAACATGAAAAGAGATGTCCTTAACAGCAAAATTGCTTGAGTTGCTTAAGAGAAAATATTTCTTATGTTTTAACAGCTTTTTTAAAAAAAAAAAACGGAACAATTGAAGCCAATTACTGATATAAACTGTATTTTCTGCTCTATAAAGCAAAAATGTCAGGTTAAAACTTAAAAGAAAAGAGACAAAAAGTGCTATTAATAATATTGTGAACCAAAGAGTAAGTGAAACAGTTCATATCCATAACACGGAGAGGAAAAACAGGAATAAATTAAAGGTTAGATCTTGCTTAAAATGTCTTGATCTTCTAAGTAACCACAGCTTTCAAATGAGGTAGCATAGTAAAAATACAATTAAAAAGTAGCATTTCAAGTACACACATAACTACACTGGTGGTCCCTTTGTAAATTTTATATGTGGCCAAAATCTATAAAATCTATAAAATCTAAGCAAATGTAGAAAGTTTTTCCTTGGTCAAAGCTGACAAAGCCCTCCAAGACATCTGGGGGCAGCCATGCACAAAAAGTTTTTTAGCAGACAGCACGAATGAAACAAAGTGAAAGAAGAAGATTTCAATACCTTTGAATGTTGTTTGCCGGGCTGTAGGATACTAACATTATGTCTCTACGACTCAGGCGCTGTCACACGACGCACTCTACAATTTACAGCAAAGCAATGGACCCAAACTCCGTATTACTGGGTAACACTGCCGTTAGTACCTATGATAAGCTAGCTTAGCTAACGTTAGCTAATAACTACCATTCGAGTAGGATAGCGTTCTAAAGTTTTCTGGTAACCTTACAATCCGGGAATAGAGCAAATGTCCAAATCAGCACTTATTAACACTTTTACAACTGGTTTGTTGTATCTAAAATACCAAAACGATGCTAAGAAACATTAGCAGTTTGGAGACGGTAGCTAAAGCTAGGTTACTTTTACGTACTTATCCCGTTCGATTTACGTCGCCACGACTGGTGTTACCTAGCAACGACAGGGGATGCTACTCTCCGACGGTATGACACCGAGCTAATTTCGGTCACTACGATAAAAATAAAACACAGTATTACAATAAATAGCTTTCATTGGCCATAACAGCAACCAGCCATTTTATAAGGTGCATTACATTTGAATCTAAAATATATAAGAAAATGAGTCAAATTATTACAGAATCGCTTGAACACCAAACTTTAACGTTATATGACGCTACCACAGTTGGTTTCCAAATATGATGGTGCTAAAAATACAACATTGTCAAAGCATCGTTTTCTAAATTCTATTTATGCTTGATGACTGAGGGTACTTGACTTAAATATTTCTTTATATTTTTACTAAAGCAAAACAATTGGTCACATTCCCACTATTTTTTTAATTCAAACTGCCAGTGAAACTCATTTCTATGCGGATGAGCTTCAACAGGCTGTTTTTGAAATGTTGTTGTATCAATACCAGTAAAGATGACATATTATGACCCTTTTTACGAGGTTCGGTCAGATTTAAGTTGAATACGGCCATTTAAAAATAAATACCAATATAAAGTCTTTTAAGTTTTACCTTTAACATTAAGTAGCTCATTGTGTTTTAGGTGCACTATAGCACAGTGATTTTCCCTGATGACATCCAGACCAAAGGTCCTGTTGGCGCCCCTGCCATGGACAGAGATCCTTGCATATTGGGTGCTGTCTTTTGGCTCCCATCTATACTCTTTCTACCAGCTGCACAGGTTTTCCAAAGGTAAGGAAGAAAGACATACCATTATGTTTCTTCAGTCATTTGAGATGTAAAGGTAAGGAAAAATGAGGTTCTTATTTTCTGTTTTTCTACCTTAGAGCATGAAGCAGGATTACAAAGAGAATTCCAATTGGAAAAGGGCCTTCTTAAGGGTTTTAAAAGGGTAAGTTAAGTATTAATAATACATATAAAAGTCTAATCTTAACTGACATTGAGGTACATTTTATCAAACACTCAAATTTAGTGTCCTATTTGAATGTTTCTTTTGTTTCACAGGCACTTAAAAGCTTGTTTCAATTTGTATTCAGTATCAGTTTTTACAAATTTTTGTAAGATTTATTTCATTTGATTGATGCAGACAGATTTTGACCATTTTAAATAAACATTTTGTAAACATTAAAGCATTGTTTTAGCAGGCTTCAGGTGTGTTTTATAGGTGTGTTGTGAAGTTGTTTGTTTTTGTCAGGATCCATTAGATTTTGAGTGGAGTTTCTGGACGGAGTGGGCTAAGAGGTCTCTTCTGTGGACTCTGATTGGTCACGGCGTGATATCCAGACTGACCAGCATCTTTTACCCCAAGGTAGGAAGTGGCTACAATACTGTTAAATACTGCTATCAGAAGTGAAATGTTCGGATTCAATACTTTTTTTGATGTTATGTCAACAGCTTAAGGTGCCATTGCTGGCAATATATGGCTTCTTGGCGGCCAGCAGTGTGTTGGGGATTAAAGGTGTGTGTGTACTGCTGGTACATCTGGGCTTCTCCTTCTCAGTGGCCCAACTGCGAAAGCCTGCTCTGTCATGGGCCTGTAACCTGCTGCTACTCTCCACACTTTACATACAACCACTTCAAGAGATTCAGGTGGGTGGTGTCAACGAGGTTATATGTGTTTTTTTTTTTTGTTTTGTTATTATTATTTTTGACGAGTATTAAAATGATAAAATTGGCAGATGAAAAGGAATTTTTAAGTTAAATTTGAATTTGTCAAATATGTTTTCCAATTACTGTCTATTCAAAATATACAAAATAAAATAAAATCAATAAAAATACAGAGACAGTTACAGCCTGATGTGTTTCTACATTTAGACTAGCATAGTACTAATTCACAATTTTTTAATGCTATTTACTAAAAGTAACCTTTGAGGGTTACTTGATTATTACTGAATGTCATATTTGCAAGGAACACAAGAGGGCACAAGATACTAACAGGAGGAAAAGGCATTTGTCCACTCAGCTCCATTATTCTATGTCCACACCACATGAATAAAGTTCAGTGAATTTATTGAAAGCATGGATATCAAGCATGTCATTTCCAGTATTTTTTGAGGATTAAAAAATGAAAATAAGCTTAAAATGTCACTTTGCAAGATTTTAAAATAGCTACCAATAAGGCAGTGGGAAACATACAAATAAGCAGTCATCATATTCTCTGAAAATTTGCTGCAGTAAAAAATTAAAGAATTATCTACACAAAGTAATCTGCTATTTTTTAATACAGCACTGTTTTGAAAACAATGAAGCACAGAACAAATATTAAAACACAGTTTTGATATGAATTTCACTGAATTCCATAAATTTCTGCATCAGTTGGTTATTATGAACACTTGCTTTTGGTTTCTTACTATGTTTAGGGTATAGACCTTTGCTCAAAAGGCTTCCTTCAACTGCACAGTGTCTGACACATCTAGCAGGATTACAGTCATACAGCTATTCTCCAGTCACTGTGGTTAGAAATTTGATTTTACAAATGAAAAAAATCTGACTGACAATGCATGCTTCTAAAAATCAGCATTTCTCTCCTGTGCTCACCCTCCACATGCACACGCAAACACGATTGCATACAATTGAGTCCTGTCCTCAAGCATGTCTTCGAAAGCAATGATATTCCCAACACTGTTATGCAGACCTCGTTAAAAAGTTGTCTTATGCCTTGTTTTTTAATGAACGTCCACTCATTTTTTTAATCTGTTGTTCTAAATGTGCTATAATCTGCTGATGTTCTCATTTTGATCTGTCACATTTAAAATAAACAGTGATTTTTACAAGCTTTTCCAAATTTAGTGTCAAACTGTCACCGTTAATATAAGGAGACTCCCAGAATGTGATGTAGAAATAATTGGCCTTCGCTCTGTGTTACACAGAGAGGCTGGTATAAGACCGAGGAAGAGTACTATCTGCTGCTCTTCAGTGTTGCTGTCTGTGGTCTACGCTTCATCAGCTTCAGCCTGGAGCATTGCTGGTGCCCTCTAGACCGGAGTGGAGTTGTGCAGCTCTGTTGGTTGTTCTCATACACCTTTTATCATCCTTTTTTCTACAATGGACCCATTATCACATACAAAGACTATGTTGTGCAGGTAAGGGAACCAACACAGGCTACTCCTAATACAAACTGCAATTTAGTTTAAAATTGCCTGTTTTGATGCGTGTTTGGAAAAAACATCTGTGGTGGTCTGTTTACTAGAAGACAGTATTGAATTTTTCAGATTTGTAGGGAACTGGCTACCATTTCTTTCATCTAATGTTGTCAGTCTGTCACTTCTGCAATCTTTCACAACATGCTCACTTTCCTCCCTTGCAGATGCGGAGGCCCACTGAGGAGAGTGACAGGGACAAAACTGCTTTTAGTTACTTGATTCTCAGATCAGGGCGGATCATACTGTGGTGGTGCATTGCAGAATACATGATCCATGTCATGTACATGCACTCTATTCAGTCTAATGAGACCTACTTAGAAATTCTCCCTCCTTGGGCGTTGGGTAAGTCTTTATACTGTTTGTATTTTTGATCTTTCCTATGCAGTGTAATATTGAGTTTCAGCTTTAATGTTTCCCTGCTACTTCAGTCACACTGTGAGCATGTTTTTGTGATGCAGGATTTAAAAACATGTCGTCCCCACAGGATTTAGTTGGTTCTAGCACTCCATCATATATGCTGATTACTGACTCACTCTTTGGCCTTGATTCATAATCCAGTCATCATAATCCGTGGTGTGATTTTGTTTAAACTTTGTTAAAGTGGCAAAGTTAGTGTCTGTCAAGTTCATTTGTTTATTTCCATTTATTTGCATAACATATTTCAACAAATTGAAGGTAAAATCAGCCAGGTTGTGGCCCCTTTTAGTAGTTAACATGTGAAAATGGTCTGTATGTATAAATTTACATGACTTTAAACACCATAGGTATAGAGATTTTTTTTTAGTGTTTTAAAAAAGTTTGTTGTTAGTTTGTTGTTAGTTTAAAAACCTCCTTTTCTCTCCGTCACAGGCGGTCTGGCTCTTGCCCTTGTACAGTTCTTCTATGTGAAATATCTGGTGCTGTTTGGCCTTCCATCAATGCTGGCTGTTTTGGATGAACTCGGACCACCAAACCTTCCTCGATGTGTCAGCATCATGTACAGTTTCACAGGGATGTGGAGGTAAGAGCATTACAACCAATTACTGTGATCACCACAGACCTAAATACAGTGTTATATTGATCACTAAGCCACCATTAACAGTTCTGTGGCTGGAAAGGCTAGCATTCTTTGTGCCCTTGAGGAAAAGGTGAATATTATGTCAAGAGCCTCAAGTGTTCACTGTGGCAATAAGACTGGTCACAGTGATTGGTCTCATCTTCTGTCATTACTGGCAATCAGAACAACAGGTCACCCCTGCATCAGCAACATTATATCATTCTTTCATACTCAAGCTAAATGGTTTTTTCACAGGGAACATTGCTACACTTACTGGCCAATTTGTCTTTTAGTCTCAAGGGAAAAAAAGGTTAGTAGCTGCATTGTTAAGATAACAATCACATCATGGAACAAAACAAATCCGATCTACATGTTAAATATCTATTAGAATGCAAATGAGACGTGTCTTTGTGTTAAAATAGATCTAAAAAGTGCCACTTTGTCTGTATATGACAATATCCATTATAAACCATTTGAGTTTTACTTTTTTTCCCAGGTTAAGCTGGTGATGGTTTAGCATGAGCTGACACACACATGCACACGCACACACACACACACAAAGCTCAAAGCCCATTGTTGTTAGTTATTCTTGTCACACATACCTACAAAATAGGCGGACATTGTAAAAATAAAAATCATGATGATGTCTGAAGTTAATGTACTCATTTCCCACTTTTGTCACTAAGCAAAAAAAGAGACTATGCTGAATTTATGCTGAAGGGGTCAGAGTTGCTCACACATTGCAGTGCAAGTTACGCAGTGACAAAGCACCTCAATCTGCACCTTCTTAAAACAACAGCAAAAATAGTTTATTTACATTGCACCTTATTAAAATAAGGTGTCATTAAGTGCTTTACAGAAGTTAATAAAATGATCAAAGCAAAGGTACTGATGGAAATGTTGATCAAAAAATAAGAACAGTGATCTTAGAGTGAAGTAAATGCCTAGCTAAAACATTTTTTTTTAAAAAACTAAACATTTCAACTCATGAAGGAAGGACTTTTTGCGGAGGTGTAGTATTAGACTGTATTACTTTAGGCAAGATGTACTTACTGTGATAAATAGGCAACTAAGTGTATGAACAGAGTTCATGCAATTAAATGTAAACCTCATTATACGCAATGAAAATCAGAGTTTAAGAGAGTAAAATCTCGGTTAACCTCGTGATTAGAATGTAGAGTATCTTAGCATTTAAATCAATTTCTCATACCAGAATCACGCTTTTCCATAATGTAATTAACAATCAGAAAAATGCTCTCTAAACTTAGAGCACATAAAGTTGAGATTGAAAGCTGTGTGTTTGGTGTTGCAATAAAATGCAGCCGGTGTAGACGAGATTGACCAATGTGCTGACAGCGTTGCACTCCAATCCAGCCTGCGTGTGCTGAGCTGGCCGACGTTGACAACATTGATGGAATGCATAAAGCTGTCCACTGACATCATTGACAAAACAGCTTCAGTTTATGGGCAGAGCATTAAAAATAAATACATAAATAAACTAAAAGGCTTTTTCTAATCTTCTCAATGACAAAGAGACGCACATTTATCGTGCATACCACATATGCATCGGTTTATATAAAGCCCAGAGCTCAGGTGTTTCTCACTCAGTGCTATATTGTTATGTAAATTTGTGACTCACATATCTTTTTTGCTCCCTCTCAGGCACTTTGACGAGGGTCTGTATCGATGGCTCATCAGGTAAGAGGTACTTCATGATCTGTGGACACATTAATTTAGATGTTGATGAAAACTAAAAATGTGAAGTGCCATCTACATCATACAATAGTTCTTATTTTGAATATCCAAAATAAATTGCCTATCTAAGAAAATAACTTTCTATCTGTCAATCTCCAAAATGATTAACCTTCATTAGGGCTAAGTGACACTGCATCTATCTATCATCTGTCTGCCTGCCTGCCTGCCTGCCTATCTATCTATCTATCTATCTATCTATCTATCTATCTATCTATCTATCTATCTATCTATCTATCTATCT
>JAPZDV010000003.1:19239460-19267028 GCA_029814665.1 Acanthurus lineatus
ATTTCATTGTAGAGCTCTGCAGAGAGCGGTACATTTGTTCACATCTCTCTGTCTGTCTGTCTGTGAATCTGTCTGTCTCTCTCTCTCTCTCTCTCTCTGTCTGTCTGTCTGTCTGTCTGTCTGTCTGTCTGTCTCTCTCTCTCTCTCTCTCTCTCTCTGTCTGTCTGTCTGTCTGTCTGTCTCTCTGTCTCTGACTGTATCTGTCTGTCTGTCTGTCTGTCACCTGTTTTATGTCCATCTACCTACACTTTTTTAATATTTATATTTTCTGTGACTTTGTTGCCTCTTATTTGCATGTGTTTAATCATTCTGTATCTTTTTTTAATCCTCACTGTAAAGAGCTTATTTCCTCCAAGGCACTGAACTTGTCAGTTGAATATTCTTAAGGAAAAAAAAGGTGCTGTTCACCAGCTGTTTCATCATAATGGACAGATGCTACATTGAGAATTATTCATTTGCATGTCAGCTTTCTCATGATTATGAGGTTGCATGTTGTTGGTGAATAGTTCTTCTGTTGTGTTACAGTTTTCACACCCTGGAGAAATGCCTCCTCGTTTAATATGTGCATATGTAATGGGAGCATTATGTGTTTGCTCACTTGTACTTTGGACGACGCACATTATTAGTTTGTCTGCTTTTAATGATGCACACTCGGTTGAATGCAGCCTATTGGGGGTTTATGGTCCGCTCGGTACATGCGCGCTGCTACATCAAGGCAACACCACAGTTGCACGGTTGTCAGAAAACACACTGATATTCTGTGAAACGGTTCCCTTGTCTTGTTTATTTTTGCTAATTAGTTTTTGTGTTGACTGTTTGACATGTATGACAGTGTTCCTGTACATCTGCTTTTTACATGATAAAGATGAGTTTGAAATGAAATCTATCATATCAGACTGTTAAAGTGGCTCCAATTAATTTACTAAAGATTTAAATTGCAAATTCAAGTTTCCATTTTAATCCATGTCCACTGGAAATTATTTTCCCCTGCTTAATGGCATCACTTGCAATTATCCCACCGCAGATGCAAAATGATACCCATGACACAATGCCCCGACGTTCCTTCTTGTGAAAGTGCTTTTAAAGAGGTTTTAATGCAGTTCTGAAATTCTGTTGAAATTGTCTGAAGAGCGCTAGATGAGTGCGTAGGTGTTAAATGATGTGCTCTAAATGACTCACTGACACCTCATCTCCATGGGCAGCTAAGTGGTTCATTCTTTGCCATTCCATTACGCTTTCCCTGTCTGTAAGCCACTGTATCACAGGCTCTCTGTTTCACACACATACAGATATCGGCCAACAAAAGAGCTCTCAATGGTTGTTTGATTGAATTATTGCAGCTACATATGAGAGGGAGCGTTCGATTCCAGATCCTGGGGATATTAGTTGTAAATAAATAAGTGGGGGCATGGGGTTGGTAAGAGCAGCATTAAACTTCTGGATTTGCTTAAAACTAGAAAGATCAAATATACTGTATCTCTCTCTCTCTCTCAGAGCACAGAAACCAATATAATTTTTATCAAACTTATTAAGTCTGTATGCATGTTGTTTGCACCATCTGCAGTAATCATGTGCTACATAATGCTCTGATTAGTCTGGGAATAAAAGTAATTATATTTTGATTACCTTGTGTTTGGAATCCATATACATTGGTATAATTTAAAGAGAGGAAGAGGTATTCAGTCTGTTTAGGTATTCAGTTTGCCTTCGCTCTAACACTCCAGTTCCCATCCATCTGTTTGTGCACCTACAGTACTTTCATCCTCCAATATGGCCAAGCTGGCCACTCTATTTAAGGCTTAGAAAATGCTGGCTCATCTTTCAGGAACATTGATTAGCCACAGGGTGGCTGAGATAATTAGTTCCCAGCTCAGCAACACAACACAGAATGTGATGTTTGTTTCTAAGTGTGTTGGAGTGATGTAGCATGTTGAGACTTATGATACCTCTGGGACAGACAAGGTTCTCGCAATATCTGAGACCATTTGTCTTCCAGAGTGCACCACATTCTTCACTGATTGGTGGGATATTCACAGCAAGTGGGCTATCACATTAATTGTTCTTATCAAAACTACAAAAAAAATGTCATATATGAGTTGTTTGTTAGATATCCGCTCTTTGATAAATTACCTCATAAAAAGTACTTTGTAATTTATTAACCAAAACATTGAAAGCAGATCTTATCTAATCAGATCATAAAGGTAAAAAGTCAGCTGCAGTGATTAAAAGGTCAGCGTGATGTAGAAAGTGGGTGAAACGTGTGTCAAAGGTTTAGTGTAAATCACTTGGGAATCATTAACCCAGCAGCAGTATTATTAACAACTTAGTGCCTCAGTTTTTTTAGTGGATGGTAAGGCAACATTCATTTGATTAAAAAATCAATAAACCAGACATAATTTATGTGAGAGCAGACCAATCCACTGGTGCATTGTGGCCATTTCTAACCCTCCTTTGTTATATATCTGCACACTTAAGTGGCTGCAGGACATCTGTGTTCTGTTGTTACTAAAGATGTTTCTGTTGCTATCACCTTGTATTACATGTTATCTTAGTGTAGGACAGCTTATACTGCAGTCTTCTTTAAAGTGCTGTAGCATTTTATTCACTCTGATTGTGTTTAAAGATTAATTCTTTCATTTTGTGCACTCATGTTCCAGATACATCTATGTGCCTTTAGGAGGTTCACGCCACGGTCAGCTTCGCAAAATGTTATCCACTGGCCTTGCCTTTGGATTCGTCTGCCTCTGGCACGGTGGTCATGACTACTTACAGTACTGGGCTCTGATGAACTGGGTCGGAGTTCTGGTGGAAAATGGACTAAAAACTCTTTATGCCTCATCCTTTGTTCAGTCCATTGTTGTAAGTGTGCAATCAAAGCGTTTACCTCTGACAGAGCAAAAACAATAGGTTAAATAACATTAAAATTATTATATGATTCCAAACTAGTCAAGATGTGTGGACATAATTAAATCTTTCCTGTAGCTTGAAATAAAGGGGTCATGTAATATGATTTATAAGAGATGATTTCTGGTGCTGCTACAGTAAGTACATTCTGGTTGGACACTGTCACATCTAATTGGCATTTACAGATAATACCCAATTAAACGAATCAAAGTCTGTTTCCAATATATGAACACAGAGCCTCTCCTGCTTCTTCGGCCTAGCCTTTGGAAAAATAGTAGTGAAGTCTGATCACATACTGTGTAATCCTCCTAATTTATGTTCAGACAGTTCATTAGTGCCAGGTGCTTTGCTCTTCTTTGTAACATGGATTTACAATAAAAAATGTCTTGTGTTTCACTGCAGTTTACTTTATTTATTTACTGATTTCCCAGGAGCAGAATTTCTCTGCGGCGATGGAAAGGCGTTGCATTGCTTTTCTCTCCGCCTTCTCCACCGCCATGCTCATCCTTTCTAATCTGGTGTTCCTTGGGGGGAACCATGTTGGCAGAATCTTCTGGAAGCGTGTCTTCATTCAAGGTAAATTGCCTTCCCCAACACTCCATGGGACTCACATGTTCCTTGTGATTTTGCAGGATTCTTGCGGTTGGTACTTAATTTGTTTCCAATATGAAAAACAAGTCCTTTTGCCTATTTAGTGTGACAGTTTAATTGCAGTTTAGTACACTGAACAATCTCCTCAAGAGATGATAGAAGTTAAATCATCCTAAGTAGCAGTCAGCTCACATGGACAGAAAAAAATCATAAGTAAAAATTATTAAAATAATCAAAAATGCTGCTGTTTAGTGGGCCTGTATATTTTTGTCAGTGTTTTCAGTGGCTGTCGAGGCTCTGGTTGCACTGGGGCATTTTATGCATCTGCACGGACACACTCTCCACACTCCCAATCAGGGAGACATCTGCTTCGTAGTTGTGCCAGTTCCTGTTTTGCTCCCTGTGTCTTTATTTGGCTCATTTGGTACCTAAAGCAAGATGGCAGGCCCTCCTGCAGCCATTTTACACATGATAAGCAGTCTGAGCTGCACTCGCCGCTGGGTTGGGCACAGAGTCAGTGCTGGGAGTTTAGCTCAGTTTGGATACAGCATCATATAATTGATGCAGCTTATTAATGAAAACTGTTCAGCAATGCCTATGTAAAATGCAGTTTACTTTTTAAGAGTAGCATTAATTGGATTTCTTTTCTTTCTTTCTTTTTTTTTTAATGCTCAGAGCCAGATAAACAAGTGACATTATCTTATGTAACCATACTGGTGTTATGTGTTAGCAAACAGTTGGCTATTTACACATCCAGCAGACACAGATCATCATTTGAAGCTGTGCTTCTGGCCACCCTCCTTTTTATTTACTCTCCTAGTAGCTCTCTCTTTGTCTCCACTAAATCCTGAAGGAAATATCTGGCTCTTCAGATGCTCCACTTTGTTCACCAACTAGTCTCTTACTTGGCCTGTCTGCCTTAAGGTGCAGGGCAGGATGTGTACAGTTTTTTTTTATCAAAGCAAAGACGTTGAGCCTTGACATTGAATCAGAACAAAAGAGTTTGGGCCACTAAAACCAAAACAAGAACTTAAGAGATGCTAAATGCCTTTGAGAGATGAGAAAGGCTGCAGAATGAAGTGAAAATTCTCTGTAAGTCCATCACTTAATTCATTTTTAGTATGAAAATAGTTATTTCTGCAGCTTTAGCTAGACTTACTTAACCCTGGAAACTCACATTTTTTGTGAGGGGGGGGTTGCTTGATGTCACTTGTTGCTTGCCTCACACTTTCTGTTCTTTGCAATCTGCATTTTTACCTTTTCTTCATTGGTTATTCAGACTATGGCACCTTCTCTACAGACATGTGTCACAGTCTTTTGGCCTCTAAAAGTCCCACCTAAAGTACAAACGTGTGACCTTTGTGCGGCTGCTTAGCCTTGATTTTTTTGTCACCAGAAAGCAGAAAGCATTTGGAGAGCTGGAAGCTGGCTCACAGCAAAATGTGTGTGGCATAATGCTTCTTCTGGCACTTCTGACCCTTTTCACACACACAACACTGCAGACTGTTTTAATAAGTTAACAGAAACCTAAAAATAAGAAGAGGGTGTTTGAAAATACCATTTCTGTTGTGAATTATTCAAAGTAAGGACTAGAAACTAAAGCAGAAATCTCAGTTTGCTTTTATGGTGGTTCACTGGGACCAATAAAAAACTAACAATAAAGATGGCTCTGCCTGATTCTTACTTCAAATGTTCAAGGAAAAGATCGAACAAACCTTTTGATATTCGTGTTGCCTTCACAGGGTGCTTGTGTTTTGTGCTTGGAATTGAAACGTAATACATTTACCAGAAAAGCTATTCCTGCAAGTGTCTGCACAATTAACCACAGAGGGGGAGTTGTGGTTTACTTCATTAACATGAGATCAATGTTTTCAAATCAGCCTGTCTGGGATTTTTACTGGTGCGAGCAGAACTATAATTCTACTCTGACCTCTTTATTATGAAACAAATCCCTAATCACAGCATCTGTATTCATACATGTTGACTGGAGATTGATAAAGTGTGGTTGCGTACCCCATAAAGATCACTCTAAAGTCATTGTCTTGATTTACATAGACACAGAGCTTGGTATCAGTTCAAAACTATTGAATCAACATTTTATTTTACATCAAAATCATCAACATTTTATCATGGCATCTAAACTGACTAAAAATGTTTTTTTCTTTTTCTTTTCTTTTGAATATATTAGATACTTTAATGTTTTACTGTAGTGGGACTTGTAAATAGTGCTTTAAAGTATATAAGACATCAGTCAGCCATGCTAGTAGCTTTGTGAGTCTGTACTTGGACACATCAGTGTTTGCTTTGAGATAAATGCAAACTTTTACATGCTAAGCCACAATGCTAACACTATAATATTAAACTGGTCCAGTTAATGTTCAGTGTGTCAGCATGCTATTATTTTCAAATTAGCACTAAATACAAAGTTAAACCAATGTTGATGGGAAATTCAGTAGTTTTTCAAGTATTTAGTCATGAACTTAAGTATTAAACATATTAAGTATTAAACCATATAATGGTGAAAGTAAAGAGGGCACAGTTTATCCTGAGTGGGATTTGAATGGCAATGCATCCAACAATGTTGAGACATTTCACTTAAAACCAAATGTAAACCTCATGGTGATGCTAGAGAAAAAGTTAGGTGGTCACTCAAGTCTTTAGGATTCATCCTTTGTGAACCATGAATGTCTGTTAAAAAAAATATCAAATATGCTCATTTACAAACCCCATATTTTGTTTCCTCTTGTTTTGGCGGTTTAAATTATAATGGAAGAGCTCAACCTGCAAGTTGTCAGTTTCTGCTTTACTGAGACACACAGTCCTTCTGATCACTAATCAGCTTTATGCCTAGTTTTGAAATGCCAAACAGCCCTTTCACCTTATCTGAACTCAAGCACTCAGTTAATGAAGTGGCAAAAGAAACTGGTGTCATTGCAGCACTGGTTGATTAAAGCCACAGTAACATGCAACTGGTGGAAATAAGTGATACACTCTGCCCTTTTCTCCTCCTCATCTCTTCGCCAGGGTTTAGTAACGAATAGTTTGGGTTTTTTTCATTAGAGCAGCGTTACCTGAAATAACTGTGCACCCTCCAAAATTCAGAGTTGTATCTGACATAGTTATGTCCTGGTTGCTCTCTCGTGGTTCTTTAAGTGCTTCCTTTTAGTTCTGCTTTTCACTCTGCTAGTCACTAACACAAAGTTGGGTGACTAGCTGGAGAAAATATGTTTCACACTGAGGGTGCTAATGAAATTTGCATACCTGCAAAGACAGAACACTGGGGTGTCTTGGCATGACAGCAAGGCATGTTCAAGGTGCATGCAGAGCCCGCAGGCTCAAAGGTTCATATGATTAATTTAGATCTCAGAAATGCACAATGTCTCAGAGGCGTGCATGAAACTGTTTCAATTTACATTTAATGTGATTAAATTAGATTAATTATTGCTTGCGTTCATTGAAAAAATCACCAAGGCCCTTTTTAATGACCGAAGCAAAAAAAATTATGCAAATTTTCTGCATTAGATTTGTGTTGTGCAACTGTCATCCAGATGTTTTTTCTAGCCTTAGCCCATGTAACCTTTCTCTCCCACAGACAGAAAACTGACAGTACAGCTGTGCATAAAGCAGACCATGTGTATGTGAATTAGATTTTGACATGAATAGAAAAGAATAGATCATTGAAAAGCATTGTGGGTGCAGGTGCAGGTTACTGAGGTAATCTGGAGGCAAGCCAGCTGGGGAGGAGGTGCAGACAGCTGTCCTTACCTGCCTGCTCGACCCTCTAAGAAGCAGCTATAAATAGAAAAAGACAATAACCATTTCACAACCCTGCACAGCAGTGAGAATTGGCAAATCTACTGCTACTACTACTACCACCACTGCTACTACTGTCTCCCCAGCTCCTGTGAAAGAATGCAAGTCTCTATGGTAGTAAACTTGAAAAGGATCAGTGTACACAGTTAATTTTAGCTGAGTTTAAAATTGAAATCATCAATATTCAAAACGAAAAATGTGACCTAATTCAGTGTAAACTTTAAGGACTGAATCTGCAGTAATTAATTATATATTCCTGGATTTTTTCGTCTCTATCTAACAGTTGCTGTTACAAATAAAACAGCAGCATCTGTTTGTTTTTGTCTTGTTTCAGGTTGGTCTACCATGGCCCCACCTATGCTGGCCTTCCTCTACTGTTTTGCTCAGATTGGACTTGAGAGGTCTTCTCGCCCACCATGAGTCACCTTGACTTTGAATCAGATTCAGAGTCCCTGCTACCGGACAACCAGAACAACCTGCAGAGTCTGGTGCCTTGTCCTCACCAGCCACAGTCTCTGTGGCGAACCTGGCTTGTAGCCACAGATCCTGTCCAAACCTGGCTATAGTGCAGCTGAGCAGCCACTTTTCACAACCTGAAAGACCATGCAAAATCTGCACAAGAGCTAAGACTTACAGGACCAGGGCTGATTCCTGTAATTGGACAATGAAAGTGCACAGAAACTTTAATAGAATGAATTTTAAAGTTTAAATTGAGACATTCCCCACTAACAGCTTTCACAGCGTCAAGGTTTCTTTCCAGTAAGCTTCACTGAATCACTGTTACTATCAGAAACTATAAAAGAAAGTATGAACTCTGATCAGTTTTAGTGTTTTGACTGTGATGAGGTATTGCTCATTGGTACAGTAAGCTGGAGAAGTTCTAATTTCATATTTATTGTCTTCTTTTAGCAGCTATTAAAGCAGTGTAGGCAGAGAAGATTGAAAAGAGCAGCAGGAGTCTGATCAATGTCATAATTTCCTCCCTAAAATGTAATTTAAAGTAGTAAAGTAGAATGACACTCATATTAGCAGATGTATTGCCAAAAAGCTTTGGAAGAACCAAAGTCCAGCCTTTAATCCACAAGAACAATGTTAGATGTCATTTATCCACTGGAATGAAAGATGAAAGCTGCTTCTTGAAAGATGTAAAAAAAGACAACTTGTAGCTTTTTTTGCTAATGTGTTGATTTATCACCTGGTGACTCTAAAATTTAAACTTTACAGTGACTCAGTCCGTGTTTCGTAATAATGAATATCCATCAATTTATCTCACGTTGCAAGGAATATTATGCAATGAATCATTCATGGTTTTATTGTTCCAGCTGTGTGCATGCTCTCATACACCGTGAGCGTCTTTAGGTTTGTTAAAAAATTGAACCTGTTCCCTCAGATTCCTTCAGTTAATCAAAAAACATCTTCCTCATCAGCTTTGCTTCAATCAACTCATAAAACTTGTCAACCTTTGTGAAAGTATTAACATTATTATTTGACCTAGACAGAAATTCTTCCTACATAGACTAATAAAGGGTTTTTGTTTTGTTTTTTTATATAAGGATGATGATTTTTAGAATATTTTTTTCAAAGCCAACAAATCCCATGAAAATACCAAAACTAACAATTTCTGTGATACTTTTCATCATTTCTTAAAGCAGCAGGACACTGCAGCAACGTTTCTTTAACTATTTGTTGAACTGTTCTCAGCTGCAGATTCATACATTTGTTGCAATAGAATTTACACTAACAAGACACTGTTATATTGTTTGTATCATCCACTCAGACTGAACTACAGTGTGTGTGTGTGTGTTTTCCATACTAATAAAGGATTATGTCAGCTAGTGTAACAGTGTTTCTGGCTGATTTGTTTTTGGAACAATGGCACAGAAGAATGAGCCGTTTCAGGCCTTGACAACAGAGACAATACTCCATGAGATCAATTCAAGTGAGCTGTTTTTAGTCTTTTTATGAAATTCACTGACATAAGAAATTAAAAATTTTAACAGACTTTTCTTTTCATGAGGTCAAAGATGTGTGTCAAACTATTGAAAGGCCAAATCCACCAGTGTATCCAAAAATAAGAAAATCAAATGGGAGTACAGAAAGAGAGAACTGTGAAAGTTCATTCATGCTTTGTGAGGTATTATGTTTTCACTTGACAGCTAACTTAAGTGAAGAGTTAGAGCTGCAGAAGTTATTAACTAATAAGTCATTCGAGCGAAGATCAATTTGCCATCATAGTGTTCTGAAATAAGTTACATTTTTAAGTGTAATTGCTGAACTTTTCTGATTCCAGCTTCTCAAATGAGAGGATTAGCTTGCTTTCCTCCATTTGATATAACTGTAAATTTAATAACTTTAGAATTTCAACAGTTTTTTGGTGTCTTAGTGACATTTTGCATTAACCTGCTTTGTGCTTTGTCTTTTACATGTAAGATCACAGTAAATAAATAACTGTAATTAAGCTGGAGATGATTCTTTTGTTACCAGTTCTTTAAAGACAAAGTTGATGCTTTTGGTAAGTAATAAGAAGCTGCTTTAAAAAAGCTTATCTCTGCCTTTTTGTGTCTTTCGAGCTTAGAAAGTGTGATGTGGTGAAAACAACCTGATCCTCTTACTATTCACAGTACACAGGAAGGAAAGCACACAGCTTCAGGGCCTGGCTTCCTCTAAGATTAGTGTTCAGAATTGCTGAATCTTAAGTCAAAGGTGCCATCGCTGAGATTCATAATTAACATAAAACTCTCTCACTGCCTTATTTCCTCTTTTTGCTTATTGTTGAGCCACAACAACTGACGGTTGCCAAAGTTTGCAGCTGTCCCATCTGCACAGATCTGAAATATTTATTTTAATAAGGGATGCATAAACAGTTTTTTAATAAAAGTTATTTTGTCTGTAAATAATAAAAGTAGAGTGTAATCTAGAGTGTGTAGCTCTGGAGAGTCCAGCGCTTCCATTAGTTGATTTCTGTTCTTGGGATTATCACATCCCGAGTGGCATTAAGTAGGATCAATGTGACCAGGGGGGTCAGCAAGGAATCCTCTTAAATGAGCACAAAACTGTGAGGTTTATCTGACATAAGAAGATCAGCAGGAGAATACTCCTGCTGAGTTACACTTTCTCAGCGAAGTGCCCTTATCACCGGCAGAAGAGCTAATACACAAAGACTGACATTTCTCACAGCCAGATTAAGAATAGATGCTAACCAGCGCCCCAAAGAGAACACACTGGGTGCAGTATGTATAAAATATTTATTATGAATAGTACAGTATGTCACAGTTCATAACAAAGAGTTCCCATTGTGCTTGAAATAGTTACAATTCTCATCACTTGACATGTGGACATAGGAGGCATGTGCATATTACATAAACCATACACCGAATTCAAACTTTGCTCTTTCTTAAGAATCTAAACATTGCAATATAATTTGTGCAAGTATATATATATATATATAGACTGTATATGCAGGGTTGTATAATTAGGCAGCTTTATGGAGCTGACCACAAAAATAGTTCTGGTTTATAATCATTTCAAAGGAACGACGGTAATTTGGAGATTTAACTATGTGTTTCTCACTGCAGACCTGAAAAGGGGCAATAATATGAAGGCACAGTGTTGCATGCTTCTTAGTAACAATCCAAGGTAATAAATTAACTCATATTAGGGTGAATGCAATGAAGTGGTAGTACAGTACAGTTAATGTCATTTTCACTTGGTAACGAAGGGTTTCCATGTTTTTGTCCATGTTTTTGGACTTTGTTTATAAATGTTACAGCACAGAACTCCATATTGCTTTCAAGGATCTTGTCTCTGAGTTTTAGAGTGCACCTACATCCCATTTTAGTAACACATTTTATGGCGTTGGTAAAAAATTTACCACTTGAGACACGCATAAGTGAAAGTACACTGCACACACCATAACTTTGCTTTTGGGCTTTAGCGCTCAAGTTGCACAAAATTAGATTTTAGTTGGAACAGATTTGATCTTTTCTACTGAGTTTTAAAACAAATCAGTCATATTTTTCTGTTCCTCTTAGACACCGAACGACGAGGGAAGAAATGAAAAGAATTATAAATTCCAATGTAAATAAAACCAATCGCATAAATAATACAGTACCTCCAACACAAAGGGACCAAACCTGATAGTTTCATAGGTCTTTCAAAATAAAGTTTACAACATACCTCACATAACATAAAATCGATTCTTTCATTCATCTGTGTCATTGGTGAAGTAAACCAGCAGTTTATTGTGGCAAAAAAAGTCAAAGAAATCCGTTGATATTTTCCACAGTGAAACAATATATAAAACAAAAGAAATATTATTTACTGTTCAATGACTCAGTCACTTAAATAACAGTCAGCAACCTCATGTAGTGCTGTTTTTAGCATTAATGTCACTATTACAAGAAATCAGAGCAGATAGAGAGGTTTTTCACCAGTGTTTCATTTGTTTTAAATCATTTAAACAGTTGATGTTAAAGTTTTGGGAAACATTTAAAGTTGACATCATTGACCTCCTCACAAAGAGACGTGTAGTGTAATCCTGGACATTCATGCAAACTCTTCAAGACTAAAACTCACAATCATCACCGCTTTGAGAAATATAATTTGCTAATTTATGAGTTTTATATGTGCTGGTAGGTTCATTGCTTCCAGTCTTTATGCTAAGCTAAGCTAGCAAACTCCATGTCTCTCTCGCTGTCTCACAGGAAGAAATACAGAGCAGTATTCAGTGTCTGGCCTGTGTGTGTTTGTGTGTTGTGTTGAGCGACATGTTCTGCTCTGCTCTGATTGGACAGTTGTTTTATGAAGTTGCAGCCACACTACAAAACAAAGAAGTTCATTTAATGGCGGTTGTTGGACAGTTTGTTTACCAAGAAAAGAAAAGCTTCGCCCGTGGTCTTTTCTTTAAACATGGTTTGGGTTTTTGAAACCTTGTAAACAAGGAACGGTAAACATTTGGCAACAGTAAACATTCGACCTCTGTAATATTATTCAGTCAGATCTCAGGTGTAAGATAAAAAGTAAAGTGTTGTAACTTGACAAACCTCCTGTCTCCTGTTTCATGGCAGCAATACAAAATAAAATCTCAGCCAGGTCTTCTGGAAAACATTGTGTTCAACATGAAAAATAAACAATTACATGAGCCAGTTTTACAGCACTCTTATGACAAAGATATGACATTGTAATATTTGGATTAGAAAGACATTCTCAACGAGCATGTATGTTGATGAGATGAAGTTTTGTACTCGTCAGTTATAAATCACTGTTTTAATTGTTTAGTTAGCTTGGAAACCAGACCAATCTGCATTACTCTATCTGTCCAATATGAGACTGGTTTAATATAATAAATGACAGGAGCATTAAAGACCCATTCTGCCCTGCACTGTTTGGTTATAATTTGAAAATGTTTGTGACCAGGAAGCTGATTTTTCCAGCATGAAATCAAACCAAGCTTCCTCTGAACTTGCATGTGTCATGACACCACGTTTCTTTGCTCTGAATGATTTTCTCAAAATGCATCCAGAAAAGCTTTGGTTGAAAACGAACTGAGAAGTACCAGAGCTAGCATGGCAGGCCAGGACTTACTGCTCTGCTGTTAAAAAAACTTGTTTGCACTTTTAAAGATGTCACAAATCAAAGACTGTGCCTGCCACAACATATATTTTATACGCTTTCTTTCACTGGGGTGACTAAGTTCCTCAGGAACGCTGTCGTCCCTCCGTTTGCCTCCTTTTGATTTCTGATCTTCTTACTCGTTTGTGAGCACAGCTTTTATGAATTCTCTGTGATAGATCAGTCACAGAAATATGACTTTAGTGCCTTTTCTGTTTAAAATTCTTTGTGAAAGCAGACTTTTAAAGACCCACAAACACTGACTTTACACCAAATGAGTTCTCACGTCTGTGATGACATGCCTCTTTATTTTTAGTCAGCTAAATTTTTGATTAAAGTGGAGTTACAGTTTGTGTTGGAGAAAAAAACCTCCCAGCTGTGACCATCTCTGCACGCTTGATAAGAGAGAAGGCATGCAGGGAACATAAACTGTCCACATAAATAATAAATAATATAAAATAAGGTTATCCTTTGCCTAGTAAAAGAATACATTTACTTTATACTAAAAATAGATTAAAGTGGACCAGAAAAGCTTCAGCTTCTACGAGAGATGAAAACCCTAAACCACTTTTGAGTCTTAATTTAAAAAGAATGACGACTGTCAACGTCAGTGTTATAATAGAGTCTTACTAAGCACTGCAGTCAATTTATACTGGACCACATTAGCAGCAATTTATATAATCTGTTTAATAATTTCTAAACTAGTCATTTTTAATAAATGTCAGACTTTTTCTCGAATTGTTCATCACAATTAAAGAGATTCAACTGATAACGTTTCGGCTCAAAATTCTACTGCAGCTGTAAATTTTAGCGCTTATTACCAGAACTTATGGGTCTGCTTCACCTGATGTGCAATGGAATTTATTTGTCGTTATGGACTAAATAAACTTCTAATATGATGAATAAATGAATTCAGATCTCACAAAATTGGTCTATTTCACGTTTCCTTTGCACATTTCCTTCCATTTCTGCTACTGATTTATTTTTCTTGGTTTTGTGTTTAACACAATACACTGAGGAAAAGTGTCTGATTGATACTAAGTTCTTCCATCAGTGTAAAAATGTGTCCACAGCAGACTGGATTGGATTTCAGTCTAAAATCATTTTAAACATGTATTTTGTGTCTGTGTAAGTTTCTTTCTCTTTTGAGGTGAAAATGAAGTCTTGTTAAAAGTAAATAGTCTGAAATTTTTCATCTTCTCTCCCTAATAATAGTCTGTTTGCATCTCTTGTCTTTATGGAAAGATGTTTTGTTTTTTTCCAGTCATACACATCGAATCATGCTAACAGATGTAAAAAAAAAAAGAGAAAAAGTACATCAGTGACCATCAACAGCAAAAATCAAACAGTTACAGTGACATGTGAGATTTGTTTACATGAACAAACCTGCAGTAAAGGTTTTCTTTACATAAATACATTTTATTTTAGAAATGTTATGCAAAAAGGGCATTCCTAAATGAGTTCTTTACAGCTTTAAAATGAGTACTGGGCTCAGCCATTTTCAGTTCCATCTGCATTACCTCATTATACCAAAGCTGAAAGTGTGTGGCTCTCATACAGTTTATACGTAACATGTTTTTATATATGAAAGATATGACAAATACTAGATATCAGGAAGATGGAAAACTTGCTGACTGTGGCGACACTAGCGTTGCATTTGTCATGAAGCCCATCTAGTCATGGTTTATGGAAGTTACAAGCTCCGCTGAAAGACGTCTTTGAGAATAAGATTGCATGGCCAGAGCTATCTGTTATATAATTCATAATGATCCTGGCAGTTGATATAATAAAAGAGTTCATCAATTGCTTGAGGAAATTACTCTGAGATTGCTTCAACATCTGCAAAGACAGTCCTTTTTCACTGTCATGGTGAAATAACGCAAATGACTTGCTGTTACGCCTCAATTAATCAAATATGCACCATCTGCAATTTGAGGCACATCTATTTTATGTGACATGCAAAAGAATCTCATACAAATGATTCAATAACAAACCAGTGGGTCATGCTGCTTCTTTTTAGAGCCTTCCAACAGAGACACAGCCACGATGTCCTGTTGAGACTCTCAAAAATCTGAAGCGTTAAACAGATTTTGGGGTAAAATCAAACTGCTCGAGCAATTTTTTTCCATGAAAGTGCAATGGAAAAATAAATTATACTTATGTACAAACATAGAGCTGTCAGTTTTTATGTAAACCTCCGAGTATTCAGGGTTATGACACCAAAATCTGGGCTACGACCTCGTCTTCCCCTGTTTTCGCCAGCAGGAACACCTCCATGCTGCAGGCTGGTGCGTTTTGAAGACCAGACAGTTGCCTAATCTAACTAGCATGATCAGTGCAGCCTCAGCTATCCAAATAATCTGGATGTAACCAGATTCTAGCTGAGTTCACAGCTAACTATTACCCAGTGCTTCTTCCATCCTTCAGGAGAAGATGTCCTCCTTTTCCAGTTCTGGTGAAGCAGGTCTAGAAATGTCAAAAAGAGGCTGCGGAGAGCCGATACTTGACTTCCTCGCTTTGAGGAGCTGAAGTGCTTCCGTGAGTTGTGCCTCCAGGCTGGAAATTCGAACATTCAGGTTCTTGAGGTCGTCCTTCAGCTCCAGCTTGAGCTCCTGAAGGGAGGCCTGGAGCGTTTGCTCTGGGATGGGGTAGAAGGAGTGCCTGGTCTCCGGAGGTTGGACAGGACTTCGGTCCTGGGGCGTCATGCGGAAGTCGCTCACTTTGTCCAGCCGCAGGTCGCTTTTGGTGATACCGCTGTCACATGAGTCTGTCTTCTTCAGAGACATTTGTGATTCATGCACCTTGGTCCGTTCAGGTAAAGTCTCCATGGATTCGGCTTTGGACACTTTGTTCCAGTTGTCAGCTTTGGCCATGGACTCCTTGAAGCGCCCCCAGCCTTTGACTTTGAGCTGCTCAGCTGGCCGACCTCCTACCAAAGAAACCGGAGATGGCACCTGCAGCTTCACCTTGCCTGTTGGGGTGCAGTTGGGTGGTGTTGAGGATGAAGGTGTTGAAGATGAAGGTGTTGCTGGACTCTCTGTTACAGTGATGATGCTGGTAGTTGTGATGGCTGTATTGGATATCGGGACGTCCACGTACACAGGGCCCTTCTCGATGTCATGTTCATCCAGCTCCGGTTTGTCGGTCGTCATGCGAGCTTCCTTCTGTTGTCGAAAACGCTGGAAGAGTTTTCGTACCGGATGATCCGGTGGCAAGTTCAGAGGGGCTTCATTTTTACGTCTCTGTCGCTCCTCCTCCTCACGTTTCACATCACTGATTTTTCGGAAGACGATCTGCAAAACAATTTACAGTAAACTTGACTAAAGCACACTTAAAATAACCATCAGCTCATTTTGAATATATAAGTAAACAACATTATTACGCTTCTACAAAAAGTCATCTGAGTCTCTTGAAATGAACAAAAAGACTGAAACCAGACTGAAATCATCTTTAGTTAAATGAACAGGTGGGTCTCTTCTTATTGATTGTACAGTTTGAGTGAGGAAAGCATTCAAAACGTGTGTGCTTTGTAAATGTCACCTTAAAGAAGCTTTTCCCATGACGCAGAGGGAAAGTTCACAACACGCCTGTGGCTTGAGGACATGCTGTTAGCCTGCTACACAGACGCTAATGGAAAACTGTGTCTCAAGCATTACCAGCACTCCTTTCTGTTCTTTGGATTGATGCTTGTGTGCAACAAGATTTCAGAAACTTGACCTCATCGCTTTTAAAACAAAACCCAGTGTGTTTCTTTCTTCAGCTAGAGACTAAATATACTGAAAACAAAATTCTTTTTCTGTATTTTTTGTTCCAGGAACGCTTTGGTCTTATTTTGTTGCTGTGAAACAACTACATCTTCCTATCTACAACCCAACTTGCAATAACAAAAAAAATGTAATAACATCTCTTGGAAGCTGTTGTGTCATTGTTTAACTGAAAGATTTATCAGTGGCTAATATATATTGTGGCTGTTAGGACTAATATTGACCGATATTATTGTTTATCTCAACTTCTCATTAAATTCTTGGCAAGAAAGGGAGTAAATGTATTTCAAAAAATGTCCTAATGTCCCAAAATTTCTTTAACTGAAAGAGTATTAGCAAGAAAACTCTGTATTTTGGTTCATCTTTTCAGAAAAGGCATTTAAAGAATCCCTTTAAAAGTAGATATATTATCTGCCCACACGAGTAGTTCAGTGTTTAAACAACCAACCCTTGTGATGTTAATAAAGTGCAAGGTAGGAGCAATAGCTCTAAGTTACAGGATATTTTTCATAATTTTTCAATCATCTACTGTTTTCTTGTTCTCAGACTTTATGCTCAAATGCATTCATGCTCATTTCTGAGGAGGTGAGACAACATTAATTTCTCTTCTCAGTCTCATAGCAACACCGTTCTCGCAACTTAAACCACTTGAATGTCAAACATGTCGTGCACATCAGAAAGTGTGGGACTCTAGTGAAGGGTGAGTTTAATGCAGCGGATGAGTTCGCCTCTCCATATGCAGGCAATTCAATCTCACTTTCACTCTCTTAGGCAGACTAACCTCGTTGTGAATGAGGTAATGATGGGAGCTGCACTCGAGTTGTTGATCGCAGCTGTTCATTTTGACTGAAGGATGTTGTAGTGGTCTTTACATAAGGTGGCTGCTTAATGGAACTGTGTTTTTTCAAGTTTATTTGTTGTTTAGCTGTGTAAAACATATGGGCTCTGACTGAAGGGATCTTATATTAGAATTAAACAGTAATAGATACTTTTACTGTATGTATGTTATGAAATTTAAACAGGAAACTATGCATTTGATATTTTAGTAGGAACAGGGGTAGGGACATTTTGAAAAAATATACTTATAGCCCTTGTTTTCAGTCTTTTTGTTATGCTAGGCCTCTCCTCTCCTGGCTATAGCTTCATATTTAACTTCGAGAGTTGTCAATCTTCTCATCTAACTCTCAGTTGATTTGTTTGTTTTGTATGTTTTTTCATATTTGCCACCTAAATAATTTAACTTTAAGTAATTATCCTTTACAGTATTTTTTTAAATTGTTATTGACAAAGTTGAGTCATTTCCCTGCTGAATATAATAGGAAACAAGGTATATAATGCAGTATGTGATGTAATCTGCATATATTTCAGTTTTACTGTTTGTATTTTTATCTAATTTGTATCAGCCTCACTGTTGAATCTTCTGTGAAGACAGTATTGTTCAGAGTTGTCTTAAAATACTGACAGTGCAAAACGAACGTGTCTCGCCGTTGTTGCTTCACATTAAAATCATTCAAATAACAAAACAAGACTCGGCTTTTCTTGTCAAGATGCCACAGGAAACGCGATGTGTTTGGCACATAGGTTACGGCTGAGTGCCAGCATCTTCCAAAATGTGTCTATAAAACAAGAATCTTGTCATTTTTAGTGTTTTTTTGCCAGCAGATCAGTTTTAAATATTGCAGAATGTCAGAAGAATAGGAAGCTGCATCAGTGAGCTGCAGGAGACCAACTTTACTGTGTTTTGATATTGTGTGGAAAAGTACCCACGCCACATTTGTTATTATTATTGAATGACTTCTTTATTAAAATATGAGTTTGTTTGGTTATGCTGTAAACAGACACAGCAGCTGTTCTGGGGTTGTAGCTCCACTGCTGAACGAGTGTTTTTCTGCAGTAAAGGATTTCTAACATGCTCTACTTATACAGCTGTTTTAACCTCAGACCTGAAGTCCTCTGACATTAAAGTACTGTGTAAAGCCCAAATCTAAACTGAGTGAACTGTAATTTGCCATTTGAAGAGTCACTCACCCTCTTTCGCAGGTTGTAAGTGAGCAGCAGATTTCGTGAGAAGTGGTTGGAAAACGCCGTGTAAAACTCCAGCACCTTCTGCAAAGCGTCACGTTTGATGACATGTAGATCGCAGTACGTCAGAGCTCGGACGTTGGCACATGCTTGAGCCAGAGTCACCTCCTTCCAGAAAACATCCCCGAATACATCTCCCTTACCTGCAGAGAGAGGAGACACAGTTAAAAAACCTAACTCTTTGTAAATGTTTGCTTTATTGATTAACTGATGAATTAATAAACATGATTTTTTACACAATACTTAAACAAATGTGTCACTTTCTAATGAACAACCATTTCTGCTGCTATTAATTTAAAAAGTTGTAAAACATGGATTTTGGTCTATTCTAGTAACAAATTACAACAATAACAATTAAATCATTCAAATCTTTTTTTTTTATTATTTTTGCCACCAAAAGTTTTTCTTATAAATAACTTGTATTTAGTCAGTAAGATTTAGGATTTTTTTATTAATCCCTAATTAAATCAGTAGTTACAACTTGTAAAACTCTTTATAATGGAAGCTCAAAGATCAACCTGTCATCATTTAAAGTGCCGAGGTGTTTGAACTGCTACATCAACACAACACACTGGTCATCAATCAGCACAAGAGAGATGAATGTTGTGTCTGAAATTTGCATCTCTTTAGTTACAGACGCACTGATGTCAACATGATGCCATTCATGCAGTCGAGCTTAATCATGCAGAGCATTAGGTTAGTTTCAAAGGCTCAGTGTAAAAACAAACCAACTATAAATCATCAATGTTTATGACTTAATATTATGAACATTTAAATGAGCAGCGTCTCACACAGTCTAACTGTAGAAAATATTGACATTTGGATGAAAACATGATTACTGGTTTGAACCGCATGTTAAAAAAAACTATGCAGTGCAGACTGTTAAAGCGTTCAAGCTTCAGAAGCAAAAGTCAAACTATCACAGATATCCAGAGTTACAAGAATCAAAAAACTGCACATATTTACAGAGGAGTCTGAGTACTGAAACGGCAAACTGAGGATTAGATGAGATCTTCAGTCTTATTGCAGGTGCACTTAACATGTTGTCTCTGTTCTACGATGCCATTAAGCTAATGAGAATTTGATTCATAGTAGTTACTTGTTTATCACTTCAGACTCCATTAAAGTCTCCATCTGGGTCAATGGCATTAGCCTGACAGTCTATTGATTGTTGCAATAGCAGGTTATTGATGAAAAAGAGCCAAGGCGGTGTCACTGGGTCTGCCAGAGCACGCCATCCATTATTCATTTAATCAATCAATTAGAATATTAAAAGGAGGAAGTTTTAAAAAAGGAAACATTCTGCTGGGATTCAACTGGGTCAGTAAGAGCAGGGAAGAATATTCTTTTTATTATTGTATATAAAAACCCCTCCCTTCTTAGATCGAAATCTAAAATGCAAGTGAAGAGGAACTGGACTCAAAAAATATCAATGACTGTCAAGACAGTCAGTAATTAATCTGGTTTATTCCTGATCAATAAGCACTGGGCGTGTGTTTGTACGGTTAAGAATAATTCATTTTAGCTTTGAAAAACAATCATTTGAAGAAGTCCCCCAAAAAGTTATCAATAAATTAAATGAGAAAGCAATAAAACATTAGTCATATCAGATTAATTAGGCTTCTGTCTAACAAAAGTGGTTCATACAGTATTGATCATATTGACACTGGGAATAAAAATGAGTCATTCTTCAAAGGAATTGTGGTTATCATCAGATTTCAACTGACATCAAGTCGAAGAAGCCGGGGCGTATTCAAAAATGCTCCCGAGAGGATTGTGGATCTGTCACAAACAAATTCTTGTCCAAATCCTGACTTCATGACTCAGCAGTCGACGATCCCCAAACGGCTCAAATTTTTGCTGCAGTCAGAAACACTGCTGCTTCACACAAAAAACAAAAGGAGGATTTAATGTAGCCCAAGGCTCCAAGAAAAAACATTTTGTTGTTATGCTCCAAAACCTGTTTGTTATAACAGTGCTGGAGGCCAGTTTGACTGAAATTTTTATTGCTGTCTTCACTGCCAGTGTGTTGGTGTTGATGTGTCTCTTACAATAATTAATTCAGACAGAAGAAAGATACTTTACAAGCACATCTGCTGCTTAAATATTTTCCCTGTCAGAGATTAAGAAACTTGTGATTTTATATTCTGTAAAACGTGAGCAGATCTGGGGCAGGTGCTTTGACAGTTGGGGAAACCGGTAGCCTTGAGTGTTGTGAAGGCACTTTTTATTATAATTATTTATTCAAAAAGCTCTGCAGTAGGAATTATGACTGTAAAAGTTCCTATCTCACCTAAAATGGCTACCACCTCGTCATCCTGAATGACCTCCAGCGATCCTGACACCACAAAACAGAGGCTGTCAACACTTTCACCGGCGTGGTAGATCAGATCGCCGGGGGCACAATGGATGGTCTGAAACTCCATGGCCAGAGCTCTGAGACACCCGTCGCTGGCAAGCCGGAAAGCCGGGTGCTCTTTAAAAACCTTGCGGTTGAGATGAACACAAATATCTGCTCTCATGTCTTTCGGACAAATCTGCAACACCTGGAAAGAACAGAGAGAAGAGCTGTAGATCAAAGAAAGGCTGAATGATTCGTTTTCCATCAGATAATACAAAGTTTTGCCTCAGAGCTGGAGGACAGTCATTGGCTTTGAATAATCAATATTGCACAACATTTTTTACTTTTAAGATGATCAAATTAGCTGATCATAGAGTCATAAATCGTTGCCTCTTTGACTTCATGACTGCAAGTTAGAATTGAGCCTGCAGTTATTTTTGCTGTGAACTGAATACAGGGCCACTGCAGACTAATGTTTTGGCAGGTTGGTGCACTGCAGCTTCTATGGCTGGTAATAGGATGAAGGCAACTGAAGCAGCCTTTTCCCCCTGAGTTTCAGGCCCAGTCCCCCTTTATGGGGGTACTCATGTTGCCCGGGAGGCAGAATGGCCTTAAAACAAAAGTCTCTGTACAAAGTTAACGCTGTAACATGATTGCCTACATCCTCAACTTGCACAAGGAGCAAGGACATGTATCTGTGGCTGTTTTTTAGTAGGCATGAGGTAAGCTGCTCCACCCATAGCTGCACATTTGCCTTAAACCTGCACACATGCACATTAAAACCTATATGTCACCACCACTCAGCCCTGTGGCTGATAAGTCCCAATGGCCCCCTTGCAGCAAAAAGTCCATGGCATCCAAGAAATCATTTTTGCTGTAGGACATCCTTAAAAGAGAGACATCTGTAAAACTTTTTCCAAGACACCTGAGTTTAAGATTTATTTTTACTATTCATTATGGTTTTTCTGATTCCTAAAAAAAAGTCTTCAGAGCCTTGAGTGAGCAAAATACCAAAGGAAGCCACAGAAAGTTAGAGAAGCTTTTTAGGCAATGTGTTGAATGAGCAACTTTTCATTACAGTAATGGATGTGCGGTGAAAGGGAACCCGGACTTTGTAAAATACCACACGGGAAGGATAATTTTCTCTGTGACACCTGATGTTTGTTGGATTAGTAATGGAAAATGGGAATTTTGCGGAAAAAAAAATTCAAACATTTTAATAGTCATAGCAGCTCAAAAATGGAAATGCTCGGAAAGTCGCTAAAAGAAGGTATTTCAAATAAATGAGCAGCTTTATAAAGTTATTCACTCTGTGGAAGCTGTTTGACCAATAATACCATGAATTCTAATAAAAATTCAGGACATTTATTGTTGATAATAATCATTTTCAAAGCTCATTTAGCAAATAAACATACATGTATTACTAGGAGTGAATGTGTCCATTATGAATTTGGTTTAATAATGAGTTTTATCGGCAGGTCACATGGAAGTTGCAACCAGCTAAGAGTCCATCCGCCTCTCTCTGCAAAGTGTCAGTGAGCGGCAACATGTTGTTCAAGTACACCTAATCAACAGGATACCAGGCTGTTGCAGGGCTCTGCCTTTAAAACAAATCTCTTTGAAGATGAATGTCGAGCTGAGAGGGATTAGGTGCCATTTTTAGACCCTTTAGTGTGGCTTGAAGCCAGACAAATAAATAATACAAAGATGCAGTGCAAGCTTAATGCATAAAGAGCAAAAAAAAAAAAAAAAAAAAAAAAAAATTTAATAAGAGTTGGTTAAACATTAGGGTTTTTGGGTGGTCCAGGTAAAAAAAAACCTGTGTTATTTTTATTTTTGGTTATCATCCCACAATTATCACAGTGTTTGAAAAGTGTTTAATAAGGGTAGCCTAAAACACATTTAAAAACCCTCAACCCAAATCAAAACAGGGAACAAATGCTGTCGATTGCTTTATCAAAGAAAAGTTCAGTTTTTTCGGAAATACGTTTATATGCTTTCTTGTTAGATGAGAGGCTAAATACCACTCTTTTAAATATGAAGCTACAAGGGGTGATGTTTATCATAATCATAACAAAGAAATTACCAGTAATCGCACGCTGTTAGGACAGCCATTAAGAATGAGACATTGTGATGTACCTTTTCAGTGTCTATACCCCGAGACATGGACCAGGTGGAGGCGATGTAGTCCATAACTCTTTCACTCAAGCCCTTAGGCACTTGGTAGAGTTTGAGGAAGTCCCGGACGCTGTTAAGCATCTCATGGTAACGATTTGTGTTGGCATACATCTGCTGGAAGATCGTTGTCACGTTACCAAAGATGGTGGCATAAAGAAGAGCTGGGGAAATAAGAAGAAAATGAAAAAGGAGATGTTTAAAGTAGATAAAATTAATCAGCAAAGATTATGTGTTTACTTACTATGAGGACAATAGCTGTGTAATAGAGGGATTTTTAGTGCTGTTAGCTGTTTAAGGTGATGTGACAAATATATCAACCAAGTGTTTAGGTGCTTGTATGGATATGACCTCATGAGGAAAGACAAAATGTTAAAAGATGTTTTATATAGAGATTCACTATTTGACTTTACACTATTACTGAGGCAGATGCATGATATTTGTTTTCCCAAGGGAGAACATTTGCTCATAAATGAAAAAAAACATATTCTATATATAGATTTGAGAACCGGGTAATAGAGATATTGCACTGGATTTCAATATTACTAAAGAAACTACATTTAAAAGCAAAGACAATCTCCAAATCACGGTTTGCAAACACATAAATGTCTCAAAATCCTGATTTAAGAGGATATATAAGTTTCTAAAAATAGGTTTATTAGAAAATAAAAATATCCCCTACCTGTTTTTAAGGATATCTAAATCTAAAAACCTGGTTAAGGAAACTGAAACCTCCAATGTGTAAAGGGACTAAAAAAAATTTTCTACAACATGGTTTGTGAGGACATTAAATATTCAAAAACCTGGCTTACAAGGACGTAAAAACCTTCCAGAAGAGATTTACTAGGACATAAAAATCTCCAAAACGTGATTCACAGGGACATAAAAAAGCTCCATTGCTGGGTATAAACAAACATAATTTTCAAAATTTGATTTTACGAGGTACATGAATCCCCAACGCTTTACAAAGACACAAAAATCTCCCACACCGACCATAGACGGTTTCTGTCTCTCACCAGTGACAGTGCACTCACAAAATTTATCAGAACAAATGTGCCTCAAGAGTTAAGAATATTATGTGGTGAGTGCTTTTATCAATCATGTGAGGAACTGCTACTCATTATTGTCTCCAAATATAGTCCACAACACTCTTGCCAGCAGGGAAAAACTGTAGTCACAGCCCCAAAATTGAGTGTGTCCTTCTAAATAAGGATCTTTATTTTGACTCGTCTTGTGATAGAAGAATCAAAGAAAAGGAAAAGTAAGAATACAGCCGTTCGTTTTCTGAGGTTGTTGGGTGGTTGAACCGGTGCAACAGCTGGCGTGTGTGTGTGGATCAAAGCCATCAGATGTCTGCTCTGCGTGTGTGTAGTGTTCTCCTGGCAATGGAGCCCTAATTAGCCCTGCTAGAAGGGACGGAGAGGAAACATGCCAGCCACACATTTCAATTATCCTCAGATGATGACAGTAACCTGTGCATGTGTTTGCGTGTGTTTGTTTATTTCACAGCGCACAATCAAAGTGTTGAAAAACTGCACAGGGAATAATGCTAATTAAAAAGTGCTCAAAACTCCTCAAGGGCGAGGATAACCGCAACTTTCATCCTTTCATCACCATCGCTCATTTGTGCAGCCGTGCTATCGAGCATTGCAGTATAGCTTGATATTTATCCTTGA
Organism: Acanthurus lineatus; assembly: GCA_029814665.1. Classification (NCBI taxonomy): domain Eukaryota; kingdom Metazoa; phylum Chordata; class Actinopteri; order Acanthuriformes; family Acanthuridae; genus Acanthurus; species Acanthurus lineatus. Next base: position 19,264,417 of record JAPZDV010000003.1, read on the forward strand.
CACAAAGAAAAATGCTCGTTTGTAACATATTCTCCATGCTGCACATCAAAATCGGCAAGCTTACACATCGAGGAAGGTTTTAAAAAGGTCTGAGCCTATTAAATCCAGGACTGTTTGACAATCGTCTCTTTTTGAAGTTGCCAAAGTTGAGGGATAACAGCCACCTCAAGCTCGAGCGCAGATGGTAGCACTCACTTCTCTGGTGAGCAGAAAAATGCTGCAACAAAGGAAACTCAATCGGTCCCCGTGGAAAGATGCTTCATCTCGTCCCCAACGTTGGTCTCGACTTGCTGACGCACACAGTTTTGTCACAGCGTTGCTTGGCATCCAACAGCTGGCTTGTTTGAAGGTAGTTAAAAGACAGTAGTCAGAAACTCCAGCCCCAGGCCAACAGTTGCTATAGTAACAGGACATATGTATAATGCCCCCCTCTTACCCAAGCCACCCCAACCCCCCCCAAATCCCTCGTCACACTGTGATCTTCTACTGCCAGCACCGATCCAGTGCTGGTGGTAAAAATAGAACAGTATCAGGGCATTCATATTTCATAGAGAACAGCCATGGACTACAGTAGATTGCATCTACAACAATCCACAATCCTCCTGAGGCTGTCTGTTTTTTTAAAATTTTTTTTAGTTATTTACACTTTAAGATGATTTGTATCTCACAATGAAAAATTTAGAACAGTCTGCAGATGAGTTTTGCGAGTTCCCTCGACAGTTTTTTCATAAAAACCTGAATTGCCAAAAAAAAAAAAAAAAAATGAAGAAGAAGAAGAGAGGCAGAGGGGCGAAAAATCAACCTCTCGCCTCAGGGTTGAGACTGTGGCTCAAAAAAAGTACAGCGGAGTTGAGGAGTGATTGCGGAGGGATCGGAGGGAGCACTGTGCTAAATTGATCCGATGGTGTCAGTTATTGCTTCGAGGTGTTGCACTCTGTGTGCAGCCACACATTACGGCGCCGTGCTGTACGCTGCATTATGAGCCACACAAGCAGGAGATACCTTATTAATGATTAATATTGAGATGTGGAAAGAAGGACATGCTGGAAAAAAAAGATGCCTTCATCTCAGCAGACTGGTTTGTATGTTGAGTTTGTTCATCTACATCATAATCCAGTTCATCTTCATTTAAATGTCTAAAGTCAAACTGGCTAATTCTGTGAATAAATTGCACATAAATCAACATTGCTCACACTGTGTATGTCATTTTACCTTCCTCTTTCTGCAAAAAGAGATTAAATCCATCAAATGTCTGTTTTTTATTTTGATTTATCAACGTTTTGTTTTCAGTGCACCAAAACACTCACAGGCTAAAAAATGCCTGTTAGCCAAAAAGATTGTTAAAAATGCTCCACTGAACTCCAGCCTCTGAGGAGCAGCCTGCTTATTTAGTGGTGCAGCTGTGTTTTATTTTTGTAAGGTATTTTAGATAGACTGGGAACTTGTGTGAGTGATGTATGAAGCTCCAGAAAGTCTTAATAATTCAGCACAATATTACACAGCAGACTCAGGTAATGAGTCTAAACACCCACTGAGAGGAAACTAGTTAAAACTACACACAAGTTTTGAAAACAATTTAAAACTCATTAGAGCTTTTTTATTTTTACCTTGTATGAACTTCACGTGCATCAATGCATTTTGTTCTATTCCTCTCCAAAGCATTGTTAAGAACACAGGCCTATTAAAATATCAAAAATTGTAATCAGGAATTCTTTCAATGAGTTTTATTTAATCTGAGCAGCATATTTTAGGTGACAGGATGGTCAGTAATCTTGCTCAGTTAACAGCATGTGTAAAGTTCTGTGTTTTTTTAACTTCATTGGCTATATTCATAATTCATTTATTCACCTAGCTCAGCGGATTGTGGCTTTAAAGAGCATAGTTAAACTGCTCATGTATCATGTATCTGCTACATTGGATGGAAGATAAAACGCCTCCACTCACATCCAATCATCATCATGGCCACGGCAAAGATTTTCTCTCCATCCGTCGTTGGGGCGATGTTCCCAAAGCCGATGCTAGTCAGGCTGGTCATGGTGAAGTACAAGGAAGTGATGTAGACGGAGTGCTTGTTCGGCCCGCCCTCCCACTTCCCTGAGCCGCTGGCGTTGAAGCGGTACGGCGTGCCCACCGTCTCGGCCAGGATGTAAAGCCAGCTGTCCATGCGCACAATGTTTGTTTCTTCGTCAATGACCTCATAATCTCCGATGCTGTACCTGGAGTGTGGAGAGGCAGAAATGGTTCAAAACCCAAGAAATAAACCACAGATGGTATCTCTGCAAAAGGAATGACTTTATCAAACACACGCACACTCTTGATATTCACTTTTAACACTTTTCAACACTTAAAATCTGAAATCTCATAATTAAGTGACGTAAATGCCACTAGATTCTTGTAGCATCAACTAGAATCTCCTCTACATCTATCCTTAATCTCACAACATTATCTATGAAGGTCAAGGAAGATGTTTAGGATATGACATATGGGGCCCTATCGTACACCCGGCGCAAATGAGGTGCGCCAGTGGCACAGGTGTCATAGCTATTATACACCTGGCACAAGTGTCATTTTTTGCTTTTGCTTTCTGAGGGGCTGGAGGTCTGAGAATTAAG
>JAPZDV010000003.1:19276789-19294873 GCA_029814665.1 Acanthurus lineatus
TATGTTGCAACGCCGTTGTAGATGTCAAAATTCATTGAAGACCCACATAGACAGTTTATCTCCTGCAGCTGGTCTTGCTTCTCCTTTTCCTTGGTGCTGTACATCTCCCATGCCTCCTTCCTCTCCTTCCTCCTGTCCTCCTCTGACCTCTCTTTCCATACTTTCCTGCCTCAAGCACAGACAAGGATCGAGCTACAGAAATCTGATAAACTCGGTTCTGTCTAACTACATATCACCAGATTTTTCTCACTTTTAAAATCATCGTCTTTAACTCAAGTGACAACACTCAAATCAATTTTTTTGGGATTTTGCAAAGCTTCAAAAGACTTCATGCCACTTTTTCACTAAATACCTAACATGAGGGTTTCTGCTCAGCTGCTCTGATGAGAGTTTAAATTTGTGGTGGTTTTCCTTCAGATATGGCATATACAGCATTTTCCAGCTGATGCTTTAGTTTCGAAGCCCACAAGTATACTGTATTGGTGTAATCTCATTCCCCTTATCAGCATCACTGTCTTTTTCAGCCACAGCACAAAAACCACATATGCTATCTTCTCAGCACCAGACTGCAGATGAACGAAGTTAAGAGAGTGAGTGAGAAGGCCAATCAGAGGCAGAGTTATCTAGTCCAGCAAAAAGAAAAGCAGTGGGATCTTTCTCTGCTGAATGTGTAAAGAGACCTTGTTTTACTAAAAACTTCAGTGTTGTGTTGTTTGCAGCCCAAAAAATCAGTTTCTGTAGGCTTAAGCTCTTGCTTAAGGTTAAAGAGAGACTAATGTCAAAGTCAAAAGAACCAAAATTTGACTGCTGATGACATACAAACCCTCATCAGACTCATCAATACACTTCAAGTCTTCCCTAAAATCCATTTTTACTGTAGTATAACAGCATCACAATACTTTTCATTTGCAGCTAAACACCGTACAAATACTGTAAAAAAGTCATTTGAACAAAAGACTGACATGTTATGTTTCTGATGAGCACAGTCCTCCTTTAGCTCATGTGAGCTGCTGCATTTCTACATGAAGAGTCTTTGCCGACCTGCAGTCCTCCCTGTCTACTCAGGCAGCACAAACCCATGTTTGTTGTTGTTGCCTGCAGGCTGCGTCCCATGTAAGACGGAGTCCTCACTGATGCAACAGCCTTTGGCAGAGCGCTACCTGTTGATGCTGAAGCCTGAACTACAATCTCAGCTTCATTATATCACCACATCCTGTTTTTTTTCCCACTATTGTTTGTTTGTAGTCGCTCGCTCGTCCTAATTCATGTTCTATTTTGGCTGTCTTCAACGGTTACACGGTTCAATGAGTTTCTTTTGTGTTGTGTGCTGATAACATCACAGTGAGGTGTGTATTTGACTGAGTGGGTGCTTGTCAGAGCAGATGCACAATGTACAGGGTTGGATGATGATTGCTGGGGGACTAATGTTACCTCTCCCCCCTCCTCATTTTATAATCTCTAAGTTAAAAGTTTTGAATCACACCTCTGTCATGCAAAGTGAAAAATGATGCCCAAGTGTTGATTAAAATGATTTTTTTTCTACTTTAATCACTCTGCAATGATATGAAATATCATTTGCATAATTTTTGATAGAAATCACAAAGTTGAGCAGTCCTAAATTTACTGACTCCTACCTTTGGAAGAGTCGTCTTCAATGGGCTGCTTAAAGGCCGTGATGTCGCTGAACGTGCAAAGAAACAGGACCACTTTCTCTTGTTCATTTCGAATGGGAGCGATCTTCACAAAAAACCAAACAGGCGTCCCTGAAAGTGTGAAAATGCAGATATTTAGATGAATCATCAGCTTATTTCCAGAGGAAATGACACTGGATGCACTTATAGAAGAAATCTTGATGGCAAAGTGTAAACTTAATTATTCTGAACTTTTATAAACTTTGCATATTTTCCTGTAACACCTGCAAAGGTAGAGAGGTCACACCTGCGAGTGGAAACAAACACAGCATCGCATTTTTCTTGGGAAGGTTTCTCTGGTCTGACTCTCAACCAATTAGCTCATTTCTGCAGAGGTAGAAATGTTCTGGGCCGCCTTTGAACTCGGCTGAACATTACAGAAGCTGTGAATACATTTGCATGACAAGAGAGCCGAACTTCAAGTTTTCTTCCTCCTCACACAGTAAAATTCTACTTACTGTTCTTCTTGTACATCAGTATTTCAAACGAGTTCATCTCATAATTCTCAAACGTTAGTCGCACTTTTTCCGTCGTGTCCTTGTCTGTGAGCTCCCCATACATGAAGCTGGAAAACACAAAGGGAAAGCACTATTTTAATATTTAATAGACAACAGTACATTGAAAAACATGCTCATTCTGGCACTAAAAACTGCTGATGAAAGCTCCAGTGTGTGAGTGTGTTAGTTGCTAAGTTTTCACTGGTTACACCCTGGTATTTTTGTTCAGATCTCACTTACCTTAACAGCTTCTTTTTATGTCAAATAATTGAAATTTTCCTCTCAATTCTAACTGTATATTTTCTAAAATAAAAACCAAAATGATATTACATTTAATAAGAGTTACACCTGAACTGCGTAAGGCAGTTACTTATTGTTTCTTACAGACCTCTAGAGAAGCATACTTCAGAGTAGAGCTGTATTAAATATAGAGGAGAAGTAGATTAAAACTAATTGAAATGCATCCTGAAAGAATAAAAAAGATGAATGCAGCCCGGTGTCTAATTGGCTAAATGCAAAGTTCCTCTCGAAACCTAATTAAACCTGAAGATGGGTCAAGCAAGCGTGAGCACATTTAACCGCGCTGCAGAGACATTCATCTCACTTTGCCTGTTACTGCCACCCTCAGAGGCAGCTCTGCTCCAGCAGGATCTAAATTTAACTCCGAGTTTGTTATGAAATACAAAAGAGGGCTAAATTTAATGAGACTACATTCTGACGCTGCAGAGACTCTTCAGACCAGTGCTTGATGTAACATCACTGATGACTGTCCTCTCTCTCTCTCTCTCTCTCTCTCTTTCTCTCTGAGCCGGAAGAAATGTGACTTTCTTCAAAGAACATAATTCCTCAAGTGACTTTCTCGTCATGCATGAAAAATTCCCACAGGTTCGTCACTGTATGTTTACTGGATCCAAGTTGGAAACGAAACGTATACATAATTGACGAGACAAAGACCACAGTAAGAGCAGCTGAGGTGGAAATAACATCTTTGATCCACACCTCTACAGCGAAAAAAAGACTCGGATATTAGACTTTAACACTCCGAGGAAATGATTATGCACTTTTTACGTTTGAGTCTTCCTCAAACACATCAAACATCGGCGCTCGGTGCGTGTTTGATGGCCTCATTATCAGGCTCATGAAGACGCTTTTAGACAGAAAATAAAAAAAAGGACCAAAGATGAAAGGATTTGAGGAATATTTGAAGAACAATGAAAGTGCTGATGATACTCTTCAATCAAGTGCTACTATCAATTGTTGGCTGCTGTTTATTGAATTATAAGCTCTAAAATCAAGAGTTTTTGGTAGATATTAAAACAGTATAAATCAAAGGAAACGATGAGATATAAAAAGATGGAGTTAGGACTTGTGTAAGCAAAATGTAATATTTTAAAGGGGTGAATACATAAACAGCTGCAGTGAGGAGCTGATGGTGTGATGCACTCTTTAAATCAAGACTAAGAGTTTACAGCCAGGCTAGTGACTCTGTGAGGTCGGCTTTGGCTTTAAGCTCAATGCTAATGTCACCCATAAACCAAAGTATTGAATCAATGAAACTTAACTCAGTGTTGACCTTTAACTTGCCACAATACTGACTCAATTTACTCGTTTTAAGTTCAACTTATTTATGGTTTATTACCATTTTCTGGTTTGTAATCACTTGGATTTGTTGTTTAATACAGTTACTAATGATAATAATACATACACACAATAATACACACAATAATTTAAGATAGTATCAAAAATACTTCCCTTAAAGCTTTAGAAGTTAACTATCCTGCTCCACAACTAAATCTGTCAGCGTAATTCTTTCTTTTCCTGAATTTTTTAAAAATGTACATTGACCTTGAACACAGATAGATCATTTTGGGTCCTTCCTCTTCCTCTTCCTCTTCCAAACACAAGATCTCACTCCATCAAGCTACCTAAAAATAAACCTGAAACTAATCATCGTGCTGTTCAATATTTGTATTGGCAAGCGTTCTGAAGCTTATGCTCACAGACCCAAGGGTCTAAATCAGTATTAGCCGCAGTGCTGGCTGTGACAAACACCATCTCCCACAACAGACGAAATCGCCCACGATTTTCAAATCTGGCAGCACCAACTGTTTCCATGTGATCCCGTTAATAAACTGGTTACTGGTTTGTTTATGTCAGGCACAAGTCTAGAAATTGCTCACTCCAATGGGAATGCCATTCATTTAAGATTTCCTTATATTCCTTTATGTGAATGGTTTTGAAAGAGAGCACGGTCCACTTTCACTGCTGTGGTTCATGATGTCGATGCAGTTTCTCCTGTTTCGTCACAGATTTGTGTCTTGGTGTTTTATCTCTGCAAGAAACATTACGTTATATAAAGGGAATTAATACTAATTATGAGCAGTATTCTCATTCATTTCAACATAGCAGAATGTGTTGCTATTTTAACTTCCTCTGCTAAGATGCTGTGCTGAGAGGAAGAAGTCAAAGGCCTCTGAGAACCACAAACCTGAGCTCTGTTACTGTTAACGTATCCACATTATTAAGGTCCTGCCCAGACCCAATCATTGTATTAGAGCTTTGAAATGAAGACTATAAAGGTGGAGCTTAGTGGTTTCTCAAAGCCCAGCATTATTGCCTTGCGGGCACAATGGCTCCACAGATGGCAATGTGGATCTGATGGTCAGTCCATCACTTTGTAACAGGTTGAAATATAACAGCTATTGGAGGGACTGCCATGAAATCCAGTGCAGACATTAATGGTCTTGAGAGGATGATTCCTGTATACTGTGGGGATCCCCTGACTTTTCCTGCAGTGTCTCATGGAGGTTCACATTTGTGTTTTTTATGCCTTGACAGCTATTGGATGCACAATGGCTTTCATGTCCCCATTAAGAACGAATCGTAAAAACAGCTTCTCTCCTTGTGCCATCATCAAAAAATCTTCGGTTCTTTGGTTTATGGCTGATATCTGATGTTCTCATCAGCCTCGGTTGTACTTTGTGTTTAAAGTTAATTAGTGTTAAGTGTTAGCATGCTAATACACTGAACCAGGATGACTAACATTGTGAATATGCTAATGTCAGCCCAAAGCACCGCTCTGCAGACACGACTCCAGACTTTGAGTCTTTTTCTCACCCACAACAGACAGATTTACTGACCCAATCACTGCAGCTGTTGCCACCAACAAACAAGGCTCACTATTTGAATTAAAAAGATTTTTTTTTTACTATGCTGCTGATGCATTCACTCTTCTTCTTCTTCTACTCCTGCTAATTAACAAGGAATTGTTAAAAAATAATCTAATCTTCAGAAAGAAACACGGGCAATATAAAAAAATAAAAGAAGCCAAAATTCTCCATACGAAGCCCTAAAACCACAAACATGATCTCAAACACAGACAAAGGGAAATAAATCAAAGCACTGACAAAAGGTGTATACACCTGCACCTGATTACATCATATTTACCTCAAATAAGTCTCTCTAGCAACAACCTGGAAATATGGGCAATCTGGCTGATGGTAGGATGTGTAACTTCAAATTTGCGTAAACAAATAGATACAAAGAACTGAAAATAGCATCTGCTGTGACATTAAATAAATTTATATTTTCACATTTAACAATGAGGAAACTCTACAAAGCTTCTATCATGGTGCTTAAAAGCAATGCAATGGTCCATGTGTGCATGCTGCAGAGATCTAAGTGAGAACTCCACACAACTTTTATTGCATTAAAACTAACTTGTAAAGAAAGTCTCTCTCTCTCTTTCTCTCTCTATCTGTAAACATGATTATTTTTGGTTTTCTCAGCAAAGCTAAAGTAAACAGATTAACCAGATGGTTTCAGCTGTAGCATCTTGCAAAGTCACTGGTTGATCTTGTTTATCTTATACAGCAACATCTCCGTCAAAAATATTTCAGAACACACCAGTGGCAAGTTAACAACCAGATATATAGTTACATCCTTAAAAATAGTCTGAGAATCTGGTCAAGGTAAACAGAAAAGCTATGTCTGATGTGGAGTTTCTGTAATTGTAACGTGTGAGTATATTTATAGAACAGACACTTAAAGTTTTTACCATCTAAAAAGAAATCTACGTTAAGACACACAGACTGCCTACCTGCAGGTGCTGCTTTTCTGCATCACCTCTGCTCTGTGGTACCCCGACAACTTGCAGAAACCATCGTTGCTGTAGACAATGGGCCAGTCTACTATCTGAGCGTTTCCCAGGACAAAGTTGGTGTCTGTTTGAAAGAGACGGAAAAGAAAGAGAAAATAACTTGAGGGACTGCAGTCTTCCCTAAAAAAATCAATAACATCCAGATATTTTTACCATTAGTTTCAGTTAGGAAAAGGTTGCAGCCTTTTACATTTGATCTAAATCAGCATCAAGCGTTTTGGTGAAACTACGACTGATTCTTCAAAGGATCACTATGAGGCAAATGTATAAAACTATTTTTTATGTATGAACCTTAAACTTCTCTATTGTAAACTAAGTATTTATGCTCAGAGAAACAGAAAAATCTCCTCCTCAGTATCAGTGTTTGTGGATAAGTGATGGCTCTAATACTTCACAGACTTTCATCGCAAAAGGAGGAGAAAAGAAAGAGAAACAACATTTAGGATTTGAGCGCTCCAGCAATTATACTGGGCCGGAATTTTTAATGTCAATTGGCAATCAGTAAGTTATCTAATGATGATGGATGACAGGCATTACTCTTTAGCTGTGGCCGGAAAAAATAGGATCAGCTGGTATTTAACATTCCTTAAAATATTTATTCTAAAATGATTTTTTAAACAAAAATAAATGTTTTTTTCATTTAACAAGTGTCTATCTTGTAATAGTTCCTTATCATTTAAAAAAAGTAATCCTGCATTTTAAAGACTTTCAGTGTGTGTGGTGGTTTCCAGCCCATCACACACTCTGCACAGGGCATGTACACAAACGAAAGCCAAACACAAAGTCTTTGATTATGAAGAAAACATCTAAGTATCTGCTCCCTTTGGTGTGAGTTTGTAAAAGGCTTAGTCAGCTATTTCAGAGGTGTTTTTCAGCTAAAACTGTGTGTTTGCCAGTAATATGTCACCTAATAAATACTGATTATTACAATAAAGTATTCTTTACTGGCAAGCACAGCCTACAAATATGAAAAATCTGCTCTCATCGATTTTTAAATGTCATGGAGAGCACAGTTCATTAATTCTCATATGGTATATTTAGCATATTTAAATGTTAGCAAGGCCTCAAGCAAAACTTATTCATGGTCCAAATATTAATAAATCTAAGTAATTACTGTGCAGCATGAATATTTTTAATGGCCTATTTTGCATCTGTTCTGTTTGTTTAACTCAGCAATTTTACAATTAACATTCACATCATTCACGTTCATACTGTCACTCAGTTTCATTATTTAAACTCAAAGTGGTCATTTCGCTACAATACATTAAATTTAAGAAACACTTTGGTATTTTCATTTGAAATAATATTGATTAACTTTTATTAACTTTTGATTAATTGCTCAGTGGAGTATTTGCAATGTAAAACTATGCAGAAATAGGCCTTGGCTGAAAACATAGACAGTATATTAAACAGGGAAGGAACCATCGTGAGGAAACCCGTTAGTTAGTGGAGCACAGTTTAGAGCCTCGAGTTCAGCATTATTGTTTGTTTGTTTGTTTGCTTTATTGTTACTGTCGCCATCTTGTTTGGAGGTGACAGGATCTGGACAAAAGGAGTGGAGCTTTGGAAAATATGAATTGCTACCAATGACCCCTGGCAGACAGCTTCTGTCATTGTGCATAACTTTAACTTTAATATAATCCAATCTGGTGAATTGTATAGAAATCCATCATTGTATAATTGACATTAACAAGGAAATTAACTTTAGAGATCAAACCATGGTTCCAGGCTGTAAGCATGTTTATTTTGGTCATAAAGTTGGGTATTTTAATATATTGGGTATTTTAGAGTTTGCCTCAAGTGGCCATTAAAGGAAATACAGCTTTTGGCACCTCAGTCGTTTAAAGCTGATGGCTGAATGCACACTGTTTGTTTCAGGTTCCTGACCTTGTAATTTTGAAAAGGAGGACATACTTTACCATTTTTGAGCTGATTGTGAATATGCTCAGAGTGAGAGTGATATGTGCCTTTAATTTACAAGAAATAAATATATATGAAACACTGCAACATACTGTGTGCTAGACTTTACATGATTACTTATTTGCACATCTGCATTTGTGAGTTAATATTTTAAATAAAATATCAGTCAAAGCACACAACAATTCTTTGTTCTCCATATTGCAAAATACAGGCAAAAGCTTTTTTTTATCGTCTGTGAAGATACTTTCAAACTAGCAATTGTTTTTCTATGTTATTTTTGGCAAAAGGCAGAAAAAAGTAGATGTAAGTGGTTTCAGTAAGACAAGACAAGTGATGATAATTAGGGATTAAACCCTGAAAAAAACAAAAACCTGTATGACAGATTTCAAAGCAAACCACCCTGCTGAAACACAGACTACGACAATGTGACGACACACGGGTGAAATTAAAAACACCAGGCACAAAACAATGCAGAGATTCTATTTTTAAACCACGTACACATAAAAAAAACTCTTTGATCACATCAAAATTAAACACACTGAAATGGCAACTAAAAGCGTGAAAACACTGACAGAAAATGGTGAATGAGACGTTCCATGCCAACGTGTTATTTTACATGAACAGACAAACGTTAATCTTTGAGCAAAGCTCAGTGATTGTTATCAGCCCTGGATTTGTTCATTTACTGCTGTGTGGCAGCAATTTTTCACATTTTTTTTTTAAATCTCAACATTTCTAATCAGTTAAGATCTTTGTAAATTAACAGCATTTGGTATAGAACATTTAGTGGTAGAGATAGATACTGTAGGGAAAACATAAGCAGCACACCAAACTAAACTTTATAGTACCTGTCTGTCTATGTGACAGTGTCCAAACTGAAATTTTTGAAAAGAAAAGAAGGTTAACAGATCACAGTGAGAAACATCTGTTGAATGTTAGACAAAAAATAAATATGGGAGGTGTTGAGCTAAAGAGAGCCACATAAAAAGTCCAAAAAATTTCTAATAGAAGTTGTCATTTATTCTAGTAAGCACGTGCAAGTCCATATTAACAATGAGGTGCTGGCCGATCACAGGAACTTCTTTGATTCAATAAGAATAACCACCACACACTGATAAGACTTAACTAAAACTTGTTTTATTGAGAGCAAACAACGCGATTTGCCTCCAGCTTCCTCAGGACTGAGCACACTTGATGAAGCTGTAAGCAAAACGTGTTATTCACTCCCAATAAGATAAGTTTAAGTAACGTCTCATCAGTGTGCCATTTAGTCTGTTTTAATCTATTCTTGTCTTTTTGCTATTTATCCTTATTATTATCCTTATTTTTAATTATTTTTCCTGATCTGAGCATTCAGGGAAGAGTGATCTTTGAGGAAAGCGAAAATATACAACTGTTTACCGACAGATGTGCCGTGACAACTTAAAATGTGATGATATGTCAATTTTGTGTTTACAATTTGCTTCAGCTGCGCAGATGGCAAAAAAAAACCCAACACAAAACAAACAGAGGAACAAAAACGGTTCCTGCAGGTTTAATCACTTTATGCATATAACTATCTCAATATCAGCTTAAGACCCAACATAAACTTCATTTTAAGGATTTCAGGGGGTCCTAGATGTCCAGGTCCCCTACATTTGATACACTACAGTCCAATTAATTGCCTTAGTTCCAGGTCTCTGGTATCATCCATGTTTACTGGCTGATATTTATTTACTGACACTCATTGTAATTACTTGCCCCTGTGTATTTCCTGCTATGACAAGTGAAAAACGAATGACTGAAAGCTACAAAAAAAAGGAACACCTCATTGTTTGTGAACACCCACCCACCACCGTGTCTCTCACAAGTCACTCCATTGTTTCTAATTGGCATCCTGCAGATTATAGTCTTGTCCCTTTTGTTTCTAGCTTTGGAGAGATTTGCTGCCTTGCTAATCCATGCACCGCCCAAGGTCAGAAAGAGGAAAAACATATGCATGTGTGCCTATTTTTAAAAGGACGGATTTTCTTTCTTTTTTTTTTTTAATATCACACATGATAGGAAGTCGGATTGTCACGTTGTTCACCTAAAGAAAGCCTGATTCTGGAGAAATGCATGCATTATTTTCCGAACAAGTTGTTCCCTTCTGTCATAACGCATTTTTAATGTAGATACGTGCAACAGGGGCAGACTGAGAGTGAGGCTCGAGGAGTGTGAGCACCGACACACACACACACACACTGCTTTGGCAAAGCATGATTGATAGAAAATAAATCCAAATCTAACTTTGGCCAAACCCCATTTATAAAGAATTTCTGATAGCTCAAGCCAGTTTGCTGGTGTGTATGCATCATTGTCTCTAAATGTGTCTCGTCTCAAACACACACACACACACACAAAACACACAAAGCTGTGTGTTCTGTGTCGCTGTCCGGTGTCATAACTCTCCAGTCTGTCCTGTCACTTCCTATTGGATCTAATGATATAGAGAGGCTGAAAATTACTGACAACCGCGTCCAAAAATACTGCAAGACTTCCATCAGAGTTTGTTAAGTTTCAGCTATCAGAGGCGGCTAATTGTCTTTACATTTGGACGGCACACTGAACACTAATGGGCTAAAATAATGTCTCACTTACATATCAATGTATAGAACACATTAGACAAATAACACTGAAGAAGTTGAAGGAAATATTAATTATTCAGAGGAGAGACGTCACTGCTGTTAATCTCACATACTGTGATATTAAGTGTTTTGGTTTGGCCTCAAGACCTTCAAAAACTTTTTTAAAACTCAGTAAAATTAAAGCCATAACAGTCAAGAAAATGAGTAAAACCATTCAAGTCTATTACACTACAGTAATACTCTCTGCTGGTATCACTACAGTACTCTCTATAGGCATCAGCAATGCCTGAGTTATAACATCCACACTTGAAATCAGAAAATGGTGCAGTGTTTTTAGGGCTTAATATTGTTTCAGTGGCACAACAAGATGATGCACAGAGAAGAAATGTGTGCAGCGCTCTTAATTAGGCACAGCTTGAGGTTATTTAGTTTTAGGCTTGTTCACATTCTGTTGGTTAATATTTAAAAGGTAAGGCGCTACCAACAAAAAAGGAGCTTAATAGTTGAATTTCAAACCATCTGCAGCTTAAAAGGCCTCATGGGGATTAATATCAAAGGTATTAGTCTGTTTTCACACCGGAGATCATATTGATCCAGCACATATCTGCCCTGTCACATGATTATTGCAAATTATAGTATTTACACTTGCATTAGGACAGAAAACAGAAGACATTTCTGGTCTTTGGGCAATTAAGACTTCCAGTGACATTATGCAATGGTCAATACATTTCAACTGCATATTTTTTTTTTCGCTCTGCACACCTGCAGGAACTCCCAGCTGCGAACAGAAAATCTTTTCATACTTAAACTATTCAAATTCGACTCAATGGGATTTAGGCTAAATTTTAAAACCAAAAGCTTATAACACAGTAGTTGTTTTTTTTCCTGCGATGTGAGCTATGAGAGGATTAAGAACTTTTTAATGTACACGAAGGAGAAGGCTTTATCATTAATCAGCCTCCTTCAGTTTTTGTTTTAGTTAATCAGTTGACTGGCTTAATTAGACTGTAGGACAATTTAAGTGCCTAGTTTTTTTTGCCACAGGTTACATTTAGTTTTAATTTTCAAATCTCTCATCTCAATGCATCGCATCAGTCTTCATGCTTACCGTTCGACCGTCTGACAATATTCTCCAAAAAAGTATTCTGAGGGGCCACAAGTCCCCTCCGGCCCCCCGCCATCCTGCCTCTTCACTCAAGCGTCTGCAGGTGAATCTTCACTCCTCCATCTGCCGCTTGTTTTCATGGTCTCTCCGGCTCTGAGACGCTGCGCAGAGAGAAGAGGCTGTTTGTCTGGACTGTTCATTAGATGCCGCCTCAGCCCGCTGCGGTGCGTTGGCGCCTCCAGTGAGGCACCTCATCATCCAGGAGGCGAAAACAACGAATGGGCTCAATGAGCAGGAGGGGCCGCGGCTCTGCGCCTCCGCATGCATCACTTACGGGGCTGGAGCGCCATCTGCTGGACGAAGCGGTGAGCTTGAATTCCAGCGGTGGAACTGAGTAGGCCTGCATTTATTATCATAAAAAAAAAACAAAAAACAAAAACAAACAAACAAAAAAACTGCAAAGTGACATTTTTTAAGAACTCTACTTCTGTAGTTTAATTTTCTGCTACTTTATTCTGCTCCAGTCCAATTCAAAAGGGGTTTTTATGGTGTTTTTTTTATTCAAATACATTTATTTTACAGACAGGGTGAATAAGATATTACATTAAAAAAAGACAGCTTCTAAAATGTATTGTTAGATAAACAAAAAAGGTAATTTGAGGCTTTTGTTATGTTTCAGATGTCTGAGTTGTTCCCAGTTCATTAAGTTAATGAACATCTCACCTGGCTTCAGCTTGGAGAACATTTTGAACCAAATTAAAGATATTTCATGAAAAATAAATGGCAAAAATGAGAACCAAAAAATTAAAGAATTAAAATTTTAGTGGAGGACTTTTTTTTCCCTTTCTTTTGTAGCTAACAACCCCTTACATATGCGTCTACACCTCAACCAGTTACAACAGCAAAATGCTGCTTTCATATTGTTGCATCAGAAATAATAAGCTACTACCACATACAGCAATACAGTATTTCAATCAAGGTGCATGTATTCTGCACAAATGCCTTAATTTTAATACCTAAAATACTCTTTGTTGACAGCATCTCTGTATTTATATTTGCAAATTATATGAATGCAGAAGTGATATGTTAAAGTATTCTTTTTCCTGTAAGTTAATTGCCTTTATTTTCATTAGTTCTTCTGCTTAGTTTTGCACAGATGCAATTAAAGCTTGTTTTCAGGCTTGTAACATAGAGCAAATTAAAGCAGTGAACTGTTTTTAACAGCACATTTCGGTCTGTGTAAGTGTGTAACTGCGCTCAGGAGAACCTTTGGGAAAGCTTCCTGCAGTCCACCTGGGAGGGTCTTAGTTAGTTAAGTTTTTCATGGATTAATCGCTTAAAGTCCAGATTCTTGAAATGTTTCCCAAATGAGCAGAAATACAGAGGCAGTGGATTTCTTTTCCCTTTGATTCCTGCAGTAGAATTTACAGACAGCATTTTCCCCACCAGCTCATTAATCCTGTTCAATTATTTCGGACCCTGCAGTGCCCACACTAAGACGGACCTCAAATTATGCCTCTTGTGGCAAAATTTTCATCAAAATTAACCAAATAGTCAGCACAAAGGTCGGAGCTAAAGCTTTCACACACCTGTGTTTTCTCTGGAGCTCAGAGGGCTGCTGTGTTTACAGCCACTCAGTGTGATCACTGGGTTCACCTGTTGTCGCAGGTGTAAATCAGACTGGACGGCTGCTATGGAAACCAGCAGGGCTCTGTGTGCTGCCGACAGGAACTCGATATCAGTTTTATGTTTAACTAATTAAAAAAGGTTGCAACTGGCTGAGCCACGCTGTTATTTGTCCACTTAGCAGCAGTGCTCACACTGGTTCGTGTCCAGCACAGAGGAAGCAACACCACAGTTTTTTTCTTTAGTAGTCTAAAGGTTTATGAATATTTAATAAATTGCCTTTATTGTACTTTAACATAGTTGCAAGCAAAAACAAGTGTTGATATATTTTTTAACATTTGAAGCTCCTGAACTTATTTCTCCTCCACCTTTAGACTAATTATTAACCTAATTTTCTTATTGTTTCATATGAAAGGAGACCAGCAAAGAAAAATATTCCACTGAGGGGTCTAAACCACTGTGTTCTTACTGTATATAATAAACATCTTGACTCTTGGCCCTCCTGTGGTGGATCTATGAGGATGGAGTTTGAATGTATAATGATTAACAAGAGAATAAAATGCAGTTGTTATACTATTACATATCTTTATCACTAGTTATAACGGTTGACAAACATTTTACATTCATTACTACTGATATATTCTATGTTTTAGTGTGTTTTAAAATCAACTATGACATGTTTCATTTCCTGCTTACAAATGATAACTGGGGGTGGCTCAAATTTAAATGTTTATCATATAAGGCAAAACAGCCTTGTGTCCACGGCTCCATTTAAGGGCTGAGGATTGCTGAATTATTGTTTGCTTTGTTTTATGATGCACACACATCATAGTTTTTTAATTACCTCCGTCCGATCGATCCATCCTTATAAGGTAATGAAAGTTAGGTGCAGGAGGCAATGCTTATCACCTCCTTCTGGCTCATGCACTGACGTATTTTTGTAGTTGAGATAAAGGGTTGGTAATGGCGGTTATCAGACACATCTTGATTCATTATCTCGTACTTAAGGGTCAAACTCTTGCACAGTGTCCAACTCTCAGTCACCACAGAGCCAAACATTCACAGTAATCTGGCCAACAACAAGCAGATATTAATATGTTAGCACAGCAATTTTTCCAAACAGATTACTGAGTGAGAGCTTGAGAGTCACACGACCTTCCACTTGGGCAAAATTTAACACCTCATGGGAATCCATTACTGAAGTGAGAACACTTCCATGAGTTTTGAAAAAACCCCCTTCCTGTTTTTTTTCTTCCTGTTTATTTTCTTAACTATTTTTCTAACAAAGGTTCAGATGAATTTGACACTTATATTCCAGCTACACTTGGATTCACTGACAGTCACAATCTCTTAATATATAAACCGTAGCTATTTTACAGTTAAATTAACCCTTGTAAAACATTTTTTTCAACCTCCCCAGACAGTTCATTTAACTCCTAACACATTACTTGAAGAAAACACCTCTGTAGTTCATGAAGTTATAGTGAATTCAGAACCAGTCAGAAGCCTGTTTTCGACCTGAAAGCACATTTTCTCACTAAAATTAAGACCTGCAGACAGAGTGTGAAGGTGTTTTTATCTGAAGAGGCAACATTTTCAGTCCTGTTGCAATGTTGACTCAGTCTTTGATACGAAACCACAAACAGATTGGCTTTATGGAGGCAAACGTAGTTTAAACAGGACACTTGAAACTTGATTGACGACTTTAATTGCAGCTTTCAGCTGATATACAAAGTCCCAGCAAATAGCATTACAATGCATTCTCATTGACATAAACATGTTTTATTTTCTCATGATAAAGAGTCTCTGTATGTTGAGTGTCCGCTCACATTAACTTGACCACGTTTTGGTGATTTTGAGATGACTTAAGTGATCTGTGATGCGTTTGTGTTCGGGGAATTTGGCAAATTTGGCCTCCTTGATCTGGAGCCAGTTCTGGGCTCTGCGCTCTGCTGCGTGGCCGTGCTCCTGCTCCGCAGTCATGTATGGCCGGCTGATCCAGTATTCGTTCTCAGCCTCACGCTCCAGATGCTTCAGCGTGTTGCGTTTCATCTGCCATGTGATTTGCCGTGGACGACGATATTTTCCAATCCACTGCTTCCCAGAGATGCCTTTCCGTAATAGGGTAAGGGTGAGAAACATGGTGGCTAAATTATTTCTAAAACGACAAAACAGTTTTGAAAAAAGATCAGTGTTTACAACGATGACAGAAATACTGTAAATGCAAGAAATCAGTATTCAGTACAGGCAAGATGTACAAGTCATAGCTTTATAACAGAGCAGCATGGATTATTATTATTATTTTTATAGTTTTTCATTAGTAGTAGCATTTAAGTCGGTTCTGTCACATTCCAGTGTTTCTGTTTTGTATTTAGTATTAGTTGTATCTGCTTTTCTTTTTACTACTGTCACACGTCAGAAAGATAAAGAATAAGGATACAACCACGATAAACAACCTTTAAGGCCCTGCACACCCACACAGGTGTTTTGTGACTGACTGAATGGACCTCTGCCCATCTTGCATTGGCAAAACTAACCAAAGTCCATTTACTACTTCATGTGCGCTCAGACTGGCTATTTTTACATGATCATGTGCTGTTGTAAAAGGAGATAAAACAGAAAATAAAGCAATTTAATCATAAATTGGAGGAGCTGACCTGGTTATCTTTGAATGACAGTATGCCATTAAATCTCACACCTTTTTATTGACCATTTTACTGTCCTTTACTGACCTGTATCAATGTCTCTGTACTCACTGCTGCCAAGCTGCATTTATCCTACTCTATAAATACTATCCAGTACTTGCATTATTTAGCTTTGCAGTTTTATAAATACGGATGCAACCATAGTTTTCTGAGTGAGTGGTGAATGGCAAAATCAAAGTGTCTGGACAAACTGACACTCACAATAAGAGTAAAAGAAGCCTCATGGAGATATTGATCAAATACAGTCTGTATCATCTGCACTGCAAAACTCTGATCAGTCAACATATGTTAGAATACCTTTGTGGGTAAACCATTAGTGTGGAGGGGCCTTTAATACAACCACAGCATTTAAAAATTATGTCAACATTAAATCAAGTCACTTTAATACTAACATACAAGTTTCATTTGAGTCTTTGGCACAATGGTGAGATGGATTGTAAGAACTTACCACTGCAGTGCAATGGCATCATATCTACAACCTTATCTCACCCAGGTCACATAGGTTGTTGTGTAAAAAGTTTAAAGTGTGGCAGTAAAAACTGTTCAACGCTGCTATCACCACATAGCTTTTTAATAAAAGGGAAAAACTTGATTACATGCATGTGACAGGAATCGTTCATTGCTGTTTCGGTTTTCTGACAACTAGCTGGTGACCACCATCAATCATCATCATATTAATAATCATAATAAGTATAATAATCATAATAATTATAATCATCATCATTTTGAAAAAATCTGTAAAGGAAAATTAAACACATAGCTAATAAAGCTGTAACTGTTGGTAATTCCTACGGCAATCACACCTATTTTCTTACTTGAAATTATTAACTAACCTTTCAGTGTGCGTATGTGCGTAGCAAACAAACAGTTTTTCATACAGCTCAACAGCAGACTGTTTGTGAATGTTTGAATTATCAGGTATGTGTTTTTCGGAAAATTTGCTTGGCTCTGTGATTAAAAAGTAAGAGCAATACTACATGAGACAAAATCTTGGGGCTAACATAATGCTACAGCGAGCTCATATATAAACCGTGCAACAAAAATCACACTTGGATTAACGGATACACACTCCGTTTACAGCTGAAACCTCGCCGAAAGAAATGTATTACAAACACACCTCGGTGTAACGCAGCACGTTACAACAAAACAGTATCACAAACTACTGCCTTTTAAATGTGTAATGCATCTAAGTCACCGCCATGATCGCCAACCCCTAAGAAGCGCTTTATTTTAGTTTTTTTAATGTCCCCATATAACCTTGAAATAACGGAAGCAGAGTTAGTGTTCAGAGACCAAAGTTGTGTTAGCTAACATTAGCTAAACTGACGCGCTGTGGCAAGCTAAGTTAGCTTAGCCATAGCATAACGTTTCAGAGCAAGGACAGCTCTGATTTGATGGTCATGAGAGACATTAATTTATAAGACACGTGTTTATTCCTTACCTCGCTTTCGTACTATGACAAATTTGATTTTATCACACGCGACGAGATAAAAAAAACAGCCGAAAATCAAATAATAAGTCTGTAAAGACGAATGTAAACGTGAAAGAGCGCAGCAATGAGGTCACGCATAGGTCAAGTACTTCCGGGTTATCTACGGTGAAGACGGAAGCCCAAAAATGTTTTTTCTCTGTTCGTAATTTTGCTTCGCAATTCCCTTTTTTTTTTTTTTTTTTTTTTTTTTTTTTTTTTTGTAAAAAAAAAATAAGTGGATTTTTTTTATTTTTTTTTTAAAAAAAAATAAATTTTTTAAGAGATTTATTAGTTTAAAAATATA
>JAPZDV010000003.1:19306032-19331818 GCA_029814665.1 Acanthurus lineatus
TCATGAAGATGGTTATTGTCCGTCTCCTGCAGAAGTACACTTTGGAAACATGCAAAGACACCATGGTAAGAGTGACAACATGCATGTTCATGTGCATTCAGTCATATTTTTCTCCTGTCATGATCCTGATATTAAATTAATTTCTTCTTTCAGATTCCCTTGGAGTTTAACTGGAAGTTTCAGCCAATAAAGCCAGTAAAACTGAGTTTTGTTCCCAGACATCAGTAATCAGGTCCAAGAGGGAGCATCTCTAAATACTACCTTCCTTATGAATTTCTATCCAGCTCTGTACTTTGTAGTAGGTATTTTGAAATGCAGCAACTGCTGGCAGGATTACATTTAAAGATTGTAAGTGTTTATGCTACTGAAAGTTTTTACTCTGTGCACAACCTGCAAATGCTACACACTTTATATAGACTGATATAGACAGTGTTTGTATATATAATTCAGAAATCTGTACCAACACATTAGTTGTATGAGCATTGTAATCAAATAAATGCACACCAGATAAGAAAGGGCTGCTCACTTGATTAAAGTGTTGTTAACTTCATGAGCACAGGAAGCTTTTTTTGACATTTTGTCACCACCACAAAAGAAAATGCCAGATAAAGTATGAAGTTAAAGTATGATAAAGTGACTCCAGCCACTATATAGGTTTGATTATTGTTTTATGTCTTATAACTTTCTGTCAGATCCAGGCCAGTTTTCCACCTACTTTCATTGTTAATACTAAGCTAAGCTAACATTAGCTTTGCCCTAAAGCTCAGAGGTGCATTATGTCACCTTATTAAGTAACAACTTTGGTCAAGCAGTCAAGATGGACAACAGCTCTTTATGCTCGTTTGTGCCTTAATAAATAATACAAATGTAAATATATGGCCGTAAAGGACATCACAGAGTTGTATTAGCTCTTGCAAAGTGGTTAATACTTGTATAAAAGGCTCTGACTCATGTGTTTAAAGGCCTGCTGGACAAATATGAATGTGTCATCAATTTTTTCATGCAGCTAAAAGAATGTGGAGACACATATTCGCCAAAATGTGACTATATCATTTTAACCAAAAGCACACAAAAGCAAATGCAAGATGGTATTTAGTTAGAAAGATTTCTCCAGGTTTTATTTGGTTGTGAGATTTGCTGAATCGTCTGTCACCATCCCAGCATATTTCCTGTGCAGCTGTTACTAAACTGAATGTGACAGAAACAAATAAAAAACAGAGTTTAGTAATCGTCCATCATATTTTTCTGCAACAAGAACACAAGCAATTAACTAATTTATAAAACAGTCACAACAAAGAGTAGCAGTCAAAATGGTATAATTGTCTTTAATAATTTTACAACAAGGTACAAATTGGGTCCACCCTTCCAAAGGCCTTGTGAAGTTCAACATAAAAGAGCTAAAGTCAGATTTGTGGGGTTTGACTGACTGAGGTTTCCCAATCTACATTCATAGCTCACACGAGTTGTGCAAAAAAGTGTCCCAAAAATAATATTTTATTAGGATATTGACTATTATAATAAAGTAAATACATTTACTCCAAGATCGGGGGTTTCATTCCAAAATGAGACATTTCTTAAAAAAACTTCTATATATATTTAATGACAAAACAATAACAGACAGAGTGTAGATTGGTGAAGTTACAACTATCTTTGGCCTCAGCAATGGTGAGTTGTGGAGGTGAAATCATAAAGTTACCGTTTTGTTTCTCAGCATTTTGAAATAGGTTACATTTATTGATTACTCCACTGTAAATGAACAACGTTTTAAATAATGCTCATTTGTCAACAGATAGAAATAAACACTGACAACAGGAAACTAACCAAAGCTATAATGGTTAAGAGAAACCTCAGTGTCGGTAGAGCCACAGACCAGTAACAGTTTAAATAACAGTCAGCAGAGGGCGCCAACATTAGCAGTACATGTGCCTGTCAGTCTGTGTGTGTGCAATAAAAACAAAAAATACATTTTTCATTATTCAGACTCACTGAAATGTAAAACATTACATTTTAAATTAATGTCATAAAGCATCTGAGTTGAAACCCTTTACTAAAAGTCATAAATATGCTGGTTTCATAAGAAATGTCAGTGTAACTTGCTTTAACACTGCCTCTGTGTGGTTCACTTGTCAGCGTAAAAACACTGAAAAATCTTTTTTCAGTAGATTAAATCTGCAAAATTATTTGCCACTGCATTAAAAACAATGTCACTGAAAAATCTTAAACAGAGCTTGATGACAAAAAGTATACTTGGTTTAATCCTATCTCTTAAAGATGTGACAGTAATCTTTAATAAGAAAGAAAAACCTGGAAAACACAGCTACATTTGTTCAGATGGGTCTCTTTCTGTGTGTGAGGAAGGGAAATTCGGCCCAGTTGGCAGCTTGTTGATACTAACCATTCATTAAACAAGTGTGCATTCACAAACATTCATGCACAGACAGGAAAAAACAAAGAGAAGCACAAGCTCACATACAAACATCCAGGTTGTAAACAAAAGCTTGTTTTTTTCTTTTTTTTTATCAAAGAGAAGTATAAAACTGCACTGCCACGGTGCGTTCTTAAAAAGCTTTATGGAGTGTCTACTGCATTAGAAAAAGCAACATTAGCGCAAACATAAAATGTGGGTTAAAAAAGTTAAAAGGATTATATTACAAAGCCTTTTAGAGTCCTGAGTTTATCAAATATAAACAAAACAGACAAAAAGGCCAGAGTCCATATATCATAGAAATATATTAAAAGATAAAACAAAAACAAAACAAAAACAAGATTTTTCAGATGAGATTTGACAGTTTTCATGTTTGCTCCCAGACTTACAACAAGACAGGCAAAATCGATTGAGAAACATGTTTCAGCACATCCATGGTTCTTGATTGGGACAGTGCACATTTTGCAGCATACGTGTTGTTGTTGTTGTCGACAGTGTGAGTTTAAAATGAGGTGCTCATCATTTGGGGAGAAGCAGCATCTTTTTTGTAAAGTGTAAAATTACACAAGATGATTTCTTGTCTGAGATGCTTGCAGTGAGTTTTTCAACGCAGGTAATGAAAGTGTCATATCTGGATGCAAAACTTAACGTGTGTCTGTGATGCTCTTAATCAAAACCAATGTGCTTCATCCCTAACTGGACACAGATGTGAAGAAAATTACCACTGGGACTGCAGGCGGATGACGGGTCAGTTAAAGATGGTTTCAGTTCCCATTTAATACACAATCCTCCTCAACCCCCCCCTTCTTTGCATCAGAGCCCATCATCCTCAGACATGTACGAAGATTTAAAATGGTTATGGGCTGACATCATGTCCTGAATGTAAACTAACGAAACATTAACATTAACAAAGATGAACACACTGAAATCAAGGAGCAGTCCAGTACAACCACAGTCTTCTACTGCTGGACACTGGAACACTTGTGGGTTAAGTACCTTGCTTAAAGGCACCTTGGCAGTTGCTACTGAGAAAGAATTCACTCTTTTAAACTCTGGGATTTTGACCCAAAACCTTCTGGTAACAACACGTCTCTTTTAACTTAGAAGTCACTGCCTGCCATGCAACCTAATTCTTAAATTATTTAGAAAAAGATAATATTACATTAATGGTGGCAAGAAATAACTTTTGTTGTGTCAAAATGATTACATTACAGGCTGATGCGTTTTTTAAATTCGCTTCACTGGTTTCAATTGTCCTCAAATCATGAGTGATTAATCCATGACAGGCAGGTAGGATTTTAACAGCTGCTAGAGAAATGTGACAACTTCTGAAATGACAAGGACAAAGAAATCAACCTAGGAGGCAAAAAATTACCAGAAACTGAACCCTTTCACATGATTTTCACCCAGTTAGACACTGGTGCTCGATCCAGTTTGTTTGTGTCCGTGTGATTTGAGGAAAAAGAGGCTGATTGTAGTCCTGGCTTGAGTCTTTCCAGCCTGCTGTGAGAGAAAAATAGTAAAGGCTGGGGTCCTGATGCACACAGCATTTTGAGGCAAAGTGTTTTCATTCCAAACTCCACCAGCTGTTGTCATGATTTTACTAGCCAAATATTGAAAACATCTGAACTACAGTTGGCTTGTCGGAAATATTTACCAGCCACGGATCAAATTATACCAGTGCTTTGCTAGTGGTAGTTCAAAACTATAATAACAGACAATCTCTTTCTCTTCAAACGCCGTCAGATTGCAGATGCTCAGGTTTCAGTGTCTTAATTCTGCCCAGATGTTTGATATGACGAGACCCCTTAAGGCTTATTCACATCAGAGCAGAAAACAGGGGTCTTTTGCTGCATCGCCTGCATTGACTGCTCTACAACTGATGCTATGCTGAATGGCAGCACCTAACCAACATGCTAATGCTGTTAACAGTAGTTTGCTACATTTCAGAGACTCAAACTGTGTTTTTATTACAATTCTGTAAAATAATCCAGTATTTCACATAAAAATCGACATTTGTGGAAAATAAGAAATAATAATCACTTTTTTAAATTAAGTGGATGGTTGATGGTCAAATAGTTTTGGAAATGTCTGAAGATCAGGGATCACCACATGTGAAATTTGGGCTCAGGTTTTAAAACTGACCCAAACCCATGTTTCTTTATTAGCATCCCCTCTTACAGGTTTCCACAACAAAATGATGGGAATTAGCACCATCAGCTGCTGGTAAAATGAGGAAGTGGCTGGTAAATATTTCTGAAAAACTTTTCAGAATCGCTCTGTTCTGCACTGCAGGTTGGCTGGTAAAATAATGAAAGAGACTCGAGGTTTGGATAGTTTGGATGGGATGTTGGAATCCATCGTGTTCACTGAGAGATGATCCTGCCTTTGTCAGCAGCAGAACGAGGAAAAACCCCTCCGTTGCTCCGGATCACTGCAGAGATTTGGCTGACTTCCTCACCGGGAGCAGGCAGCGGTTTAGTGCCTGGCTCGAGGACAGTCTGACAGGACTTTTGGCTGTAGCTGGACGCATCAGCTGCTGCAGAATTCTTTTTTTTTTGTTACCTGAACGTCTCTGCAGCCACGACACCAGCCCCAAGTTTCCCAGCAGGCCTTGCAGCTTTTATCGGCGGGGCTGGTGGCGGGAATGACGAGGCAAGGAGGAAGGGCTGGAGGAAGAGGAGGGCGAGCAGGGCGACATGGACGCCAGGGAGGCCGTGGCAGCGGCGTCCTCCGCCTCCTCCAGCTCCCCTCCTCCATGGAGCTCCTGGCTGACGCTGGACTGTAAAGCAGCCGGGGTCAGCCACTCTTTGGGCAGGCAGCTCTGGAGGAATGGCACGCAGGAGCTGAAGTAGGCCAGGCGGTTGACCCAGCGAGGGATCTCCCTGCCACACAGGATCTGATGAGAGAAGAAAGGCAGAGGAAGCAGTGACAGAGAGAAGGTTTTTTATATTTTATAAAGCAATTTTATTCCCCTCATTCATCCGTTTACATGCACACTCACACTCGCAAGCAGTGAGCAGCCACACAGTTTAGGGTTCAGTGGCTTGCTTAGAGATGGTTTGACATTTTGGAAGGAGGAGCCGGGCATTGAACCTCCAACCTGTGATTAGTGGACAACTTGAGTCACAGCCACTTCTTTTTTACACAGTAAAAGATGATGAACAACAGTGTTTAAAAGTGTTTTATATTGAAGTTTTCTACGTTTGTTTATATCTTTAAGACATCTGAGGGACAAAAACTCTTTTCAAGTTCAGCTGAATTGCTGTAAAAGAAAAAAAAAAACTAAAACAATGAATGCAGAACTGGAAAAAAAACATCCTGTTATTCTCTCTGAGCTCAGTGAAAGTTTCTGAAACTCTTCCTGAACATTTCCTGTCTTTCTTAGTCTTTCAGCAACCCAGACGGATTAAAATGTGCCTCTGTTGCAGTTTACTCATCTACTGTAACTAAACAGCTGCTCTTAAATGAAGAGGTCTGATTGGAGGAAAATCCTCACAGCCTCTGGAGGATTTCTCTCGTACTTTATTCCTAGCATGTAGACGACACAAAGGCCAATCGCCATCCTCGCTCCATACAGTATTATAAACATTAAGACTTCTGGCTTCCAAGAAACCTAAAGTGTTTCCCAATGAAAGAGCTTAAATGTGCTTTTATCAAAGCAATTACCGAAGCTGCTGATAGGCTGATTTTTAAGATGCATGAGGAGACAGAGACGGAGGATTTACTTTTAACCACATAAATGTCTTTTAAAGAGGTTGACTCAGCGTGTTGTGTCATATATCCTGCCAGCAGCTGATACTAGACTGTATGCTTTTGTTTACAGTGCAGTTACAGTTTTTAGGTTAGCTTACGTCTTTCAGAGATGACTGTGTTTTGGCAGGATGGAAACCAGGCTCTCTAAATTGCGAATCACTCTACAAATTACTACCCTGATGATCTCACAGATGGGCGCAGCTTCAGCAAAGAGGAGGCAGCGAGAAAAAGCTAATCCACAAAAATTACTGGGTGTAGTGTCTGGCAGACTTTAAACAAAAACAAAAAAAAAGCTGTGGCTGCAGATGAACAACAATGCTGTGAACAGATAATCTACTTACACACTCAAACAGACCCAGTGTGTCAACAGGGCACCGTATGTTGTTTTGCTTTTCAGGACAGACAACAACCATCGATATGTCCAATCATTTTCTCTGTTATTAACAAGGTTAAAGTGGACATGAGATTTCTTTTTTTTGGTGTGTTTGTTTCCTTACAGTCTTGTGTATTTGTGTATCTTTGATTGTTGTGCATTTTTCTGTATGTGTGATTGTCTGCATTCGACACTGTTTTTCTACTGAGAATACACTTACATGTAGTATGTAGGTCTGTGTGTGTATCATCCATGAGTGTTTGGTGTGTCTGGTGTGTGTGTGTGTGTGTGTTTGTCAGCTGGCCCTGCATGTCTGGGCTTGTATCAGTGTGTCTTAATCCCCGTCTCAGTGCTAGATGCTAACAGTAAGACGCCCTACTCATTAGACACACCAAGATAAGCCGATTGAAAATACACACTCATTGACACACTTGTTTTAACACACACAGCTAGTTCAAGTTAATACACTCAGAACAGGAAATAAAAAAAAACTGAGAACTTGTTGAACTGACTGAGGTGATTTATCTGCACCTCATGTCATAAAAGCTTAACAGCCAAAATGGTGCAGTACTTTCAATGTGTGTGTGTGTGTGTGTGTCTACCTCTGACAGTGCTGAGGAGAAGTGGTTGCAGTTCTTGTGCATGAGGTGGTAGGCGTTGCCTTTGTACTCCTTCCCCATTTCCTCCACGATCCGCTCCACATCCTCCTCCGTGAAGTCGGTGCTGCCCAAGACTATGGCTTCTCTGCAGAGACGAGTGGGGAAAAGGGTGTGGAGGCAGGTGTTACTACATATTATTACTCATTGAAGAAACATGTAGGCATTTTCCTCCTTTGCACAATCAACGGGCCTCATACAAGAACAAACGACTCATGCAAACATGACTATTCTTGAGTTGCACCCATGAGGCAATTATCACAATTACCACTTGAGTGGCACCTATGAGGCAATTACCACTTTTTTACCAGACACAAGTGGTCCAGAGCTGAAGTATGACCCATTTAAAAATATTCTGCCTTTTTCTACACACTTAAAAATTGTAATGCGTCAATCTGAATGGATTTGGAATTCAAATGGTGCTTTGGGCTAAAAGCAAACACAAAGCAGGAATAATATTTACCCTGGTCATCATTGTGGTTTGTTGCGTTTGCATGCTAATATTTGCCAATTAACATTATACACAAAGTACTGCTGTAGATGCAGAGAATGTCACTTGGTTTTGAAGTCAGCAGGAAACAAAGTACAGGACAAATAGAAAAAGATCAGGTATCATGTGAAAAACATTTTGTGGCAAAACTTTTAAAATATTTCAGTCTGCAGCGAGATGGAAGACATTCATTTCCATATATAGATCCAAGCTGTTAGCATGGTTAAAATCTATCTGATATCAAATATTCCTTTGAAATCAATTTGTCTGATTTAATCAGTTAAATGTCACAAGTTTTCACCTGAATTCACTGGGTGAAATCCTGATTTGCTCTGCATTTGGCAGGGAGACATTACATTGGCTGATATGTAGGCCTTTGCACCAGATGATCCATAGTTATGGTCTAGCGGCCTGCATGGAGACAGCCTGCGTGTCTGTGCAAGTGTGTGTGTGTGCATGTGTGTGTGTGTGTGTGGCTTTGAGGCAGAGTCTGTCTAAAGCCACAGGGCAGATCAACTAGAGCAGAAGTAATACACAGCAGCGCAGTAGCTCTGGGTAGAAACACACACACACACACACACACAAACAGAGACCTTGGGCTGATTCTGGGAATCCACAAACGTATTGAACTAACTCGGCGCTCTACTGTCTCACTATCACAGCAGACTCTGTTTTGATTTGACTGCAGTAAAAATCAGACAAACAGTCAAACACAGCAATGATGTAAAAGAAAATCACATTAACAAGCTTTTTAAAACCCTTTATTTGCTGAAATCAGTTGATGGCATTTACACAGATGGATTTTTCAGGTCTGAAGATCATGTAACTTTTTCTCTTCTACCTCTTTTACTGAGGCACAAGATGAAAAAAAATTTGAATAACTGTAAAATATAACAAGTTTCAGTAGAACACAACAAACCAGAGTCTTTAAAAATTACCAAAGAGTTGAAAGAGAGCTATAAAACAAATGCCTGCATGAACGATCCACTGGATTTTATTACATGCACAAATGCACATTACTAGTAACTTTAGCTGTGCAGTCTTAAACGCAGCAGCTTTCTCCCTCAGTTTTGCCTCTTTTTTCATTTCAAAAGTCACAGAGTGAAGTATCGCATAAAGACAAAGGCGACGTTTCATTTTTTTTTTTTTTTTTGCTCAATCTTCTCTGTTATCTCTCACTCTTTCTGTCTGAGACAAGTCAGCTGTTACCAACCATGAGGAAAAAAGTGTGAAATCATAAAATGTCTGTCACATGCTGCTCTCTATCTGCCTCTCCAGTCATGTATGTTTTTCTTAGCCCTGTAGCAGCATCAAAGGGTGTAACCAGCTCATTTCCTGACTGACGGGTTGATTTGACACACAGAACAGTCTCCAGCCTCCATAGTGAACAATTTAATGATTTGCTAACAGAGCGACTGCTGGACGCTGATTATTTGACTGACCGTTTAGTTCAGTGGGTAACTCTTGATCCAAACACTATTAAAAGTTTATGGCCCCTGGCGTTAAAATGTCTGCGTGCAATTATCAAGCTGAGGATGTAAATGAACTGTGTCAGCGATAAACTGACTGCATGGACAAAGTTGAACTGACAGTTTTTACAGCTTTTACATTTTTTACTACAGACTAAGTTTTAGATTCAAGCTGACTGAACATCGAGTGCTGCTTGAACAGAAAAGGGTGGATTTTGTGGTTGAGATGACAGAGTTGTAGAAGTTCCCAATGGAGGCAACAAGCCTTTATTGCCTCCATTAGAGCATTTAATTGTGCCCATTTAAATTAAAGACAAAAGCCAGATGTAAGTGGGTGTTTGTGCAGGATAAATCGAGTATTTTGACTTTAAACAAAAGCATTTAGCAAACTGCCAGTGACTATTTACACCCACTAACTGTTTGACCAAACCTCAACATCACGACACTCTCAGTAAAACAAAAAAATTGTCGCTAGCCAACTGTGAGCCCCCCCGACCAGTTTCTGACAGGCTGGCCATTGGATGCACATTTAAGAAATGGAGAACACATATAAACCTGTGATTGTGTGTGTATATATTCACCAAACATCCCCGACTTACTTGAACTTAAAGGTCTCGCCGAGTTCAGTTGCATCACCTGGCGTGATCTCAAAGATCCCTGAGAATGGGTAGGGGTGTCCGCCATAAGCAAACTCTAAAAACACACAAAAATAAGAAAAAACACACACACTTGAGTACCAGCAACTCTCATTCAAAAAGTCTACTTCAGCAAAACGTCAATTGTATTGCATCCTCTCTGAAACACCATCCACAGGAAGTCACCTGATACATGCGGCTTCATATTTCTGGGTAATCTTACCTCTTCCATAGATCTCAATCCCTGAGTGAAAGACTCCAATGCCCAGAGAGCTGGTAAACTCATTGATCCAGTACTGAAGACAGAAAAGAGATGGAAACTGGATGAAAAGTGGGTTTATAAACTGTACATTCAGCACTGCCACTGGAGTTTTGACATGCTTTATTTTAATATACATATCCGATTATTCTGTTCTACAACTCAAATAATGAATGTGCAATTTAATGCAATTTAACTCTTGTAAATCAATTAAACCTAGTATTGTTAATTATTTAATGATTTTCTGTCAATTAACTAATTGATAACCTTCAATTTTACCATTAATTTTCTTTTCTGATTTCGATGTCTCTATGTAATGTAAATGAAACCTTAAGCTGAAAATAATCTAATCGCTGCAATTATGCTAAAGATGGAAGCTGAAGTGGCAAAATCTTTGTTTGAATCAAATTTTAAATCCCCTCATAGCTTGTTGTATTTGCAAAAGCTACAATGCAAACTTAACTACAAGCTAAGCGCTAAATTTGATCATGTCACACTGTAAGAATCATAAAAACAGACCCAGTGCAGAGAAATATTTCCCAACACTTGGGACATCTCATGATCCCAGCTGAGACCTGTGAGTCTCTGCTGTTTACACAAGATCTCTGACACACACACACACACAGATGAAAAGAGACAAGGAAGCACACACACACACGCATATATGCACACGCACACACACAAACACAAAGAGAGCACACAAAATCAATAATCGCAGCAGCAGTGATCTCTGACATTACCATCCATCCTCTCAGTTGTGTGTCTGTCTAACATCTTCAGGCTATAAGGAGATTGGTCAGGCTGTTGCTAGGCAGAGTTTGCTTGTGCAGAAAAAAAAAGATCTCTTAATACAGAGGATGGAGCAGGGAGCTTGAGTGGACATCTCAGGAAGCTGAATGATAAATTAATGAATTTATGATATATTAGCTTCATTTTTTTCATTCCTAAACACTAAAATCATTCACACAAAGAAATTTCAACATGATGAGTTTTTGGGTCAGCAGCTTTTCTATACAAGATGCACATATTCCATAAAAAAGAACAGCATCCTCATCCATTGTTCGACGAACTTACTCAAGACCTGATCAAAAAGCAACAACCTACAGGGCTGAAAAACGAAGCTAATGCAGAGAAAAGCCAAAAACTGCAGTTCCTTAAATGACCACTTGAGGCAAATTTAGGGAGCAAACCAATCCCCACAGAACCCAATATGCAAACATCCAGCTGTACATCAGAAATCAGTCAAAAACAAGGCTTTGTACAAGGTGACAAGGTGTAACATGGCTTGTTGTTCAGCTTATTGTACCAACAGACCATCCAACGAGTCTGTGCTCCACCTGAGCGCTACCCTTTTGCTAACTTTTGGATAAGCAAGCAGTCAGGTGGAGTCAGACACTGACTGACCAAAGCCAACCCTCTGGGCTTAACAGAGGCTCTTCAGAAATCTATGTATGACGCTACTTAAGTCAACTTAAAATCAATTAACTGACTTATTATTCAGCATCATACATAAATATGATGCAAGAGGATAAGCAGTAAAAGGTTAATTAAAATTTTCATGGTTTTTCTTTTCTTTCTTTTACAATTTTACCAGAGTTTCCATAGAATTGTAGGAACCAAACTGACCATGAATTACATGTTTGTTTCAACATCAGGTGCAGTGTGTATCTGTACTGTGCACAAACAGACGCTTCTCTTTGATATTCAGAGACTATTTACCAAACACAGTTAGCAACCTGATTATAGCAGGCTATTTAAAAACTATTCTTGTATTTCCTGTCTATTTTTATGCAAATACAACATGGACCCACACCTCATCTGTAGAGGCAGAGTCGGCGGCTCTCACCCCACATCTGCATTGCAAATTGTTCCCTCTGCAAACTGTAACAGTTCAAACACAAACTGTGATCACAAAGGTAATAGGTAAACTGTTTTTGCCTCCGGCTGTTTGCACTGCAGCGCAGGTACGATGAGGGTTAAGGAAAGAGTTTTTTCTGAGCTTTTTCGGATTCACAATACCAGGATTTTTAATCTCTTACTACTTCCTCCATGTTATGTCACGTAAAAAGTAACTGGTGGTTATTAAAGTTGATGCTGTTGTGCTGAAAGTAAGAAGCCCCAGAGACAAGCTTCACCACTTTGACTTAACCAGGAACCTCAGATGCAAATTGTGGAGAGGAGCATTAACCAGAGCGAGCAGGAAAGTGAGTTGACTGACAGAGTTAACTATGAGTCTCTGAAAGTTATTATCTTATCATGGATATGAATGAAATGTGTGATCACGAATTTTAAAAGCACTGAAAGAGGCTTGATGACAATAAAAAAGAAACAGAAGGCTATTTAAACCGAGCCTCAAACACTAAAAAATAATTTATGTGTGTGTTTCAGGTTTTGAAATATGCTGCTATAACTTCCTGGAAACGGCGACTCTTCTGTGGTGACCTCACGCTGCACAAGCTGATGTAACTGAAACATCAAATCAATAAAGCCGTCAATCATTTTTCAACAGTTCAGTCTTTCTACCCTTTTTATTCACTCAGACTACTTTTCCCTCCACAGTAGAAGTCTGTTGGTTTTCATGTAAGATTAAAGCCTCTTTTTAACAGAAAATACATTAAGGATGTAATGATTCTTTAAAGGGAACGCTAAGTCGTCAATATACAGTCACCACTATCTGATATAAATGTATTTTTAATCACTAGATCACTAAAAGAAAAATCAATCTAACTGCCAACTATGACCTTTTGTGCGACTTGCATAATAAAGAAACACACTTTACACACTCTGTTTTTCCTTCTGCAAGTGCAGTGATCTGTAATCTAAGCGGCTATCACTGCTAACACTGTTATCTGCAGACACACAACACTTTACCCACCACTTTGTCTCATTTCCTCAAGTGAACCTTCACAATTCATTAATTTTTCATGTACAACCTCCTTTAATTTGAACTTCCTTCTAAATGACTTTAAGTAACTATCATTGCTTCATTACATTTCAATAGCTGTTTTTAATGCTGGTGAACACATTTTGCTTCATATTTGAGTTTTTCATTAATTGCATTAGATGTCTATAAAGTAAGAAGTTCCCTTTTCTGTCGTGCATCTTTGTATCTGTACTTGCACTTCTGCTGCTGTGAGACTTCACCTTTCCAGCATGAGATCAATGTCATTCATCTTAAACGGCAATAATGGTACAAATATTTATCACCAATGTCAGTTCTGCAATAGCAAGAAATTAGTGACCATGTGCCAATATATACACACAATATTACCTCTAGTTTGCAGAACTGAATTTACATTAATTACACTAAAATACAATCCTGTGAATAAATTGAGCCCTGTCCATTAAAACTTTCGCTAATTAGCAAAAGAAAACAAAAACAAGCATGACTTGGATTAAAAATAGGCATAAAGGAATCTGCTGTGTCGACTGTTCTCAGCTTTCTCTGTTGTCCCGATCTCCTTCGGTAAGGAAGGAAAAAAAAGGTGAATGTGATCTTCCTTTTCATAACCTCATTTCTGTTCTTGGTTATTTATTTAACATGCTCAACACAGTAAAAAAACAAAAAGGTAGAGACTAATTCAGATTTGGATTTGTTCTCAAATAATGTTGTAAATTCTTACAACCTGAGACAGCTGAGCCAATCTGGTTTTCTTGCGCAACGTTTCCGCTCAGCATCTATCTCACACTGCAGCGTGTTGGTTTCCTGACCCTGATAAAGTTCAACTGCTACTGAAGAAGTCAGACATCTGCTTCACTCTGAGGCAGGGTAAATCCCCTCCTGATTCCACTTAAGTGGACTTCTAAAAACTGTTCTCCCATGTCCAACACTGATCCCAAATCAGCTACAACATGTAATTTCAGGGTGTGCACCTTCATGGAAAACTAGCCTTGATTCACAGAAGAGGGATGAGTTTGTGTCACAGGATTTATCAACTCATCCGTCACATTTACATAAATCATGCTTACATTCCCGGAGGATCAGCATTTAGTCCAAAAACAACTACAGCACAACATCTTATTGTTAGATTTCCAACATGGCTGTCGGCAGGGTTTTTCCAGCACAGACCTTCTCTCATCAGTCAGGCTTAACTCTTGAAAGAATTGAGCCAAAAGCACTTCTGAAGTCCTGTTTGTATCAGTTTTGTGGTTGTTTCTCTGAGCTCAGGAATAACAGCCATCTGTGTCTACAACAGCTGGTACTTAAAGACTGAAGAGGGGCTGTTGCTGCTGGAGGGCTGCTGCTTAAAAAGTCAGAAAACAAGAAAATATCAGCTTTTCCTCACAGCTTCAATTCTTGCTCCAGGGCTTTTTCTAAGGCACAAGTTTTAGGTGGACCCTGTTCCAAAAAACTGAAAACTCTCAGTATCCACAACAGCATCTAAATTGCAAAGACTCCAAAAGCTGCGACTCCACAACCGACTACACCGGGGAAAACCTTAAATGTGAATATAAGCTCACCCTGCAGCTGCAATAACTGTAAATCCAAACATGTAAATACAATAAGAAGCCTCTGGTTGAGAGTATGAGTGTGTGTTGGGGGGGGGTGCAATTTAAGTAAGCTAATCTGCTAGTTTAGTTCGTCACTACCCCGCCTCAGTGGTGAAATAAGACTCTTATCTTAGCCCTCATTACTTCTAAGCTCGTTAAAACCTGCCTTCTCCACAGCACAGAGAGCGAGCCAAGTGTGTGTGTACGAGCACAACGGTGCGTTTGCGTGTCTATGAATGAATTAAAGACAGAAAAGGGGAGGGAGGTAAGGAGGGATGGATGAACAAAGAGATGCTGCGGTTAATGCCTGTGCACTGAATCATCCAGCTCTCTGATGTCTTTACAGTCACCTCTCTGATTTTAATCTCTGACAGTATTTAAACACAATAATTACAAAGGAGAAATGAAAAGTCTCTAGTATTCTTGTAATTATTAGTGCTTTGAAGCTCTGTGACATTTACGAGCTGACTGAAACCAAACTGAAAACACAAAATTGAGTAAAGTAAAAAGCTAAAAGCCACAAAGTGGGCCCATTTATTCTGTGCGCCAATTAATAGTCTACACCGAAGTCTGCTCGAGCAAATACAGTTTCGGCTCCTCGACTTTTTCTCAGCCTCTATCTTTGAAACAAACATATAAATCATCAAATGTTCTGATATGGATAAAGTCTTCGACTGCTGTCTGTAAGGTCATATCGTGATTGTGATATATACTAAGTGGTCAATTTATTAGGTACACTTGAACAATCACATGCAAAACATTATAACAGCTGTGCCAGAAATTTTACCTTTCCGGTTTATAATGTTTAGATTTTAGTGACACTGTTGGAAATTTGTAAAATCAATAGCTGATAGCTTTTTTATCAGACTGCAGTAGATTTTGAATACCAAATAAAGTGGCCACTGAGGATTGTAAAGTCTTTGGGAATTAGATTAAGATTTTTTTTTTTATTATTTTTACAGAAAAAAATCCCCAGACTGGCGTTTGGCTAATTGAGTGGATGAAATATCTAACAGATCAAAAAACATTGATGCAAAAAATCATATGAGACCAATTTCGCCAATAAATGGCTGATTACTGACTCACAACACTGCTCACAATGGCCTCATACAACCAGATATTAAAGGGACAACAACCTCAGTATGAACAGCACCAAAGATTGCTTACTGCCATTATCTCAAGATATACAGTTTACACTAAGCACTAAACCCTAACCTATAGCACTAATATCTGTGCCTCTGTTTTATGCAAAATTTGCAACATTTGACAAACACTGGCTTCAACCGCTTGGCTTGCCTGGCAATGGTTGCTGTTGTTTCCCAGAAGAAGCCTAAACTCCTAGTTTTTGGGGATTTTTTCACTTGTCTTGGCACACTTTCCCCTGTAAACTAGACAACACACAAAAAATAACAGAAATCATGTCCCTAACTGATCCAGAACAGCCTCCTCCATGCAGAATAATAACAACCTGCTCTGCTGAGCGTCCAGCCAAGTGACGCTGTTAAACCTAATACCCTGACAGGTTCTCTGACACTCAGAGCAGATACAGAAGACCACGGTGCTGGTTGGCAGGCAGACAGGTGGTGTGCAGATAATGCTGTCTCATTAGAGCGGCGTAATAAAGCACTCAGAGCTGGCCGGGAAATCCACTTAGTAGAGATGGGAGCGGGATGGCTGGGAGGACCTGCAGAATGGGAATTGTGGAAGGAGAAAGAGTGGTGGGGGGTCTGCACAGCTTTTCCCGATAGTCACATGACGGGATTGATTGTTTACTTGGAAAATTTTGAGTGAATGTTCGGCGTCTTACTTTCACCACAGGTCAGGCAGGATTCACATGCTGCTTTAAATGACAGATGCTCTCACTATGCTCTCACTGTGCCCCCATGCTGCCCTCATGCTGCCCTAATGCTGCCCCCAACCACTGATCATTACACAGTGAGAACATATGAGAGGATGGTGGGGATCCTGTGATGTTTGCCACCATTGTCTTGACCTTTACTATAATCTGACCTTTACAGTTTCCTGACTCTTGCACTCAATAAATCTATGTGTTGCATTAAAAAATATTTGGGCATAATAAACATAACATAATAAACTTTCGTTTTCGGTTCATCAGCAGACAGCAAATCTGTCAGTCAGTCAGTAAGAATGCAGCCAATCGTTTACTTTTCCTACAGTACTCAGATCAGAGTAGCCTAATCAATACACAGAGGAAGTGTTTAAAGTAGAGGAATGAATGAATTTACCACAAACATCCGCCTGTTTGTTTTTTAATGAGAACGTCACTGCAAAAAAAAGCACACTGAAATAAATACACACACCAAAAATATGTGTGGGTGTGTGTCGGTCTGCATGCACAAGCACAAACCACAAAACTTCTTAAAGAAATAAAATGTGCACATTCATCCTGTCTCTCACACACAAAGACACACTCACATACTCTTGTAAACTACAAACTAAACCTGAATACAGAAAGAGAGAGGTGTAGAGCTGTCTCTGTTTCTTTGTCTCTCCACAAAGATGGCTTCCCACCATTAAGCCAGTTTCTGTTCTGTTCAAGGTCTCTGCCTGTTAAAGGAAGTTTTTCTTTGCCACTGTTGCCAAGTCCTTGATCATGTGGACCTGCTGGAAATGTTTTGGTCTGTAAATGAAAGAGTTTGCTCTTTGATGACATGAGACAACTTTATTTTGTGATTTGGCACTACATAAATAAAGCTGACTTGATTTAGACGTGTAGTGTTTGAAAGCCATCGCATGTGAAAGTGTGCCAAGGTCCCTGCAGCAGTTCATATGAATGGAAGTGAGACGGAGATAAAAGCTCTTCGGTCTTTACAGAGAAGAAACTAGTATAAGCTGCAAGTCAAGCGAAAAACAAGAGGAAGTGAAAGAGAGAGGGGGAGGAGAGAAGAAAGGGTATGAGAGGAGACGAGGAAGTGGAAGAATAATAGAAGGAAAATAGGAAGGGAAGTGAAATAGAAGGAAAGTAAAAAGAGAATAAATCAGGGAGAGAAAGAAAAAGAAGGATGGAAAAATAAAATTATTATGAGGCTAAAGGAGCAAGAGAGCACAAATCCTATCTAGAAATAGAGGATTTTCATATTGAGTCTGGAATAAAACTCTAACGTTTTTTGATATTATCTGAGCTCTAAAAAGGTATGAAGAATAAAAAAGGAGACATAAGCAAGTGGATGTCAACAAAAGTCTAGTTAACATTCATGTAAGGTTGAGTTTTTCAGCACAGTGCCAATGCATCTCATCCAAGAATAAAGCCCCTGCCTGTTTTATAACCACAAACAAGACAATTCCCTTTTTAAGTGGAATCTGTTTGCCGCAGGGAATCCATATCAATCAATAATTCATCAACAGATCAGTCAATTTCAGACCCCCCTTTCCCCACTGACTCACTCCTGCAGGGTGACAACGTGGTGACTCAAATTCAGCCTCTGCCTCACTCTGTTTCCTGACAGCAGAGAAGCAGATGGGGCAAAATTGATAGTTCACTTTTACATCCACGTTGGGTCAGGCAGTTTGTTCAATGTTTTCATTCAGATTAGGGTTTGTGAACAAACATTGAAGGAAGTGCATAAGGAAATTAGTGACTTCTTAACTCATCCTGTTATTACTGACTATTGAAAGTGTTTCGCATGTGTCTCTGCTCTGTTTTGACAACAGCAGCTTAGGAAGTTTAAAGAGGACCATTTTTCTCCACTCCTGATATGGAAACGCAATACTGTCAACATAATACGAGTGAGCCAGTGTGTATTTTTAAGACAGCAATGAGTTTCTCGGTTTTTCTTTATTATTCAAACTTTCAGAGCTTCTTTATATGGCGTATTTTACAACAAATGTCTTCTGGTACTGTATGAAGTGTGCTGAATCAACCACTAACCCTAACCAACAAAGCTATGGTTATTAAGATAATCTGAACAGACAAAAGCCTTTCTAAATTGACTTCAACAAGATTTTTTTTTTGAAGTTGAATCTATCTGTCGCTGCCATGATCCATTGTGCACTTTGTTGTAAATTTAGCTAAAACTCTACGCCTGGACCAGCTACTTTCTGTAATTTTTGCATTATATATATGAATTTGGTGTTGTGACTATATGCCGGATTGAAAAACTATACATAATTATTTAAGTAAGATCTTGAGTCCTTGGCTTTTATCTTTACATACCTTTTGATAACTAACGTAACATTAAAATGATTTTTTTTATGATGGAGTTTGGCATTGCGTCCTGCTATTGTTTACATACCAAGATAATAGTATTTCGATCCATTTTTCTTGGAAAAAAAGTAGCGAAAAAGTAACAAAACATCCATCTTTTAGCTCTCTTTTCAAGGATCTAGCTTTTTACTTACCATATCATACACGTTTAGGATGATCGGCTCGTTTGCCATCACTGGCATCAGGATTTTCTCCCCCCTACGTCCCTTCTTCTCTGCGGGTCTTCCTCCTCCGCACACCCCCCTGCCCCCTTCCCTTCGGTGCGAGATCCAAACTCTCGCCCTCCAAAAATAGACCTCACTCCTCCCCTTAGTCCCGGCACTTTTTCACGGTAGATGATCCGCTTGATGATTCAATTTCACGACCCGGCGTAAAAATGTTGGACTTCTGAGAATATTTTTACCGTCCAACATCTGACTGGCTTTGTCCGGATCCCCCTCTTCACGGAGCGGCAGCAGCGGACAGAAGAGCCGCTCGCTTGTCAAAAAAAACGAACCGACTTGCTAAACGCGTCCAGCTACGAAGGTTGAAGTAAAAAAACGGACTTTATAGAGGGAGTTTGGTCTTCTAGTGGGCGTAATGATGCGGGGAAATATCATATTCATTTTCCCAAACGAGAAAAATGACGCGATGTTGAGAAATCCACACGGATTTCCTCAGTAAGAGTGACTTGCTGCTCCCTCATTAGCTAGCTAACGGTAGCGATGGAGCTGGCAGGCAGGCAGGCAGGATGCGATTCTCGGCAGAAAATTGGACGGCGAGTGGGCGAGCAGAGCGGAGCGATGAGTCCACGCTCGATTAATCAACCTTGGTGCTCTGATCATCATGGGAAATGTCGTTTTTTTTAAATAAAGCGCATCATGCAAATTGCTTTCTGCCATGCGTGTCGCCAGACAGTTTTTACCGGTTAAACAAAGGTTAATGTAAATGTTGATGTCAGTGAAATAGTGATGTCGATAAGAACTGAGGTCAAATTTTCAACTTCCTTCTTTATGCCAAATCAACTCTGAACAACAACTCCAACCCATATTTTAAAGTCAATAAAATAAACTCAGATACACCAGTGGTTTCTGTGAGTATAAAAGTGCAAAATGTTACTCCTCTTCAAAAAGTGATTACAAAACAGAAAATATCTCAGACGGACCATTTTTTGTGGACAGGCTCTTATACTGAGGTGGGGGAGCTTGTGCCCTCATTACTTTCCAAAGTAATAAAATATTGGCCACTGTATACACAGAAGTAATGGTCAGAAGATAAGCAATTAGTGCTGATTTTAAAGTGAAAAAAAGTTTATAAATAAACAAGAGAGAAACTATACTTTGTAGTAATTTTTTTTATCGACAAACTTAAGTGTGTTTTGGTCTGGGACTGTGTAGTCTAATAAATAATTACTCTGTCTAAAACAAAAGTTAGGAAGTAGTAACCATCCAAAAAGATTGAATTACAGTTTTAGTAAAGTTTTTAAGGAAAAAAACAACCAGACATTTCACCTGGTCCAGCTTCAAACATGCAAATACTCCTTGATTTTTATTTGTCCTCTTTGCCTTTAGGTTGTGTACAGATGTTTATGATAAACAAACAATTTGGATAAGTCAACTTGGGCTTTTGGGAACTTTTTCTTTTCTGTTTTCTGATATTTTTAAGACCAAAAAAACAAAAAACAAAAACATTGAGCTATCTTAATATCATCAGCTTCAGATTATAATTAGCTGAT
This sequence comes from Acanthurus lineatus, assembly GCA_029814665.1. Lineage (NCBI taxonomy): Eukaryota > Metazoa > Chordata > Actinopteri > Acanthuriformes > Acanthuridae > Acanthurus > Acanthurus lineatus. Next base: position 19,326,526 of record JAPZDV010000003.1, read on the forward strand.
AATTTACAATGAGTAAGGTTTTCCCTTTCCAGATTTAACATGTCAGTTTTTTGTATATATTTCAGTTACCAGTGCCAGTATCCAAACTTGGACACAAGCCAGGTCTTAGGCACCTGACCTTACAGCTGCTCTTGTGGCCGAATCCCTGCAGCCACATCTTAATATCTTGTGAAAAGACTTTGCAGAAGAGTTGAAGCTGTTGTAACAGTAGACTGATGCTTTAAAAGAGATGTTTAACAAACACATTTGGATGTAATGTTAGGTTGTCTAAATTAGTTTTAGCCAAAAAGTGAACATACGTTTGCAGCCCTTGAATGTGGGTCAACACACACAAAAAGTACATTTTATTATCCACTTTTAGGTCTTTGCTGACATTGCTTGTCACCTGGACATGAGCATAGAAGAAAAAAAGTCAGCCTTATAGTCCATCATGGTCCTTTTCCACAATATTTCCTGCATAAATCCATTCAGACCAGCCCAATATTACAGTTAGAACTTTGCTGAAACATGCAACAAAGAGTTTCCAGCAGAATCCGTTATCTTTTGTGTCTAATCTCATGAGCCCTCCTGGTTGTTTTCTTCCAACAGTTCCATTAGCATCTCCTGGTTGGAGAACTCCTGCAGTGAGGAGTTCATCTCATCCAGTAAATCCTCTCCAAGCAGGAAGCTCTTGATGTCGTGCACTGTCATGCTGATCCGGTGGTCTGTTATACGGTCCTGGGCGAAGTTGTAGGTTCGAATCTTCTCTGATCTGCCTTTGGTGCCAATCTGGAAGAGAAGCCAGAAGAAAAATGGGCAAAATTTGGATGATCGAGGCATTTTATTTATGAATTAAGACGTATTAAGCAATGTCTTTTTAGCCAACTACTGAAACTAACTAATGAGACTAACTAATAATGAAATTAGACACCCCAAACTGTTCAAAAACAAATTTGTTCCATATTTTGGAGAAAAAAAGTACACTTGTCACACCTGTAATCTATATCATACTTGAATGTCTATTGTCTCCACCTGTAGATCACATCATGCTGGTTGTCTCTCACCTGTATTTTACGCTGGTTGTAGCGTTTGCTGGTCTCCTCCTCCAGCTTCATGCTGTACAGTTTTGCTCTTAGAGCTTTCATGGCTTTCTCCCTGTTTTTCAGCTGGGAACGTTCCTGCTGGCACTCTGCAACCACACCTGACAAGATCACACAAGTATTAATTTGATTTCATTTAAAAAGCTCTCACTGGATCGGTTCTCAGCCGAGTGTAAAGTGGCAGGGATGAGAATCAGCACCTCCAAATCCGAGTCCATGGTTCTCAGCTGGAAAAGGGTGGAGTGCCCTCTCAGGGTCGGGGAGGAGATCCTGCCCCAAGTGGAGGAGGTTAAGTACCTCAGGGTCTTGTTAACGAGTGAGGGAAGGATGGAGCGAGAGATCGACAGGCGGATCGGTGCAGTGTCTGCAGTAATATGGACTCTGCACAGATCCGTCGTGGTGAAGAGGGAACTGAGCCGAAAGGCAAAGCTCTCTGTTTACTGGTCGATCTTTGTTCCTACCCTCACCTATGGTCATTAGCTTTGGGTAGTGACTGAAAGAACAAGATCGCGGGTACAAGCGGCCAAAATGACCTTCCTCTGTAGAGTGGCTGGGCTCTCCCTTAGAGATAGAGTGAGATGCTCAGTCTTCCAGGAGGAGCTCGAAGTAGAGCTGCTGCTCCTCCGTGTTCAGAAGAGCCAGATGAGGTGGCTCCTGGACGCATCCCTGGTGAGGTGTTCAGGGCACGTCCCACCGGCAGGAGACCCCGGGGCAGACCTAGGACACGCTGGAGAGACTATGTCTCCCGGCTGGCCTGGGAACGTCTCGGGATCCCCCGTAAAGAGCTGGACAAAGCAGCCAGGATGAGGGAAGTCTGGGCTTCCCTGCTTAGGCTGCTGCCCCCGCGACCTGACCCCGGATAAGCAGTAGAAGATGGATGGATAATAATAAAATGAGAAATCCTGATTGAAAATGTCTTGGTCTTTGGTCTCTGTTCTGTTTTATGGCACTTTTTCACTCCCTGTCAGGTACACGTATTAACAGCAGTGTCAGGAGATAAATTAGCCACTAAGGCACTTTTTTTTTTACCTGTAGGCAGGTGGACTATTCTGACTGCGCTGTCTGTGGTGTTGACATGTTGACCTCCAGCTCCACTCGCCCTCTTAGTGTCGATCCTCAGGTCTTTTGGGTTTATTGTGAAAGAGATCTGACGGAAACACACAAACACTCAATTTACTTGCAACTAAATTGACACCAAAGGAGCAAGAACACAAACCTGCTTCTGTATGTCCTACCTTGCTGGTATTGCAGTGTCAAATTAATGAGTTGAAATAAAAGACTTTTTCTTTAATTTTCTTTCGCAATTTTTAAACACCCACAAACAAAGCAATGAAAAGCCAAAAAATAAAAATTGCATATGTGTATTTTGACCCCAAAATTCTGCAGAAAAAAACCAAAAAGCGAAGAAACATGATAGATTCGAGCACTTTCGCTTCAGTCCGCCCATCACAACAAACTGAATTTCTCTGCCTATTTGATATCCCCTTAGTCTGCAGTTTCCAATAGCTTCATTTCAACATCCCATTTCAACAGGAAACCCATCACATTAAGGAAATAAGAGGCTCTCCATGTGTTTCCTTACTTGATCTAAGATTATTCCTGTTGAAATAATGGATGATTTCAAAAATAAGGGAAAACAAGCGATCAGTGCCATGCATCAATCATGTAAAGCTGCACCTCAGTGGGTTGGGGCAGCACAGCCACAGTCATGGTGCTGGTGTGCATTCTGCCCTGTTTTTCAGTCTTGGGAACCCTCTGAACTCGATGGACTCCAGCTTCAAACTTCATCCTCTTGTAGCTCTCAGGGCCGCTAATACTGGCCGAGGCGTGACGTAGTCCACCTGGTCATGGGGTGAAAGTTAAGTATCAATACTAAAATATTACCACCAACTGGAGGCAATGACATTTAGATATTTCAAATGTTCACATCAAAGAGTAGGACTTTAACATTTCTATCCAAGTTTCTGTTTAAATTTAAACTCTTCCTCAAAACTGGCAGCTTCTTCAGCTTCCTCTGACTCTGACATTAAAACCAACATGTCCACTCTTCATACCTGTGGCATAGGAGGGGCTCCCCCTTGTGCTTGATGTCAGTTCTTGCAACAGAGGCTTTTTAAAAAACACAGCAGGGGGTTTTATTTATGTTGATATATGCAGTTTCATCTAATAACCACCCCATCTCCACATTCACTAATTATTTTTCCAATCTTATTAGTAGATACTAGTCTAATTTTTACTTTGTTAGACTGTAAGCAAGTTGATGTTAACATAACAGTTGTATAAGTAGCACTGTTATAAAAAAACAGGAAAATAGTTTGATGAGGTTACAACAGGGGCTCAAATTGAGACAGTTTCACTTTTATTTGTGGATGTTTAAAGATTGAAACCACTTTAATGTGCCCGCCCTAAAACAATAGAGGTACAAAAATGAAATGTGTGGGGAAACTGTTTGTCATGCTTAGAGTGAAATGACCCTTTATTCTGACTTTAATCACAAATGTCTGTGTCCACTGACCTATTTCACTGGTCATGTGTTCCAGGATGTCAAAACTCCAGCCGTGGTGTTGAGCATAGCCCTGATACATGTCAAACACCTTCAGAGGAGAGGAGACAGGCTAGTGAATACACAAATATTGTTACAGGTATCATTTTGTTTGTTTCCGTTCATTCTTAAGCCCCTGTTGATGTTTCGATGTAAAATAACACTCTGATTCTGTAAGTAGGGGAACTGCCAAGACTCATGAATGTAAAAAATGTGCACTGCTTCCTGACCTCAGCAGTGAACAGCATGGCCTCCTGACCTCCGACTCCGGCTGTGACCTCCAGGACAAGGTCACTCAGATCTGCCTCCTCCTCAGGGATCAGAAGATCAAGGATCTGTTGGTGAAGCAGGTTGATGTGACAGAAAGGTAAGCAAGAGAGAAGTGATGTTTTAGGAACAAGGTACCAAAATAAAATGGCACATTTTACCTTTTGACTTAGATCTTGAATATCTTGCATACAGTCTTCTCTCTCCAGCTCTGCCAGTTCTCGCAGGGATGGATCTTCATCTATGAGGAAAAACAAAAACATACTTTAGCATACAGTCGTGCAATATTACAATTTGTTTGTTGGAACAATAAAAATTTTGTCCACCATCAAAACTTTTGTCAGAATATTCATACAGTGCTATTTATTCCTTAATATCTCGGGTTGTATTGGAGTGCTTTATGGCAATACTGGACTTTTGCAACATTGTGAACTATCTTCATTGGTGGGTTATGTAAATCACTGGATCACTGGAACTGTTGTTTCCTAGGGTTTTGTTGGTTTAAACTGTTTAATATATTTTCCAAAAAAAAAACGAATCTCACTACGACGTATATATACCGTTGTTCTAATTCAAAGGTACATAAGTTAACAATGTGTGAGCTCTACACCCTTTTACTTCAGTGCCCTTGAACAGAACTGATTTTCATCCAGACTGATTGACAAAAACTCTCTGTTCTAGCAAAATAAATGGAATTGTGGCTTTGTAATTGTAGATATTCCATCAAATACCCAAGTTTCAACTATTTCTTGCCTTGTCAGGCAGCAGCAGAACAGGCTCACCTTTCAGGAGCATCTCAGTCTCAGCAATCTCTTTCTGTTTGGCGTCCAGCTCTCTGATGCCCTGGATAAGAGGAGCCAGCTGGGACACTTTGGTCCTCTTGGCCCTCAGTTCATCCTCACTGCACTGTTCCTCTGGCACACTGTTGTTGACCATTTTCAAACAATCGCTGTACTCTGCCTCTATTTTCTTCAGGTATTCCTGCAGAGACTTCTTCGCAAAAAGCTCATTCACCGACAGTAACTTGGCCACCATCAGTGGTGTACCAGTGTGAAGAGTTCTTGAAGTTTTGCCACATCCATATTTGACATTTTCAGGAAATCTTACAGTTTGGCTGATGGCATTTGGTAATTTTTGGAAACTAGATATCCACGGACTGAACACACACTCCTTTAATCTTGGAAGAAGGTTGGCAGCTCTTCTATAAGCCATTTTAAATGCAGACAAGTTTGGAGGATTCACTGTGGGACGGAACCGACAGATCCCGAGGTGACTCGTCTTTTGCACGTGCTCTCGTCTATACCGGACAGGAACATTAAGGCAAAATTAATTTAAAAATGTTAAAATTTCAAATGTTTTATTTGTAACAAATAAATGCGCGCTTTTAACTGTTTGATTGAGAAAT
>JAPZDV010000003.1:19345494-19360304 GCA_029814665.1 Acanthurus lineatus
ATATATATATATGTATATTAACGTAGAACAGTAATTTTTAATCTCTAAAGTTTTCTCTATATTTTACTCAGAGCTGAACATAACTTGAGCCTCCCTTTGAGGCCTGAGTGGCAAGAAAAGGAAAACATTACTTATCACTTATTTTTCACTGATCTACTGGTTAAATATTCCACTTAAAGTTCTTATGCAAAGACTTTAAGTTGTAAACTAAACCCACTTTTTTCATATTTTTTCATATTTAAAAGATGACCCTAAAAACAACAGTTTTATAATATTTGAAAACAGAAAAATGTTCAAATAGCATCCATACTGAGCTGCTGACAGAGTGTCGCTGTCCGTGGTGCTGAAAATCTTGTTTCGTCCATTCAGCCTCTTGTCATGAGTTTCTTCTGCTCATGTGTTCTTCTGCTTTACTATTTTGTGTCTAATTATAAAAGGTTGACTCTAGTCTCCACTGTTTTAGGATTAGAGACAGGTCGACAAGAAGGGTCAAATAAAATTTTAAAAACTTAAAGAAAGTGTATGTTTCCGTAAATAAGCACAATATTCGTTGACATTTTCATCAGTCTTCATTTTCTTTTTTGCCTGTTTTAAAGGATGTCTGTGCATGTTCTCATTCATCTAGGTCATGGTTATTCTGGGCAAATAAATCGAAGGCAACTGGACTCGGTAAAATGTTTTAAGGGATGTGGTTATAAATATTGTTGATAGGATATTCTGATAAAGCTCCTCAGTACTGGAACAGCTGGCAAGATGGCGGCACTTAGGTTAAATTTGGGGTCAACGAGGATATAAGGAGGCATTTTAAGGGAAAAGAAACACTCAGTGTTTTCATGTCAATGTTAGCTGAACTTCATGTCAATCAGCTGACACCCATAGGGAAGAGGAGAAGGTCGCTTTATGTTTCTATATGTCAACATGTCACATCCTTCCATATAACTGCATGGCATTTTTATTTTAGAAACCTGAGTTTAAAACTGTCAAAGCCAAAAGTATAAATCATGAGCAGCCTTATTTCTGAATATTTTATTTTTTAAAGCCCAAAATAGTGAAAACTGCTGCCCAGAAACTCCAACCATCAAACAATCAGCCAGACAAAAGACTCAGCTTTGAAAAATAAACCAAAATCTTTTATTTGGTGAGTGGTGTACATAACTATATGTGCTAAAGGCAGGTCTATGCTCAGTTACAACTTCTTTGCTCTACATATTGAATAGTATAAAGTGATTATATGCATCTGTGTCCATTCAAAACATGTTCCACTTCCTCTCGCTCCTTTGACTTTTTATCATCAAATGACCATGTTTGGATTCTCTAAAAAAACCAAAAACAAATAAGTCAGCACTTACATCATGATTGTATCACGGAAAACTGACTGACAACAGTTAAATTTGAATTTAATCAATGTGCAATAAATGTGTTTAATGTGTAATAGAACAATGAGTTATCCCAATGAAACGAAATCAATTAATTCATTCATCGTTCAGTTAAAAGCACGTGGGACAATAGAGCCTTTTTTTTAACAAAGCAGTGATTCCACTGAAAACCAATGGTGTTGAAATTCTCCACTGAAAGTTGATGAAATTGTTGCCGTCAGATAAGTCAACCGGATTTTAATTAGACAGATTGTCCATTTAAAGTTAACTGAATTGATGTTTCACTTAAAATTAAAGGATGAATACACTTAAAAAAAACGAAATAAATAGAAAACAGTGGATTTCCGTTAATGTCCTATAGGTCAGATGTTTAACTAAAAGTTAAACAGGATGAATTTTGTTCAAATTTAATGAAACAGATGTTCAATTAAACATTACTGGGAGAAATATTTCCATTGAAAGTTAATAGAACAATACTTATCTTGAAGCAAAAAGCCACAAATATTCCACAGAAGTATTTAGAAAAAATGTTTTTACTGTAAGATAATAGTGCCAATGTTCAATGTAAGATTTCTTATACAAGTTACTGAAAATCATTGGTATTTTTGATACTATTGATATGAGCCAGAGTTCAATCACAGATTTTTCATTCAAAGCCAGACGGACAAATTTTAAGTGACAGAAGATCCACTGAAATTTAATGGGAAAGTTACTTTATTAGATGCAAATGCTGCTCTATTGATGTTCAGTAGGTCAAATATATGTAAATCAGTAGAAGTCAGTGGTGCTGGCATTGCACCATAAGCTGACCATGAGCTCCACTGGAATTTAAGAAGAAATTAGTTAATTCAATTTTTCAACCTGACTTTACCTGTTACAGTAGATCCATTAAAAGTCAATGGGGAAAGTACACCATCGAAAGTAAAGCTGTTCTATTGACATTCAGTGGCTTTAACGTTTTGCTCAACATTGATGGAATAAATGCATTTCACTAAAATTTGATAGAAGTGTGGTTTCTTAAAAAAGTTGTTAGGATTTAAATTGTTTCATTGAAAGTCAATGGAACAATGACCTTAGAAAGAAAACGTATGTGGTACTTTGTTTATATCTACTGTTGCCAGCTGTTGTTTTCAAGCGCTGATGACCAAACTGCACGAGGACACGCGTGTTGCTCAGTGCGGCCCACGGAGCGTCTGGGCCACAATCTGTAGTGATTATATATATACTGCATATATACAGTGTAAACATACAACAACTGTGTGTATGAATAGATAGATAACCACATTGGAGAACACATCATCATTGGTCGATTTGACTTTCGAATGTCCTTGGGATTAATACTGTGTTGTTCTTGGAATGGGCGGTTTCATGAGAATGACTTGAGGTATTCACTCGAGCACAGCCCCCTCCTCAAAGTGGCTGCAAAAAAAAACAACAGGAGAGGGGAGAAACAGACAGAAAACAGGGTTATTGATCCAGCACAAAACTGATGATACATTTATTACTTTATAGATTTGTTGCAAAAGTCATGTTAGTGTATGTTCCCGTTGGATTATTACAAACATTGATCTTTTTCAGCCATTTAAGTGTTCACATGCAATATGAAAACATGATGTTTTTGTGTGTGTTTGTGTGAGAGTGTTTGTGTGAGAGTGTGGTCCTACCAGTTGGAAGTTGTTTAGGAGTTGATCTACGTTGATGTCATTGTAGCTCTCCTGAAAGGCGCTGGGTTCGTCCCGGGTCTCCTCAAGGTCACTGGTCCCAGGATCTTCTAGGCTGCGTGTGTTTGAAGTCAATACATATAAATTTTGTTTAATTTCACAACATTCAAACAAATATATAAAATTCAGAGGCACTAAATTGAGTAAGAATTGTGTTTTTTTTATCTTAGATTTTGGCTTTCCACTGTCTTCTTTAAGCATGATTTTGATTGTGATGTGTTCAAATAACGTTGTAAAAATTCAGTTAAGTTTAATCGAAAAGTGAAACATGGCAGACAAATGATAAAAGAATGTAAAGTGGGAGGCTGCACATTTAAAAAGGTTTTGCAATTCCTATTGGCTAGTTGTTACCAGCCAACTTAGTAACCATCAAAAGTGAGTTGTGCAGTCAATGAGCAAGTTCTTCCAGCTGCAGTTTTTCTTAGTGGCTGCTGATAAAATTTACTAGTTCAAACAAATATGCCGTCTGTACAGCTTTTAAATTGGGTGCTTTCCCGTAGTTTACAAAATATTGTAAGACCACAGAGACTCAAGACAGCAGCATGTGGGAAGTCCACTCTGTGTTAATATTTGATTCAACCAGTGTTTGTTTTAAAGTTTGTGTTTTTACTGAATAAACAGAGGTTACAGTTCTTAACTTATACATTCAGCCTAACAGAGAGAATTAGTCAGACATGAACAGGTGTAAGTGGGTGAGACTGATACCTACCTTCTCTTTCCTGTTAAGACTGAATTCAGGTACTTCTTGACAGCCATCTGTTTGCGGAAGCGGCTGTAGTTGTCTGTAAAGATGGCGTCTGAGTGGCGTTTCACTGGCTCCTCCATCAGCTCATCACTGCTGAGAAGAATGAAGGTTTTTTAATGTCAGCACAGCTTAGAAGGGAGCAGGTTTCAGTACAACGTCAGTGCAACTCTGCGAACTCAGGGGTTCATGACGCCTTTTATTCTTTGTGTGTGTGTGTTTGTGTGTTTGTGTGTGTGTTTATGTGAGTGAATCCCTCCTGGCTGTATAACAAACATGTAATGAAGCGGTAATGGCATAAATTAACCTTTAAAAATGTTTGGTCAATTACAAAATGCATCATCGAGCAGGGCAGGTCTTTTCATTGCAAATGTCAGAAGTTCCTCTGATGTTAAACTCTGAACATTACCGACCCCCTCACCCCCCTTCTTTAGTTAAACATGATGTATTTTCACTTTTTGCAGAAGGTCTCCCCCAATGTAAAAGTTAATATATGTGATTCTGATAAGACAGATCAAAAATAAAATGTTCATTATTCGGATTTGGATTAACTGAAGGAACTTATTATTATATGTTGCTGCGAAATATAGGAAATCAAATAAACTTTATAAGTAATGTTAGTTAATCATGCGTCATAGGAAATAGAAAGAGGGAGAATTCACAAAACTGTTTTTTTCTTTCATTATTAAGAAATTTTTAAAGCACAATTTTTCCTCTGTGAGAACACAAATACTCCAAAAAATGTTATTTTCTCCTTATAAACATTCATAGACAGTTTGATACATTCTGACCACTATAATTTCACATATTTACCATCATAGGTTCAGAGGCTGAAACTTTTTTAAACGAAGATGCTGATGCCACCTTTAGATAAGCATGTATTCACAGGCTTGCTCTGCCTGTTGTTATCTAAAACAATACTAATGCATCATAAATCTGAAATCATATTTATATATATAAAAAAACTTTTGATCTCTAATTTTCAGTGCTGTTCACGTTTGCCAGGTTTACACAATACAGTTTATGAGGAGGTATTAGATATCTTGTCAGAGGAAAAAGCAGAGAAGTTTCCCAAAAGTGAAAAAAGATCTCTGGCTTTAAGAAATTTCATTTCACTCAACCAACCAACCAACCAACCAATAATAAGGCCCTAAGTTTTTCTTTTATGCATGATTCAAAAGCGACATTCAGCCTCGTCCTCTGCCTCTCAGCAGTCTCACCTACCTGACCCGCTTCCCGATCAGAGACTCCAGGTACCTCCGCGCTGAAAGCTGTCCGAGGAGTTTGCTGTATCCGCTTGTAAACAGACCGTCTGCGTGTCTCGTCGGTCTGCGCAGCATCACAGAACAGTTACATTAAAATCTGATTACATTTGATGTATTTAAACACCAAGTGAGACAACGACACGTGGACACACAAAGACGAGCAACAGCTCCAGTCATAAAGATGCATTGATTATGATAGTGATGATTATAATGAATATGATTCTAGTAATCACAGCATGTGTGAACCCATTGAGAAGCCTGTTTATAGTGGTAGAAATACAGTAATGCACGATGCATTTACGATTTAAGCATTACTTTTGTTCACAGAGTCACTGTGGATTATTTTAAGTAGATTCCAGAAATATTAGAGTAATTTCTGTGATCTCTGTTCAAGGCACCTTTATGTTACCTCCGACCTTTTGCATGAACTAAACAAGAAAATTGTGCCAATATTTGAAAATATTTCTGACGATAGTGACCGCAGCATGCACACAAAGTCCAGGACTGATGGTCAGACGAACCTGAGCACAAGTTTGGAGACAAACTAGCTGAAATTCTTCCACAGGTAGATCATTTACAATGTATTTTTTCTCTGAGCAGCTAAAGAACATAGGTTTCTCTTACCTCATGGATGTGTATGGCAGACTCAGAGTCCGGGAGTACAACACACTGCACAGGGCTATTAGAAAAAGCAGCTGTGGGCCGGTTCGTTGAAACATCGCTTTACACCTGCGGATGGAAACGTTGACTCGTTACTCTTATTCTCCCTCTAAACGAAACACCAAACATACCGGGTCGCTTCTCACGAGTCTGTCGACGCAAAGAAGATTAATCACTTTTCTCTACTCATTACGCGGTAAGTTTTCATTAATAAGCTTACGCGCAACAGTCAAATCATAAAGAGGTTGTTTGCTCGAGACAAAGGTAAGAAAAAGAAGAGTAGTTTAGCAACAGAGGGCCGGGAATCAGTCTTTAATTAAAAAAAGGATTTAACTGGATTTAACACTATCTCAGATTACAAGAGAAGAAAGCAGCGAGATCTTATGCGTAATTGCGCAGGCTGGCGAGGATAAAACCTTCTGTTACATCCCGGGTTGCTGTAATTCTGCTGCCCCCGTAAAGACTGTTAGTGTTGAGCTTCTACTCGCAGAAAAGTCGTAATCCTGGGAAAAATTCACCTCCAAAATCTTCCCAATTACCCCCTAAAATCATTAGAATTGATTGTATTGCGTGGAAATGTCCGTGTGCGTTTTCAATCCACGCGTATTGGATATCGTCTGATTTTAATTATCGTTTTTTTTTTTTTAACTGATTCAGACTTTAAGGTCAGACCTCGTCGGCGGAAAAGAAACAAAAAAGAATGTTTTAGTCAAGAAGGACTTCGTTGTTGAAAAAATTTCTCAGTCAAGACGGTTTTTGACACGAGGAAAGAAAATTAACACAACAGAATCCAATGCGTAATTACGCACAAAGATTAAAACCGATTAACACTATACATCTTAATCTTTTGCCACATTAAACTTAATTTAATGTATCAACTGCTGATATAACATACATATATATTTCTGTGGACGTAAAACTCAACATTCTGCAATGTGGAGACTTATCCAAAACCCGACTGGAGCGCGTAAAAGGAACAAAAAAGGAAGTTAAAAATGACCAAACACGAGAAAGACCGCGAGCGCTCCATTTAAAAAAAAAAAATCTATGTAAATAAAAAAAATCTTACATTTGTTCTTGAGATAGTTGTTCGCGTTTTGCTCTGTCCGCTGCGCTCTCCAAAGTCCTGATCTCGAGCTGCTGCTGCTGTATCTCCACTCTTTTGACCCGATGCTTCCTGACTCTCTTTGTCCTTCTGCCTTTAGTCGCCTTCAGGTCTGTTCCCGTTTTATACACCTGGATCTTCCTCATGGAGCAGAGGGGGGACATCAGATTCGATCAGGGCCCTGAGACGTCAGTAGGTCGCTGCTTCCGTCATCGGTCTTGCTCACGGTCGGAACCAACAGGCCTATGGTGAAATTAGTTGGGATTTTTTTTCTTTTTCTTCTAACTAATCGTAGAAATAACTAACTTATATGCCAGGGTTGATGCTGTTGACTCATCTGATCATTTTCCCTGGGCTCTTCTCCCATCACAGTGAGGGTGAGCTGCTGCAGGAGGGCAAGAAGGGAGGAATTGGAAATTGGACGGGAAATCAAAAATTGAAAAGATATGAGAGGAGAAGTTATGTGAAGAGTTTTCTGCAAATCTATCATACAAGGTACAAGAAGAAGAAGAATAGGAAGAAGAAGAAGAAGAGCACAAGGCCGAGTTTCAATGAATCCTACAACAGCAAAATTTCAGAAATACTGATGCATTGTCCACTTGCATGAAATAAATGTCCATGCCAGGGTTTTCCTTTAGATGTACCAATGTTTTAAGGGCTCTTGGCACAGAAACCATTCTAGCAGCAGCGACTGACATTGTAAAAGTTTTATTACGTCCTCAGACAAAGAGAGGCAGACAAGTTAGGAGTTACTTTTTGCAGCTTTGAGATGACTCAGCTCAGATCTGGTTCTTTGAAATGAAAATTTTCCATGATATTCTATACTTTCATTGTCAGTCAGGCTTTCATCTTCATCCTGATATAACAATCTGGTATCTGAAAGGGTCCATATTTACCTGAACTGGTGAAAAAAAGGCTAAAAGAAGGTGTCAATATATCTACTCTGATTGACTGTGCTTTTGAAAAACCTACAAATGATGAAATCTCAGTTTCCTACAGTGATGGTTTCTGAATGTTTTTTATGTTTTCTTCTCTGTTTCTGATTATGTCCAATCTTTGATGCGCAATATCTGAGAAATGCTCTTTACATAAAGGACATCCAACACTAATGCTGACAACATTCCTTAAGGAATTGCCTATAATCAACACCAATAAGATAATCCTCTTCAAAACATTTCACTGCCTAAATGCCTCAATCAGTCATAAACCTACTTTTAAGAATAAAAATGTAAAAATCACCGTTGTGTAGTTTTTCAACCCACATTAATTAGAGATCATTTTATCCGTTTTCAGTTTGGAACCAAATCAGCGTTCATCTCACTTCACATGATAATTTGTAACTGAAACATTAGAGCTTATTAAGAGCGTAATTGTGCAGTTATAAGTTTGAAATATATTGCCGTTTATGCTGCATTAGCAACACAGAGTATTAGTCAGACATGAAGTACTGTAATTAACAATCTGAATAATCAAGACTCACAAATCTGTTCAATAGTTTTTATTGGTTTTATGTTATTAGACGTTATTGGACATTAAAAATTATGCATAAAATCTACACCATGATGGAAGATTAGTGTTTTTTCTTTCCAGTTTTATTAGTTAAAACAAGTTTTTTTCAACTTTAGTGCACAGACCCCACTCTGAATGACCTAAAGAGTATATATTTGTTTAATATACAGGAGGAGAATAAGCTGTGTTTCCAAGCATAATTTTAAGCTAAATGGTCCAATATCCTGTCATGACTCAAATGATTCTACAACAATGTTCTTAACTTATATGATACTGCAGCCTTTTATATCTCTCTGTTCAGATCCAGAGAAGCACAAGGATCTCATAGATTATCATTTTAGACAAAAACAACAAAATCCTCAGATACTGACACAGTTTTCTATTTCAGGTTGTGTTGGTCTTTTACAAAAGGACATCACAAAGGACTGAAGTGTTCCTGAATCCACCCACAGTGTCCCTGATGAGTCTGATTTCCTCTGCTGGAATGATGCAGTGATTTAGTCGTGACGCGTCTCATCCATCCATCCATCCATCCATCCATCCATCCATCCATCCATCCATCCATCCATCCATCCATCTAAATGAGTGTGAACCATTTAGTCAATACCACTAGAGAGGAAAAGATGATAGGCTCAGACATGACTTATGGAGAGACTGTGGAGCATCTGTGGATGACAGAGCAGATAGATAACAAATATTAAAACAAAAAGGAAGGAGAGGACAGTGGTGCTAAATAGATAAACTCATAAACAGGAAAACAGTTCCATTATGTCATGTTTCCACATGAAATGTTACTTCCATTACGTTTCTTGCATTTATGTTCAAGCAATATGATTTTTTTTGATGTATTTGAGTGCTTACTGATATGATTTTGTCTGTAACTAATGGCTTAACTGCAAAAACATTTGTGGAAAAATATTAAAAAATCTGAATTTTGGTTTTTAATACAGCTGTTTTTGAATCTGATTTTAGCGTTTCCTTTGTCTTCTGTCTGTATGATATTCTGTTTTTTAAGATGCTTTTTCTTGTTTCCACTATTTATATCATTATGTTTTGTGGTACATGACTTTAGTGGCACCTGGAAGTTTCTTGACATCTTTTCTGATTCTTGTTTCTCAAATCAATTTTTCCAAAAGCTTTTAATTTTTCATGTTCAATGTTTTATCTACATTATATGGTATCTACAGTAGTGCAATTGATGTTGCTATTTTGTTTGTCTTCATAATTCAACAACAGTAACCTTGTTCTTACGTGTATGATATCTCTTGTCTCTCCACCCTGAAAGAGAGATTCTTCCTCTGTTGCAGTTTGTCACTTTTCCTCCTTTAAACTCATTTTTGTAGAGTTTTTCTGATCCAAATCAACGATCTAAGAGCTGATGGTGTTGTGTGTTGTAAAGTTGTCAAACTCTTTTAAACCATAGTGCTGTGAAAAAAAAAGATCCAGCTTTTTGCCTTAAAGGGGCACATTTTCTTCTTCTGTTACACAGACATGATGTCTTGTAGAGGAATCTCTTGCTGTGTTTTAAAAATCACAGAATCACTGTATTCTGATACCAACTTTTGTGGGCAACATATCATGATCGTCTCACTTCCAGAGTGACTCTGTGATTCCCATTAGTTATAATAAACTGAAATGCCATTTGGTTTTATCTGTCATATCAGTAACTGTCAGTTAATCTGCTGAGTCTATTTACTCACCCAGTCAAATCAAAACTAACACATTTAGGCTGAAATCATAAAACAGGGCTTACAGCATTTTTACACTGCTCCCTAGTGGAAAAAAATCACTAAATGCAGTAATATGTATTGTTTATTCAGACACAATGATTTTTCTGTTTTATAGCTGATCTCATATTTGCCAGAGAAACCTTAATGAGTAAAATGTAAAATGCAGGATGTTTTTAATCAAACTTTTTTTTATTATTTTGTTTTACATTTTGTGCTTACTACTAGCTAAAAAAGGGGCAGGTCACTTAAAATCAGAAGAAATACGAATGATTTTTTGTTTCCAGAGTACAATAAAAGTGAGCCAATTTTTGTGGTCAAACCAATAAAAAATCCTATTTAAAATAAAAAAGGAGCGAGAATTTTCTGAAAAATATGATTCATTTCGCTTGCTTTTCTGGTTACGTATGTGATGATGATCATAATTTATTTATCGCTACGTTGTGACAACAGCGTCTCTGGCCTTCCCGGTTCTTTGATATCTTCTCCTAGTCAGCAGACGACCCACCTCCCCTTTCCTCCTCCTCCTCCTCCTCCTCCTCCTCCTCCTCCCTCTGCTTAACCATGATGGCACCATCTGAGCCTTAATGTGATCAGTCCAGAGAGAAAGTAGATTACGCAGAAGTCCATGGGAGAAGGAGCTGGTCTAATTGACAGCAGTGATTGGAGACAGATCCCTGCAGGAAGAGGAAGCTGATGGAGGAAACATCAGCGTTATTATGTTGATGGAATGTAAGGATTAAAACGTTCCTATGGAAGAGTAACAGGCCGACTCACCTCTGTAGGCAGGATGACACAGAGAAGGACAACAGGAATGTAAAGTTTTTCCTTACTGGTACAATCGTGACTGGATTAAGGGTCACTGGGGCAATTAAAATGCCCACTCCCCCCATTCCTCCTGCTCTTCATGCATTGTTTATTTGCTTAGTCACCTTCAAGAACTCATCATGTACGGGAACCATCAGGAAAAGTGTGTTAAGAAATATGTTGAAAGCATTTAAATACAACATTCAGCTAAATGGTGGAAGCTAAATAGCTTGTTTTTTCATCACAGGGACCCTTTACAAGACCTGCCCCCTAAATATGATGATAATTCAGCCCTCAGAGGGGAACTCTATCAATTTTACCCAACAAAGTCTGTTTTTATTGGTCCTGGGAAGAGTCAGGGTGGCTGCCTTTGTCTTTATTTTTTGCCTTTTCTGCCTTTTGTTCCCCTTTAACAGCATTCTCACTGCATGTCCATGAAGCTTTGCAGCCATTGCTGTTTTCCATCCATCCACTGATTACCTTTAAGCTTTACGACCTGTCCCTGTCACCTGACTCCCACATCCTCCTGTGCTCACCTGTGTCTAAATCTCCAGTCAATATTTGCTCTTCGACTTTGCTTTTCAGTCTCTTTGACCTGAATCTGAACCAAATCCCAAATCTGTACCTGCCTGATCACCTTTTACTTGATTACCTGAACCTGCCCCATTTCTTGCTAACCTGTCCATTCTTGGCCAATTCTGTATGGACCTGTTGCCTGGAAGTCTATGTGTCATCATTTTACTATTAAAATCATTGAGCTGTTCCTATCTGCCGTCTTGTGTCCTTTTCCCTCCTGCCTCATACACATCACGTACATTTTTTAATGCAGAAATGATGGACTGAAGGAGCCTTAAAGGTCCTTGAAAGAAAGTTCCTCAGACTAAAAGATCTAGGTACTTTTGGTGTAAATATGATTTGTTTCTAATTTATCTAGAGTTTACCAAATACTTAAAAAAAACTACTTTGTGGTGAAGATCACCAATCAAAGACCACATGGTTTGCAATAAGACGCCTTGCATCAGGACCGTCTCAGCGGGCAGTGTGATGAGGGGAATCCCCTGGCTTGCTGAGTGCCTCCTCTGCAACACATTATCCAATTAGCAAACCACAGAGTGACGACTCTGATGGCAGATTACTGCTGGCAGCCCGACAGGGACTCACTGGGGTCTCTCTCTCTCTCTCTCTCTCTCTCTCTCTCTCTCATGTATGTGTGTGTTTGTGTGTATGTGTGTATGTGCATATGTGCGTATGTGTGTTTTTGGCAGGTGGAAAGATGGAATGAAGATACTGAGGTAAGATACAGATAGATGATGATAAAGAGTGTGAAAGAGAGACTTCATCAAAGACAGAAACCAAGGAGAGACAAAACTAGAGAGTAACTGAAAGAATGATAAAGTGAAGTGAAAGAAAAAAACAGATTCGGAGGCATCAAGATGAAATAAATAGAAATAAAATACAAAAAAGATATTTAAGCTAAAGCTAATTTTGCAATTCTTGCAGGTCTGGTTAACAAAAGTAAGTAGACTAGATGAAATAAGAAAACTGGGCAAACTGGCAGCTGTTAGCAAACAGAGTACAAAATTAATGTTTCCAATATAAAGATATTTTGGAGGAATTTTATTCAACTTGTGTCCCGGTTTTACCAGAGTGTCTGCAGGTAGTTTTGAAGTTGTTTTGAATAGCAGATTTATTTCTCAGCTCAACTGCTGATTGTTTTTTGATAAGCAGCTTCTCTTCAGCATATGGGAATACAAGTTAACATTTGCTCTTGTTGGTCTGGTATCAAATTTTCCTCTCTTCTTTTGCTTTTGTACAAATATTTGAAAAACTGCAGCAACTACATGATTCTGGAGCTGAAGAATACAAACATAGTCCTCCACTTTAAGTCTCTTGGATAAAACAGCTACCAATCCTTTGTACATAGAAATTGAGGTGATAGAAGTAGATAGAAGATAGAAGTATCGCATTGATGCAGCTTGATCATTTAAACGTATTTTAAGACAGAAGACAGTTAAGATATTTAAAATTCTGTTCAAGATCTTGATCACAATACATAAACAAAGCAAATCAAATGTGATGTATTTCATTTGCAAACTTTAAAAATGAGGAATTCTTCATGTTAATCCTTTTGAAACAGGTCTTCAAACACTGTCTTCTTGGTTTCTAAAAAAAGAGTAACAATAACATGAAAAAATACAAAAGCTCATTGAGGCAAAAGCAAGAAATGCTATTTTTCCCCATGAATCTTAATTGCAACATTGCGAAATAAGATTTGAACTAATAGATACAGTTAAAAGAAATTTAAACCACAACTCTCAAACAGGCATCACTATTTGAGAAACTGACAGTCGTACTAACAGTCCTTTTTTTTGACAGTCTCACAACATCCCTCCACAGACAAATGTTGGTCCTTTACTCTCATCTAAAATGCCGTCATAGGTGAAGGTATCAAACAGGTTTCCAGTTCCTATGTGGGAGGACTCTTCTTCTCCTGCCTCACTGTGGACCCAGTTGGGTTTGGTGATGGATTGCCATCTACAACCAGAGGAGATTATACTGATAAATTACAGCTAAACTCCCCTGATGCCTAAACCTAGTTTACTGCAGCAGGAGACCGGCTGCATTCAGAGCTGAAAATGAAGACAATAGGTCAACACAGCCGGATGAAATTTGGGAAATGAGCAATAATAATGCAGTAATGCAAATGACATGTTTACAACACGAAGCGTGAGCACAGAACTTCCTCACTAATGAACTGGATAATAGCTTTTGTTGGATGATGCCATTTTCACCATTTTAGTGACCAGACAAGTTTTGGCAAGTGAAAACTGTGATTTGGTTTGAAGAATCTTTGGTCACAGTCACATTTTGGTTAGCCTAGCTTAGCATAAAAACTAAAAACAGTGGTTTTTAGCTCTAAAATTCAGTGATTCACATGTATCTCATGCTGTGTTCACCTGTATCAGCAGAATGGGAAAAGCAAGGATGTCTCCTGTTATTCCAACTTGGTTATAATCCTGCATTCCTGACCTTATAATAAAACCTACGAGGGTTAATTGATTAGCTAATGATCTAAGGTAGAAGGAGTGATGACTTTATTCATTCTGTCAGATTTATATTGGATTTGTTATGGATGCAATTTTTAAATTCTCTGTTTATGTACGAACTGAACAAAAAAGATGCATTTAGTTAATTTTGACCTTTTTTGTCGTCATGCTAAGCTAAACTCACAGCATCCTGAGCTCTGTATGTAACACAAAGATGTGAGAATATTGGTGATTTCCCTCCCAGTTGATATTTCTTTAAAAAGGTTAACATAACAATTTTCACAATACTGATTCTTACACAAAGTCCTGCAAGGAGAGATTTTTATTGGTTTCAGTATTTGTTTATACTCAATTTCAAACAAACACACACAAATAGCAACTCATCTTTATTTCCTGTTTGCACACATGTATACACACACTCACTCTACACACTCATCGGAGCCTGAGTCCCTGGAGGTCTCTTTAATGGCGGCTTTGTTTTTGGTGTGTGGCCTCCTGTACAGATCAATTAGACCACCAGAGCTCTTCATTGCATCCTAAATTAACTAAATACATAAATACATTTGGCCTGGATTCAGCCCCACAGCAGACATTACGTACTGCAATGCCATCCTGAGACTTTAATTAGTGCAGCACATCCTCATACACACACACACACACAAACGCACATACAGTCACATTTCCATCATAGCGCTCATTAACCAGCAAACCCATGATGCACTCGAATATGGCTCTCATGGGGACCAATCAGATTACGTTGTTCCCTCAGGAAAATGATGTTATCTATCTATCTATCTATCTATCTATCTATCTATCTATCTATCTATCTATCTATCTATCTATCTATCTAT
>JAPZDV010000003.1:19360404-19389892 GCA_029814665.1 Acanthurus lineatus
ATCTATCTATCTATCTATCCATCTATCTATCTATCTATCTATCTATCTATCTATCTATCTATCTATCTATCTATCTATCTATGATCTCTCATCTGTCCATCTCAGGAAATCTGTCCAGCATCATTCCCTACCAAACATGAGTGACATGTCACCTGAAAGCTCTTTTTTAAGCGAGGAAAAGTGCATCCAATCAGGTAAAATCTTCATTCATTCGCACACCTTTTACACTGCAGACGTTTTAACTCATCAAACAGGTTCAAGTAACAACATAATAGTTGTATTCCATTTGGTTGATGCTCCTCTATTATATGCATGCTGGGTCGCCAACACACCTGAATGTAACAGAGTCGTCATTGATGCCATCTGCCGCAGCTGTGCCTCTCTGCTATGACATGTCAAAATGTCTTCAGAGAGATCTCCTTCTGTTTGAATCTTGAGGTGAAAAGTAACTAAGTACATTTACTCAAGTGCTGTAAGTGCCTAAGTACAGTTTTGGAGCACTTGGAGAAGCACTGTTGGTGTTTTAGTTACATTTTACGTGAGAATTTCTTTGTATTTGCTTCTTTTTACTCCTATTCCACTTTAATTCAGAGAGAATAGTTAATTTTGCACTGCACTTATATTCATGTCATTATGTTAGTTACTAGTCGCTTTGCAAATTTGTATTAAAAATAAAAAAAAATAACCACCAAATAATTTATAAATTAAAAATTAAAGTGAGCAATCTTTATTAGAAAAAAATCACAAGCTAACCAGCAGAAAAATAATAAAGAGTACTTAAAAATGATCATCATATTTATCAAAATCATGTTCACATGAATGCACAATTAACTGTCATCAAAATGATATATATTATTTTGAAGTAAAAGAACTCTTCATTATTTCAAATTCAACTATATTGTGATGTTGAAACTTTGTACTTGAGTAAAAATCTAAATGTAGGACTTTACTATACGTAAGTAAACAATTACAGTACTTCCAGCCCTTTTTGACTTACTAGATTCACGGTCATGAACTATGGGCTTCTTTTATCTCCAGTGTTACAAAAACATTAGTGAAAGAATATAATAAGAGAAAGAAGTAAATTGAAGTAAGTAGGTCAAATGACCTATGATGCATCTAGTTAAAGTGTCTTTTATACATTGTACACCAATATCGCACAGCAACTAACTACAGGAAAAAAATTACCTTCAAGTTTAATTAATATCAGATGCAGCAAATTTATGTCTTTCATAGAAATAGAATATATTATACTGCTTAAGTACCGAATTGCACGAGACTGCAGGTGTGCCTGATGCATTTAGAAACTACATTTTTCACATCTCTTCACTCTCTTTATTTGCTCATTTGGGGACTTTAAGTCATCTCTCTCGAGGTATTAATGCGACCAGCAGAGTGTGACTCTACCTTCATGCCTCCCTAGTCGGCTGCAGTGCGTCACCACAGACAGTTGTTGCTCATAGATGCTTTCGCAGCCCTGCAGTAATGCAATCTGAGCGCCTGTCATGGCAGGATGACCTCACCTCAAACAGCCAACCCGCCTCAGCTAAGTGAGTATAATAAGGTGTCCGTCATGGCTATATGGATGTAAGTTGCTGAGTTAAAGTTCTGTAAACTTAACATACTTGTTCTAAAGCTGCACAAAAGGAAAATTTTACCTGATACATCGACATATTTTCAACTAATTGAGCTGACTCATGGAATGGCAGCTTTGTCACTAATCTTTAAAGGTCTGATGGTATGTATTTGCTTGCATTTACAGTTTCAACTTCATTCTGAAGTGAGTAATTATAAAGTTACTCCTTCTAGACAGTTGTAGTTTTTTTGAGACACTTATGTAGTGTGAAAAGTGCAAAGCATTCAACCCAGGTGGGACTTGAACCCACAATCCCCAGCTCCGGAGGCTGATGCCTTATCCATTAGGCCACTGGGTCATAAGATCATATAAGAAAATAGTGTGAATTACTTTGTGCATTGAATATTATATATATAATTTCTTGAGATTGGGACATAATAAGCTTGTTTACTAAAGATAACAAGCAAACAATTTTCTTATGGTCTCATCAGGTAGTTACTCAGCGATCTGGGCTTTTAACTGACTAAAAGACAGGAAAACAATGTTTTATTGTTGAAAAAAATGTTAAAAACTATTAATTTAGTGTCTTCACCTGCCTTAATTTCTCTGACATCAGTACTGCTGCTCCTTAATGAGAAGGGCAGTCAGAAACCAATGTTACCGTCAGTCTGCAAATTGATTTTGAATAACAGAAAAGCAAAACATAAATAAGAGAAAATGTGACACAAATGAGTCAGAGTGGGAATAATGAATGCAATATTTGGAAAAAAATAACAACAACATGATATCTTTGATCAATATGAGTCAGACTTGTTCAGACAACTTTCACTTTTTGGGGTTTTTGCTTTTTGTCTTTAACATTTTAGATGAAAGAGATAAAACATTCTCACTCTTTCTTTATCTTTATCTTTCTCTCTCTGACTCACACACACTCACCATCCAGGGAACACCACTGATATTGTCTGTGAGAGTTAACTCAGTCAGATCATACAGTGCTGTTGTGCAACATCCATCACATCCATCAGCACCCGCACCGCCCAGACTCCAGATTGTCCACTCAGGTACAATTTTTCATGACCACCTTTTGCTCAATTTGATTTCTTAGAGGCAGAATAAGTTACATCATACAGTACAGTGTGCATTCTGTCCATTTGTCTGCCCGCAAACAACTTCATTCTACACCAGATATTCCTCATACACAGAAGAAAACCTGATAATATTTTGGAGAACCATGTTGCATAGGAAAAATTTAATAATTAGAGGAAGTTCATGTACATGCATCATCTATTTCATTAATGTACTAACTAATTACAGAAATTACCCAAAGAGCACACTAATATTTTTTAAACACAGCTAACATTTGACTTAGCATTAATATAAAAAACATACAAATAAAAAAGGAAGTGAAATAACATCAAATAAAAGCAGAATTTAAAGTAGAAAAATAATTAGTAATTGTTGTCTGAGTCTGAATCTTGGTGTGACTTATAAGAGATGCTGTTAATTACTCATCACTTCCCCTTAAAAATATCAGCATATTTGTTCTTAATTGGGATGACAGTGATCCTCCTGCAGCATTTATTAATATGCTCCTCGGTCGGCCATGTTGTCAAGACTGAATGTCAGGTAAGCTTCACAGTTTGAAATGGTAATAAATAGACTGTTTCTTAGCAATCGCATTTTTTATAGTTTTTTTATCCTATAATATAGTTTTTTTAATTAAGCTTAATATAATTTAATTCTGCACACTATTTTACCAGAAGTTACTTAAATGTATGAAAAATGAGTGGAAAAAATAACTGTGTTAATGATGCAGACATCTGTAGTACCTTAAAGAATTGCATACTTGAATCTAAGTGATGGAGTGTAAAGGTGAAATCTCTCAAAGCAGTCTTTTTAACTGATTAAAAATAATATAAACATCATAACATGGACAATAATGTCACTTGAATAGGAAACAGTAGCACAGTAGTACCATTTCTGTATGGTATTATGCTTGTTCTGAGAGAAATATTATTTGAATTTCCATAATTAGCAATATATTGTCAATTTATATAATATTATCTGTGATATATCATAATATATTATAATATATATTGTAACCATAGATATAATAGCGACATATGACAATGACAATCAAGTTTTGTTGATAAAAATGTGACTAAACATTACCTACTGCTTTCCTATGCATATAACCAGAAGCAGATGTCTACTTTGGAAAAAAAAGTGCCCCAAATGACCACAGTTTACACGTAAATCTAACTCCTCCCTTACCCTGTAACAGGAGAGGATGGGGTGTAAAGTTAGAATTGTTTTGGACCTTCTGGATGAAACTACTTTGATGAGAGCAACCAATCAGCGGTTCTCCCCCGTTCTTCTCATATCTGATTGGCTGATTCATGGAGGAAGAGGATGTCGGGACAGCAAAGATGTCCGCGCTCATTTGAAAACCTGCTGTAGCCAAATTTACAGTTTGGCACCCTATCCAGGTTGTTTTCATGTTGGCACTGGTGACGACGTTGTGTTCAAGCAAGAACCACACAAAGAAAAGAAAAGGACTCCGCGACAAGAGCCAGACTATTCCTTATTATCAGGTTAGCGGCTAAATGTCTGCCCGGCAACTTCAAGCTAACTGAGCTAATGTTAGCTAGCGTGCTAATCGAACAAGCGAAAGCAATAGCAATGGCAAGTGTAGCATTAGCAAGCTAAGGCTACTTTTTAGCTAGCCGCCTCGTCACAGCTAGCAAGCTGTCAACATGTTTATTTATGTAGCCTGCAGCATCACATTGGTAGTCAGTTAACGTTACTTAGTGCTGTTTTCGGACAATTCTTTTAGCGTCTGTCAGAGTCTACAACAGCATGTAAAGTTATAAGAAGGAATAATATTAGTAATGGTCACACAACACCTTGATTTGACAACAGCTATTGTAACAGTAACACAACTTTTGCCTTTTTGGTTTTTGAATCTATTGCTAGTTCCATTAAAAGATCGTCTTTCATTTGAAAAGGACTCCTTTAATTTAGGGTCACCCTCATATGTGTCTCTATTGGCACAAGGTAACATTGCCTTGCTAACTCCAGTAACAACTCTGCTGTCACTTAGCCTTTACAATATATCATGTTTTGACTATGATTTCAGAGTTTGTGTACTCGTAATTACATTTTTGCATCACAATATGTTAGTATTGTTTTCTAAACATGTTGCACCATGTTTGAAAAGGAACTTTAGTTTGTTAACTCGTGTTTTGTTGAAAATCTTAGTTCTTATGTGTTCATACAGGCTGCAGTTCAGTTGAGTGTTGGTGATACTTTTTAAAGTCTTGTCTCAGGGTCACATAACAATGCTTGGTAAAGGCATGGTTCTAGACTACTTTATTTTATAGAAGATTCTCCCTCTTCTGTCTCAGCTCCCTTGATGCAATTTAGAGGATCTACATGCAAAACAATGAAGGTTTCTGGTGATAAACTGATGTGGGACACATTTGATTGTGCTGTGGCCAGTAATTGAAAAAAGTTTCTATGTTTTTTTGTAAATATCCCTCTGTATTTCTCCTGCCCTTTTCTTCCAAGAAATAATGCTGATATCTGGAACTCATGTCGGAAGTCGTGTATGAAGAGACAGCCACGATGATTGCCGCAGGGGAATTGCAGTCGTTTGTCCCATTTGGCCGCGAGCACTGCAGGAACCATCCAAATGCCTTTAACCTGCAACTCAGAGAGCTCCAGCCTGCCTCCGAGCTCTGGTCGTCAGACGGTGCCGCTGGCCTGGTGGGGTCCCTGCAGGAAGTCAGTCTGCAGGAGAGAGAGAGGGTGAGATTGCATGTGGATGTTATACATGGCTTTAACACAAGAGCACCATCATTCCACCTATATAAGCACTTCAGTCACACAAGTTGGTAAATTAAATTTTGATACTGTTTATTTTCTATTGGGTGAGTTATTGCTTTAAAATATGTTTCTGGCATTTCACTGAAAATCTTTCGCTCCTTTCACACAGCCAGTTCAATGCAGGAGTAGTGTGCCATTTGTAACAGCTTTCAGTTTATATTTGTGATTTAATTCTTTTTGTGTTGATCTAATGGATAGACTTTAATTGGCAGGAATGCTGGCAGCTTAGGAAGGGCTGCGTGGGACTCAGGGAGGAGGATGTGGAGTTTGAAGAGGAGCTTTACACAGCAGGAACTGTGGTCGTCTGGAGCCAGGGCAGTCGGACCCAAGCCTCTAACGTTTACAAAGCCTTCACTGTCGACAGCCCAGTGCAGCAGGTGGGTTAATGAACGCTGTTTTTTAGACTCTATGCTACCATGATGCCATTCTTATGTGGGTGGATCAGAGAGACCATGGTTGTTTCTGTTAGGACATTTGTTCTTTCTTTACCATAAATATCATTGAGACTCATTAAAAATTGAGACAGCAAGGCATCAGTTTTGTCTGTCATCTTCTTAGAATAATTTTAAAATGACAACTTTATTTTACAAGATGTCTTTTTATATGCACCAATTTATTTAAAACATCTTTTTGTGGCGGTGATTTATTAATTTGTTTTTTCTTTCTTTAAAGCAAAACCTTTTTATCAGAGTTGATGCCGTGTTTTATTCTGTCCACAGGCCTTATGGTGTAACTTTGCTGTTCCTCAGAACAAGAAAGACGGTACCGTATCGTGCATATCATTTTAAATTATCTATTATTACATAACAGTTCAATTGAAAGCTCATAAAAGAGATATCTTTAATATTTTTCTGCAGAGGAGGAAGTGGAGCAGACAGTCTGTATTGTCCAGAGTAGCTGTGTTAATGTGCACACTGTGAACGGGAAGGATTTCATCTCACCTTTACCCTTTCAGGTGAGGAGGAGGGAGGAAGCGATGGGAGGTCTTGTGTAATACAGGGATAGAGGAGTCAAGACTGTAAATTTAAAAGCATCTGTTTAAATTCAGCTAGCCTCTAGTGTAACTTGGATACGACAATTTGGAGTCATATAGTATGTCTTCCTAATTTTGTATGCTTTAACATCTGTGGCAATGATGAAGCTGTCATGCTCACTTACTTTAATGGTTAATTATACTGATAAAAAACTATATAGCTGTTTCTTTTCTTGTGCTTGCACATGTATAAGTGAGTTTTAGTCAGATTAGTGATATTCCCCAGGGCTGAACCGTTGTCTGCCTAACTAATAAAAATGGGAAATTTTAGAACACTGATGAGAATGAACCCCATTAGTGTCATGTGTGTGTGTGTGTGTGAGTGTGTGTGTGTGTGTGTGAGACATTGCTGCTTGTGTTTGTGCATATAAAACTAAAATTAATGTGTGTGTTTGTCCACATGCAGAAATGGTTTTGACTGTGCAGATGTGTTTGTGTCTGTTCAAGCAAGTATATGTGTATTTTAGGGTTTTGTGTGCGTGCATGTGTGTGTATTGGTCTCTTTAGTCTGTTGCACAGCAACAAGATATAATTTGATCCAGGGATTTGTTTTTACCACTACTTTGCAGAAACAGTGTTCGTGGGCTGCTCAGAGAAAATCAAGTTTTCCTCCTATGTTTGTTTTTCTTGCTTGAGGCCTGTAAACTAGTGATAAGGTATTGGATATTTACTCATAGAAAGGTTAGAAACCCATTTATTAAGTGATAGACGAGGCAGGCAGGCAGCAGGTTGATTTAGAATTTGATTGCAAATAATAAGAATAAAGCTTGGAACTATTTGATGCAGCTCTAGTCACTTCAGATTCAAAGAGTTGCCTTTAGATCATGTGAAAGTTCAGAACTTTGTTGGTCAAGTTGTGGAAATGACATTTATTTCCTCTCTTTGGAAAGAAAAGGGACATTATTATTACAGTATGTTTAAAAAAGTCTCATGTCTTTGTCTCCTCCAGGTCTCAGATGTCTGGGCGACCAAGTTTGGACTTGTGTTAGAACGAAAAAACACAGCCACTGATGGACAACTCAGCCCCCCCGGGTACACACCAATGCTGCAGACTCACACCCATGTGCATACACAAACACTCACACACAAACACATAGGAAGGCCTACAAAATGTTGTCATTTGGCAGGTAACTAAGGCACTGAGTTTTGTTTCTCCACAGGGAACCTCTGCCCACAGTGTTCAGCATGCTGCATCCTCTAGATGAGATTGCACCTGTAGTGTGTAAACCTGCAGGTACGACATGCACACACAAAATCTCATATACTTTCCCTCTCTCTGTCTGTCGCTCTTGTCTCTCTTTGAGTGAGTAATGCCATATTTGACCTGTGTTTTTTTTCCAGGTCTATTTGAAGTGCAGTATGCATCTGACGTCAACATGAAAATAGTGTTCAGCTGCAGTCAGCCCTCTGTAGTTGTCTCCTATGACACAGTGAAGGGAATACACTCCGTTTGGGCCTTGCGTAAAGTCACACCTGATGTAAGCTATCACAAAGAAGCACACTCACACACTTGAACATGAAGTGTATACCAGTTCCTAACCTCCAGCCTCTTATCTGTGTCAGGAGCGTTCTTCTGTCCTGCGGTGTACAGCAGATCCGGTCGGCACACCGTTGGGTTTGGCATCAGGCTTCCTGACATCTCACCTCCGTAATATTTCCCGCCTGGACTCCCCTGGTGGCAGTGGGTCAACAGGGCTCCATCCTGGAACTGTAACAAGGTAATGAAAGTATTAGTAAAGTTCTCACAGAGCTGCAATTTTGGACTGTGTGCTGAATAAAATGTAAAAATAAATCGATGACATTGCATTGGATGGTAAAAAATTATGATGGGCGCTTTTTTACTATTTTTTTGGATTTAGACAATACAAATCTTCTACTAATCGTTACAAGAATAATAATTAATTGCTGAACTTGTGTGCAAAAGTTTGTTTGTAAGGTCCTTTAGAGTCTTAAGTTTTCTTATGGAAGTGCCATCATATGTGCACCTTTTATTTTTGAATGTAGACATGGGAGAAATATAGTTATAGAGCAAAGTCCACACTAAACATTAACATAAAGGGCAGTATTAGTTTGTATATAAATGAAAATGCATCTTGACTGTCACTTCCAACACAGATCTGTCATATGAATTGCATTTATAAAATTACTCATGATAAAGATAAACAAGTACAAAATATATATATATTTTTTGTACTTGTTGGTGGTGACAATATTTGATCTGTGGAAGCATCTCTGATCCCATCTTGTATTTCTGCTGTTTTCTCCTGCTACATAGCTGTGGGACCAGCTCTCCTCTCCACTACAGCGCTCTGCACAGCCATCAGAGCAGGATGGCAACATCTTCACCAGGATTACACTCCCGGGTTCATTCCCCAAGTATATCCAACATGGCTGCCCTCAGGTAAGTACAGGCGCTTGTTGATTCTTGTTTTTTGTTTTTTTGTCACACCTGTGACACAAATGAAAAGGGCAGGTCCGAGATGATTAAAAATTTTCTAGAAGCATACATTTTAAAGGTGCTAATTTAGCTGTTGTCAGCATAACTGTATATTTGTCATGATCAAAACATGTAAAACGTAAACTTGACTTGACAAAGATCTGTTCATCATGTGTCCAGTGCTCGGAAATGTTTTTATTTCTTTTCTTTTTCTCTTCTCTTCCAGCCGCGCTCACTCTCCAGGAATGGCGGCTCCATCCTTTTCAGGTGCAGCTCGATTCAACACGTCTTTCCATAGCCCGTCTCCCAGGGGTCACCACGGCTTTCTGCCCTCTCCTAACAGCACGGTCAACGAGATGACACTGGTGCCGGAGATGGAGCCCATCATACCAGACCTCTGCATGGAGCAGCTGTGGAGTGAGACAGCCACAGCTGGCTGTCACAGGTAGTGAACTCTACAGAAATCAGATGCAGAGTCTGTGCAGGCACATGATTCATTTACATCAATAACAGTCATCAGCAAGTAATAACTATTTAGAATGATTTATGAATACTTTTGTTTTAATGTGATTTCATCTCTGTCCTCTAATGGATGTTGGTTATTCTGGCAGCTTAGTAATGCAAGACCACTTAGCTTCAAGTTTACTTTAACACTTAAACTGTAGGGCACATAAATCTGCCTCTCAGATTTTATTTGTATTGAGCTTCTAAGATCTGTTTTTAATTTTTATCATGCGACCACATGTGGTTCTTTACTGAGCACTTTGAAAATTCTTACTGTGGTAACCCTTTGTCTGTTTATTCCAGTTTTAATTCAGTCGCTTTGTATATTAGTATTTTTATGAGTTTTTATGTATTTGTTCATTTAATTTACTATATTACTCAACATCATTAAATTACAGGCCAGCCCCTGTAATGTTTTAAGATTAAATTAAGTCAAGTATGTCCAATCAATTTCAGTTTTAATTTAGTGGTTTTATTGGCATGACTGCAATACGATATGATGATATCACTATCTCTTATCATCAGCATCTTAATTAGAAACCCAGAAATATGTTTACCTGCTGTGTTACGTCAAATAATATATTTTTTCGTTTTTCTTTTTTTTAAACTTAAGTAAGAATATATCTTTATACTACTTATAAAGATATAAAGATGTTTTAAGATAAATTCTAACTATTTTATAATCTTGAAGCTTCTTACATTGATGGTAAATGTGTGACCATTCTAAAAATGTTTCTGAAAGCAGCCCATTTTTTGATATACGTGTTTTTTTTCTTATTTTATTTGTTTTGTTCAGTTTTTGTTTTTACTCTCTTACTAGCCACTTTTTGTTTACATGTATCTCCACATTTCTTCACATTTCTCAGGGAGATGAGCAGCCAGGCGTCTAAAGTCTTCCTGACCTCTGATCTCTGTGAAAACCGCTACCTCTGTTTCCTGGTGGAGTCTCACCAACAGCTCAGGTCAACAGACATACACAATAAATATTTAATACTGACCCAACTTCATGCATGTACTTAATGGGGGAATAAAAAGTCTGGAGAGGTGTCAGATGATTTAAGTGTGTGGTCCTACATATCGGTGTGAAAGCTGACTTCACACTACAAGTTAGCATCTTTTTCATTGTTTTCACAGATGTGTTAAGTTTATTGAGAGCAATGATACGTCTCAACTCATCTTCGCCTCTGTCACGACCATCCCTGCCAAAGATGCAGAGCCCCTGCAGGTAGATAACAAAGTTTCCACGACAATAAGTTTCCTGATCAATATCCATGCTATTTACTGCACAATCTAAAGCAATGTAATACTGATCTGTGGTAACTATGGCCTAAATAGCATCAGGATATTAATTTAACATGTAATGTGTGGGAAGTGTGAAGTTTTGAACCTTGCCAGAAGGTCTTTTTTCTAAGTTTTTAATGATTTAAGTGTTTACTCGGTCCCATTAACTATATAAGTCAATGTGTTTACATAAAATTGAACTGCATCTCTGCCTCAGAGGACACAATTTAACAGTATTAACAGACCATAAATTGGTCTTCATACATTCAAATTTATTCTTGTCTTTAGACAATAGATGCCATGCTGGTTCTGGAGGCTTGTGGCAGTCTGGTCCTCTACACAGGAATCACCAGAGTAAGACCTGAATTAGTTCATCACATCAGTCTGATACATATTGATTATAACAGTTAAGAATGACATTTCTGCTCTGCTCTGTCTTTATTGCTCCTTCAGGTCAGTAAGGTGTTTGTTCCTGGCCTCCTGTCATCCACCTTCAGCCTGACAAACCATCTCTCTAACTTCAGCACGCCGGCAGAGAACGTTAGCACGCCTGCCTCAGCCGGCAGTACCAGGCACCTCCAAAGATTGGATGAGGTACTGCTGTGTTTGTTAGGTTAAAAGGTTGTGACAGTGTTGCTGTACTTTACCTCTGTGCATTTTTCCTAGTGTCGTCTGCACACAGTTAGTGCAGTTTTTGCTATTAGTTTTCCTCCTTGCTGCCACTTAATCGTCTACTGTCCTAAAAACAATTTTTCACAGAGCAAAATAATCTGTGACAGTAAACATGGAGGCTTGATATGGTTTCCTGGTTTTATCATAATTCATTTCACTGCTTGAAATGAGCTAGAAAAAATCTCTCAAAAACATTAGATTTACAACCTGTATTTCTACACCAGTGCCTTAATAATTACCATCTATTTTAGACTTTACATCACCATCATCATCTTGGCTGCTCACTTTATTTCTCAGTGTTTTCCCTCTTTCTCTCCACTTTTTCCCTTTTTCCTGAAGGCTGTTATGCCCTCACCAGTGTCAGAGCTGAGGGGTCCAAACATTAAACACCACGAAGCTTCATTTTTGGACGATTACACTTTCCAACAAGCCACGCCCTACATCCATGCCTTGCGGGACCCCGTCTGCAACCGGGTCACTCTGGTAGGTTGGTGTGTGTGTGTGTGTGTTTACTTGTATTGCTGTCTTCGTGCAGCTCAATTTTATCATCACACAAGCTTTATGAGGACATTTCTGCAGGGTTTCTGTGTGTGTGTTTGTGTGTGTGTGTGTATATGACTAAAGCCCTTCAATATTTGTGAATGGAAGACACAAAGCAGTGAAAGGTTGTGTTTGTGTGTGTGTGTTTCTGCCTCCTGGGTTGGTTCTGTCAGTGTCTTAATCACCACGACTCTACAGGACACAAACATCATCAGGAAGCATCTTGTGTAAAAGTCCATAACAGTGTCTTCAGGCTGCTGCCTGTCTGACACATTGCCTGGGTTAATTGATTTTTCCTTTGACCCTTGGATATGTCAATGGGAAGACTAATTGTGTGCTAATGCAGCTTGGTGGAGTTGTCAAAGCACCAGCTGCTCTCTGTATGCTGTCAAGCTGACGTTTTTTTTCTTATCAGGATTTCTTTGTCATAAATTCACAATATCAATTTTGAGTCAAAGAACACTGAATTCAACATACCATGAAAAAAAAAACTAAACAAAACAAAAACCTTTATAGTAGGAAACACATACAAATATACAGAAAAACACACCTTTTAAAACAAGTGGTCTTAGTGCAGGTTTCCATACAGTCACTGTTGGCCAGTTCGTCTCAGCGTGTTGAAATTTGAAGCTTGTTGGACTTCTGCTGACCTGCTAACCTGCTGTGACGTCACTGCTTGGTGTGACTAAAACTTAATTGTCATACAGAGAGCAGCAGCAGCAGTTTGTGTCAGTTTCTTTCTGAATCATTGCACACCCCAATTTATTTTTCACAGCAGACATTTGAACATGTCACAGTGGGAAAAGCACAGACAATTAAAAATTAACATACAATGAAGGCTGAATTTCATATATCTGCTTCAGTTTTAAGGTCTTGGTAATTGTAAAGGCTTACCGAGATATTTGAACTGAAAAGAGCCAACATCAATCATTCCTTTGCTTTTCCTACCATAACATGTCGAAGTGTTGACTGTTTCTTACTTTGCTTTCTACTGCAGGAATATGTAGATTTTTAGTTCAGTATGTGGTTTATTGCAGATTACACTGCTGTGAAATTTAGCTGAAAATGTATAAATTGACTTTATAAATAACCTCTCTCTAGGAACTAAGCAGTGGCACGATGCTGAGGATCTCTGTCCCAGGGATTGCAACCTCAGAGCTCGGTGAGAAGCACACACAAAAAATTCTTTCTTTAGACATTGTGATTGTTTTTGATAGTTGTTGTTTAGTACTTTTATAGACACACACAGATGGCTGGTTAAGACCAGTATGGTCCTGCAAATTATGTTTGAGAGCTGCTCTATGTTGATACACAGTGATGCGTTACTGATGTGTTGAGAATGCCATTACAAGACACATGCACATGACACACATGCAGCATCTCACTCAGTGAATTTTCCATGAGTGGCGCCTAGAAAAAAATGGTAGTCATTCCACTTTTTTGGCATCGTTTTGGATTTACTGAAGTCTATTTCTGCTTTCAGGTGATCAAACTAACCTGACAAAAATGTTTAGAGATTTAAATTACTTTTCCCTTTATAAAGATATATTAAACATAATTTAAAAAAAAAAAAATTCCCTCACCACCTTTTTAAAAATACAATGTAAAGCACTTACAAAGCCCGTCAGTCATCAAAAGCCTTTTTTCGGTCAGTCAGTGTTTTATTCCCACTTTAACAAAAACTATCTGAGTAAATACTCTGACATTACTGGTATACATCACACTGACAATATATTTTATTTTAAAGCTGATTGAAGTACCACTGGATTTTATTATTGTGTTTGTGTGTTGGTTGTTAACCATTAATGGCTCCTTGGATCAGAGCTCAACAATCTGCTGTGATCGAAACTGTGAAACTTCAAGTTACTTAATCTTCTCCAGCTCTAATTAAAGTTTATTTATTTATTTATTTATATTTTTAAGATTACAGCATTACCAAGGTGTGTGTATGACTCTGTCCGCCTTGTGTGTCGCTCCCCATTATTTAGTAATCGATCCAACGGACGAGACTTTCTCCCTCTAATGAAATGGCATTTATCCACCTCCTCCCTGACCTTTCCCACTGGATGTCCAATTAATATGGCCTGGTGACGTTGATTAGGAATCTGATTGGTCAGAGTTGTTAGGAGACACAGTAACACTAATAACTACTGTTGTGCTGGTTCTTTTTAAATTTTTTGTCTTCGAATGTTAAGGAGAAGAGGAGGAGAGGTAAAAAAAGAAAAATGCTGCGACAGGATGGGCATCATCAGAAAAACACAACAAAAAAACAAATTCAATTAGTCTCATTGTTTTGATCCAGTATTCATGCATTTGTTGGAAATGACTTAAACTCAATCCAATGCAGTTATCAGAGTTTCCGGTCCATAGGCAACCAGGGATTTTTCAGTATTTAATCAGCTTCTCAAACCCTCAGGGACCTATTGTTGTGCTCCTTATAAAAAGAATAAATAACTCTGCACTTTTTTAACAAAATGCGCCAAACGAGATTAACATTTTTTTCTCCACAAATTGACTAAATCCCCTCTTTATTTTAAAAAGAATAGTCAGTTATTTGTGAAAAATAATCCTGTTTATTGTAAAGAAAGGAAAACTTATTAGTTAAATGTCTGTTGTCCTTCTGATTTATTTCAGTGAGAAAATGCCTGCAGGCGATTCGTTTCATCCTGCCCAAAGAAGCGGCGATGAAGGTTTGTGGCTTTGATTGTTAATGCTGGAAATGATAAAAAAATAGGTCTATGGATACTTCTTTAAAAGTGTGGACAAACCTATAGTGTGCTTGCATATTTATTGGTCATAAATGTAAAGGCAGTTATTGTCAAGGTAATGTGTCGGTATGTTACTTTGCAGAGACTTTTTAAGATAAGTCCAATGTAACAATGTAATCAGGTGTCTGCCATGAAACCTAACCATCATATTTTAAGCCTGCATCACTTTCTTCACTTCATTATTATTGTTTTACATAAATAACGGAAATCTAAATTGTCATAGGCCTTTTCCTTTTTGGAATAAAATAGATTTGTGGTAATGGAAAAACATTTTATTCCATGTCTAGTTGCCTAATTTAATAAACTCTTAAAAACTTGTTCACATGTGATCTTGCAGGTGTTGGTGAAGTGGTATAACATCTATAACGCCCCCGGTGGCCCCAGTGCTCATGCAGAGTGGAACCTGTTTGTCACCTGTTTCATGACTCTGATGGGCTACAACACCGAGCGCCTCACCTGGACACGAAATGTGAGTCAGTTTTGAAGCAGTTCCTTTTATCTAAAAACCTTACTCTAACTTGAATCCCTAATTGTCATATATTGACCTTTTGTCCTGCCCCTCCTCCCCCAGCTGCATTTTGAAGTGCCTCTCTCTCCAGTGATTGCAGCCAAGAAGGCTCGTCCCTCAGACGGAGGCTCTGATGAGGTTTGTGACTAATATCTGATCTGTTGTGATGTTTTCATTTCTTTGATTGCTGTGATTGATCTTTACGTGTATAACTAACACGCTGACTGAGAAGAGAGCCCACCTTTTTACTGATTTTCCTCTCTGTCTCCTCTCTCTGTAGGACTGGGACTACTTGTTGGGGTCTCATTATCACCGTCAGATGAATTCCCAGCCTGTCTGTGGTTCACTGGACTCTACTGGCTCCAACATTGACATTGAGGGCCTGTCATCCGTAAGCAGCTCACTCCGGGTGGTTAGATTATTACCTGAAGTTTACAGTAGTTTGTTTTTTATACATATTTGGGCCACATAGTGATGGCTGTGACACAATTTGGTTGAAAAAGAATAAAGTACTGTTTTATTAGACTGCATTAGTTTTAGCTCGGTGTACCTATTAAAATGGCAACTGAGCACAGAGTCTATATGCTGCATTAGTGTACAGTAGGATAAATAGTTGACACCTAAAGTTTAGCACATAGTGCACATTAATGGATTAAAACTATTTTAAAACTCTAAATCAAACCTATACACTGTGTGAGTAAATTAGACAAAAAGATTGGGATCCACTGAATCCTCATAGTCCATGTAGTACAGATTTACTGCTATGTTGTACAGTAACAACATCCTTCCTGTTACGGCTAACTGCATGTTCACCATTCTTTGCCTTTTTTCTTTTTCACCCAGGTGTCCTCTCCCTCAAGTCCATCTCTGAAGTTGGACAGTTCAGCTCTTCTCTTCCCTCACATTCCTGCTCTTTTCTACGTTCTCCATCTGCTTTATCAGGAGCTGCAGCTGGACGAGCTGCAGCGAGCAAGAGCTTCATCCCTGGTCTGTCTGCTGCAACAGCTGGCCAGGTAACTGTTACCAGAGTGTTTAGATTGAATTTATTGTATATTTCTAAACCGATATTAGGAGCAGAGTAATTGGTTTCAGCAGCAGAAAACACATTTAATTGTTGCTTTAAAACATGGGGGTTAAAAACAGAGAAAAGACGTGCCATTTATCACAAAACATAAAAAACAGTCTACCTTTCACCCAGCTAATTCTCAGTGTGAGAAGGAAAGGTGAACACATTTCATTGTTTCCAGTGAAAGCCTGTGTGTAATCAAGGCTCTTTAGTGATGTGTACCGAGCAACAAACTTCAACAGGCTGCCAAGTGACTGCTGTGATTGGTGACAATGACAATAACAGAATAGGTAGAGTGGGAGAGTTAAGTGCTCTTCAGTGTAATTGGCCTGTGTTTGTTAGTATGTGGGCTGATGTGAAGTATGCTGACTTTTTTTGCACTCTTCATGCTTATCAGGCTAACTGATGTCCCTGATTATTAAGACCTTTTTTATTTTATTAGAAAAATGCTTATTTAGAGGTATTTATTGAATGAATCTCATATTATAATTTTCAAAACAAACTTGTGAGTGTAGAAGCCCAGAGATATTTGACCAGCCTACGTCAGCGCTCCTTTTGCTGCGTCATTTTGATATTTAGTCAAAATTATTTCTGGTGCAGAAAATTTCTGCCCACAGAAAAATGACACATCAAAAATGGCAACAGCCAAATGTATCTCCCACTCTGCAGTAAACGATGCCCCATCCAAAGAGGACTGGATTTCTGACAGTGATTTCACATTTTCACCACCTACAGCTCTATTAAATACATTGATATTTGCTTTGGTTATGCTTTCACAAACTGCCATCTTAACGTTGCACATAAAAGTTCTAAATAAATATCTGAAATACAATAAATCAACAGAAACAATGGAGATATTTTAAGATTATACATTTGTTTTCATACAGTGACAAAAACATTTCATGTCAGGATTTGACTACTTTGTTTTTTTCCTTGACTGGAAAAATCCTAAAATGTAAATATCTGTTTGTAGGATTTGATAAGTGGTTACTTTCTACATTGGGCTTAGTACAGCTTTATTTACTCTGGTTATTTTATGCAGCAGGTAGAAAAGGAAAGACATTAATCACATAATAATCACAAAATTAAGAACAATCAAAGGTAACAAGCTAAAAACAATATATGTGGTACTGGTAATATATATTTGTAACTGCTTAATAACTATAAATATATGGAGAAAATCTTAAAAGACAGACAAAGTAATAAGACCGTGCAAATGGATAAAAACAGAGAAATCATTGGGACTGGGAAAGGTGAGAATGGAAAGTAGATAAACTGACTTAATCACTTTTTCCTAGTGTTTTTCTCTCTCACACACACACACACACACAAACACACATGTGGCTGAAAACTGTCTGAGAGTTGTGGCTTGGTATCCAGATTAAGAATATTGATTATCTGATGTTAAGTAGAATGGTAATGGCTCAGACTACGTGTTTAATTGCTGCTCACAACAAGTGAAATGCCACAGAGGCTCTTTCAGAATATGGAGCCTTTTGTTAGATTTGATTCAATGTCCTGCAGCAGTTTAGTTTCCAGCTGAGCAGAGACTGGTTTTAAGAAAGACCTGGTTCAAGGAGGACTCAATAACATGATGAAAAAAGATAGAAACTTTGTCACTGTGAAAGGAAATTTTAATTTTCTTCACTCTGTGATTTGTCCTTTCAATACAGGATAACAATAAAATTATTTTGTTTTTATTTGCAGAGACCTCCAGTTAGAGGAGTACGTGGATCTGTACTGGAGAGATTACCCTTCTCTGATCAGTGGCTTCAATGAGAGCTGCTTTATAGACCAGGGTAAGACCCATTTGATTGTCCAATAATGGTATCAGGTCAGGAAACAGTCAAGACATGTTGTAGTGGAAGAAAAAGAGTACGATGATCTGCTGCTGATACACACCGGCTCCACAGCACACAGTGTTCCCTTTAATGTCTGCAGTCTCTCGAAATATAGCTCTCCAGTAGTACATAAACACAGGACAGACTGAACAGAATAAGCGTAAGAGCACTTCACCAAAAACATCTTGTTAAGTACCTTTTCAGTAAGTATTGGTGAAGTATTACCTGTAATCACTGTTTATCTTTGTCAAAAGCAGTTTTTAGGACGCTTGTAAACAAACAAATGTGCCTCATTGAGTGCGTACTTGCAGGGGTGTTGATTCTGTTCACTTATCCCCCTTTTTTGCAGTAAATTATTAGTTTCAAACTTATGTGTGCAGGGGAGGTTTTTAAATGGCATAAAATTGAAAGCAAATAAGAGGAATATCTGCATAAATGCTCACATGTAGACTTTATTGAATGAGTTCTTAAAGACATACTTCCTTCTATAGAACCAGGCTTTAGAAATGAACATTAGGTTGAATCATCAAAATGATTTTGTGCTATTTTAAAATATATTTCTGCATAATTAACTTTCATTTATTAGCTCCCTCTATCATCTTCTTCCTCTCGTAGTCCAATATTTTCCTTCCTGGTTCTTAACCTTCAAATTCCAATCATGTTTGCTCCCTTTTCTACATCTATCTTCCTCTACTTCCTCTCTACTTCCTCTCTTCTTCTGTGTTTCTTCATCCTCTTCCTCTCTCTTCCTCCTCAGACTTGTTTGGTCAGATGCAGCGTCCGTCCTTCCTGAGAGAGGAGCCTCCCTGTGTGCTCAGTTGGCTCAGCAGCTGTTTGAGAGGGGAGGAAGTCCCACCTTTCCCCTACCTGCCCGGCATCTGTCAGAGGACCAGGCTGCTGGTTCTGGTACGATCAAAGCTTTGTGTTTTAAAATATGGTAGAAACAAAAGGGAGGAAAAAGGCTCTGAAACTGAGGACCAGGCAGCAAGGATGAAAAGGAGGTGTCAGCAGACCAGTCCAGCCGTTGTATACGGTTGAAACCGCAGCTTATATATAATTACTATTTTGGCACAGGGGAACCAAAAGTTTTAACTCAAGCCTTAACAGCTGCTACTTGGTAATTATGGCTGTGAAAAAGTGAAAAAAATATAGTTTTGTTTTGCAAAATAAGCAATAGTGAGAAAAATAGAATGTTATTTTGAATTAGGATCAAAAAACGAAAAATCTGATTGGTTCAGATGTGCTTGTCTGACCATTATGTCATGTATTATATTTTAATGTATGTGTTAAAAAATCATCACAAGAATTATGAACCCACATATTTTTATTATTATTCTGTCATTCATGCAACTGTCCTCAGCCTTCAAGGCTGAAGGGCAAAGATGGACCAAAAATAGAGAAGCAGCTTCATCAACTTTTACATTCAAACCTTCAAACCTTCTATGACTACCACAGATTTTATTGATCACAGACAAAAACACTGTGTTGATAGTACTGGAGAAATCAGAGGAATTATTTAGAAAATTCATCTTCTCTCTTTTGTCTGAAATAATAGTATCGTTCCATTGATACAATACAGTGGGACTAAACTTCACACATGACCTTAATGACACAGAGACAATATTTAGAGGGTCTTTGGTGATGTGTCTCTGTGTTTTGTACATATATAAATTTTTTAATTTAAACTTGATTTTCCACCTGTTTCTCGGACTCTCTGGCGTGTGAGTGTTTGCGTGAGAGACAGATAGGGAGGGTAAGGAGTTCAGCTTCACCAGATAATCTATTTGTGTAGCATGTCTGTGGTTCTTTTTCTGAACATTAAGAGCAATTACACCATGGTATGGCTGGAGACGTGTACATGCATGTGTGTGGCGCCGATAGACTCAACCTTTACTTATGAACTTGAAAAAAAAGTCTCATTTCCAGCTGCCACTGATTCACTGGAGGAAGATGACGGGGGTGATGACGACTATGAGACAGACAGGCTGCTAGACAGAACAGAGACATATACACACTGTTTACATGGATATACAGTATTTACAGATCTGAATGTGAGAAGGTCCCAACTAGCCTGTGCATCATATTATCCGAAATATTATTCTGTCAGGAAAGGGCATAAAAAGTTCTTGAATTCACCTTTTGGACAGGAAAAGTGACAAAGTTGTCTAATCAGACAGACTTGCATTTTAATTTAAATTGACGTAAAGACACTGAAAAACTCAGTACATTCACACTGTTTCTGGATGTGAACAAACAAAACACTTTTTTTTTTCAAATTGAAAAACAAACCGAAAGACTTTTTTAAATGTCAAGGCTCCGTATTGTCCTGCAGAAATTGTTTCTTTACTGAAAAGAATCATCAGCTACAAGGATGCATATTAGAAAAATTCAGCAAGTGCAGTTATATTAAAACAAAACTTCGTTATGTGACAAGTCTAATTGTACCACTGCTGCAATTCATCAGTCTCGGGCTCAGGATAGTTTCTTTGGTTAAACCAAAATGACCAAAGATGTGTTTTTTTGTGGTTAGATAAATCCAAGAAGTTACAGCACTCTCTTTCTCTTTCTCTTTGTTTTTTCGTAATATGGTGCCACTGGTTGGCAGATGTCACTGATCTTAATTATTGAAATATGGGTCTCTGGTAAAAATTAGGCTGGAAGTAGGGCGCCTTAGTGTTTAGACTTAAAATAAGTCCATTTGTGAAACACTCAAACTTGAATTCGACTAATCGATGCACAAAATTAAGTGTGATCTCAGAACTAAGTGCCTATAATTCTACCATACATGTTAGGTAACCACAATAACACTTGAATTTGTACTTTTTTAGTGTACCAAATGCAAAATTTTGGCGCTGTAGATGGCGCACATTGGCAATTCTTCGTTTGCAGTTTTAAACTACTAAAGCTGTTCCTTTACATGTCTATAGGTGGTGCAGTTTGGACTGGGCAGCAGGTCTGAACTTGCTAACACTGAACACTGCATTAACTGAGCCAAATTTAGGTGTTTCATGTCAAACACACTGTGTTCTCCCGACTGATGCAGATACAAACAGACATGCCCTTATAAAGTCTTGTTTTCTTAGTTCTATGTGTGCATGTACAGCATGTGAACGCGGACATGTTACGAGCTC
Organism: Acanthurus lineatus; assembly: GCA_029814665.1. NCBI lineage: Eukaryota > Metazoa > Chordata > Actinopteri > Acanthuriformes > Acanthuridae > Acanthurus > Acanthurus lineatus. Next base: position 19,381,650 of record JAPZDV010000003.1, read on the forward strand.
TAGCTTTTGTTTTGACCCTCATTCTCCTAACAAAATGTACTGTGATGGATATAGTGACTGCCAGGATCTGCAGTAGGAAGAGTAATGCTGTTATAGTAGAAATGGATAATGAGCTGGCTCTCTGGTTCTCCTCACTTTTGTTCTAAATGCCCCCTGAGTCTAATTTTCTTTTATTCTAAGCCAGAATATCAGTCCCATCAGTTTTGTCTTATCTGCCAAAGTGTTAAAAAGAAGGTCCATTTGTAGATCCCATTACTCTGTCAGGTATCTTAAATATGTCATGATGATTAAGATGTCTTTATTTTTAATTGTATTCTCTTTTCATCATTTTAGCATCTTCAAAAAAAATGGCATCAGCTTAAAGTGGACAGGAGTCTTAACAATCTTATTACTGTAACTTTAATGTCAAGAAGTAACAAAGCTGACTATATACAAATGATGCCTTTTCTTTTTTTGCTATCTTGCACTTATCTATGTCTCACTTCTTCCTCTTTGTTTCCTTGTCTCTCTCTTCTCAGAGTTATGCTCTCTACATTGCTGGGGATGAAAATGCAACATCCACAGACGTATCAAAGTACCTGGCCAAGCTCTCTGCAGGTGTGTTGGGTGTTTGTGAGCCTTAAAGATTTTACCTGTCTGGGGATTGTGAGTGTTTCCGACTGAACCCTTTTCACTGTTTGTGTGCATGTAAACATTTATTGACAACCAGCCCTTATTACCTGCCAGTCCCTTAGTTCCTTGCTTCAGTGCCCAGTTACGAGGCAGGAAAAGTGGTTTGCAGTGACGCAGTTTTTGCACGTCACCTGACTTCCTCTGTTTGTTTTTGCTTCGACATAAACACAATTCACTGCTGAGGTGACAGCAGTCGCTGCAGGTCCTTGATTTGCCTTTTTTCCACTGACACAGAAATGGTCATTGACTTTGTGGCCGTTGTAAGAGAATCCAGAGTGAATTTCTTTTCCAGCTGTGTGTTGACATTTTTCAATGACAGAACAACAATAGATGTCATTTCACATAAATGCAGTCTTGCTCTCATCAGGAACAAAATGTCAGCTTCATTTAACCTGTTATTTAACTGCCCATTCTTCTTACTCACAGACTTTAGCAACCAGTCAGTCATCAAAAGGCTTTAACTCAGGGGAGTTATTTCCTTCAAGAATTGTGAAAATGCAATGGGTGTGATTTGACACCTCACGAAAAGGAAAACAAGAGAATCAACCCATTGACCTCTTTCCCTCATTGTCTCCCTCTCTTTCATCTTGATTTCTCTCTTTCATCTTCTGCTTTTTTAGGCCAGAAGTCCCGTCCCAGTGATTCACACTACAGAAGGTAATTCAGCTTAGCTTCATGATTTTTCTATTATTTTTTTTAAAAAGCAAAAATAAGAATATTTGTGCACAATGACATGTTTTTAAGGTCTTAACCCCTTTAAATAACACACATTTTTTGCGAACATGCTTGTCTGTTTGCATTCACTGTTACTCTCCAAAACACACTGAGTGTGTCCTTCATGACTAGCAAACATATAGGATGAATTTGTCTTTCCCTTCAAATATTTGCAAAGATTTTTTTGTTTACATTTAAAAACCTGTTAGCTTGCTGGCAGTCTTCCTCTACTCTGCCTTTGGTGGCACATTACCGAGTGTGTTGATGCATTACAGCCACCTACAGGTGTTAAGAATAGAGTTAAATTGTTGGCAGTAATACATATAATGTTTTGTACATAATGTTGTCAAACCAGAGACCAACAAAATCGAGACCTTCTCATAAAAAAGGTGCTCCATGGTACTAATTGAAGTCAAAACTCCACAGAGAACATTTTAAATTAGACACTGGGAATAAAAAAAAAAATCTTTCAAATAGATATTCATAATAATCATACATCATATTTGTGTGTTTGTGTCCAGACAGAGCAGCGTGAACATGAAGTTCTTCAGTGGGAGTCTGGCTGAGCAGCTGGTCGTCTGGCTCACCTCAGAGGGTAACACAAGCAGTGTTTTTATCTATAAGAGTAAAGGTGCACTGTAGTCATATCCTCTTTTTTAGCACCGCACTGGTTCTCATTAATGTAAATTCACACATTCACACCTGTGCAGTGACACCACACTCTGTGAACTTGTTCCCATAGACAGACTACATGTCTGGAGTGTAACTTTAAAGCTAAGTAATTTTAGAGTTAATACCATTTAATTATTTGAAAGGTACAGAAAAACCCCTTTGATTGTACATCTAGCACATAAGGAGTGTTTATAATAAAAATGTTTGTGTGCTTTTATAATTACATGCAGTGATTAGCAACACATGTAGATGCAACAAGAACAAAATTGAAGTTTAACTCACCAACAAAAAAGAAACGGGATCAAAGGAAAGCTGCTTTATTTTTTCCCCTTTTTTTTATTAAAAGCAGGTTTTTAAAAAGGCTTTGTTAGCAGACACATTTGTTTGTAAGTTCTAAGGAAGTGACCTCTAAATAAAGACATGACTTATTTACTGACCATTTAAAAAACACTCATTCCTCTGTTTTTGTTTAAAGGTTTCACCCTGAAAGACCTGGAGTCGGTCCCCTTCGGTGTGGCTTTGCCCATCAGGGAGGCCATCTACCGCTGTCGGGAGCAGCCATGTTCTGATTGGTCAGAGGAGGTCTGTCTGCTCATTGGGCGACAGGATCTGACCAAACAAGCCCACAAAATGACCCTGGCCAAGAGCAAAGCTGTGAGTGTGAAATAAGAAACACCAAGAGTCAGAGCAGAGTGCACACAGTGTTTTAACTGGCGTGAAAACTCAAAATCAACTCATTGTTATTGTGGCTTAAGCACCACAATATTTTATTGTGACTGGCATGCAGCCGCAAGATGTCAGTTCTAGTTGTTGCAAAAAACAACGTTTAACAGGGGTTTGACATGCTGATACATGTTTTAAGTTTACTCATTTAATAATGTTTGTCTCTCTGCGATACACAGAGGATTTCACATAAAAAATAAAGCTTTGAAAGTGTCCTGATAACCTGTGATTGTAACAGAAACAAACAATATTTTGTCTTCATACTAGTAACATTTTTGTAGCAGTAGTTGCTTTTCCCTTTTTGTTTTACTATTGTAATAAACCTTAAAACCTCTGAGGTTATTGAGATAAAACATACATCACTGAAGACTGTTTAAACTGTGATTTTAGCCATGCATGAATCATATGTGTGTGCGTCTGCAGTCCGTAGGTTCTGGTCTGTCCTTAGAGCCTCCTGCAACCACAGAGGCAGATGAGGAGGAAGATGGGATGTCAGACATCATTCAAGAGGTAACAGACACAGTAAATATGATGTCTGTCTTCATGCCGAACATAATCCTTTGTGTTAATCCTAACTCTAATAGTTCTCTAAAGAAAGCTTGTTGTTTGTGCTACAAATACTGTTTCTCATTAAAAACTTTATATGTTCTTCTCCAGGTTACTGGACTGATCTGGAGTCAGGATCTGAGGGTCCAGGAGGTCAGGAGACTCCTGCAGAGCTCCAGGCCGGTCCGGGTCAGTGTTGTCCAGTTACCAGAGGTGTCTGACCACGAGTACATAGAGGAGAAGGAGAACAAGTGAGTAAAATGTCATGTGTGTGTGTTTCCTGATTACAAAATACTTGATACTTTTTTGTCTTCTGGTGCTTATCTTTCTCATTTCTGTTTTTGAGATATTTTTTAAATTTGTATCATTTCAGAACGGTTTGTCTTTGTCAAAAATGATCTTTTGCTGACTTTTCTCTTTTTTTTACTGTACACATCTTTTGTTTGTCTCAAGCTGTGTCCTCTCCTCGTCTCTATCTTAGGAGAAATCATTGAGATACCTGCTGTAATCAGTGGTGGCCTACACCTCCTGTCAATTATATAGATTATACTGGCTCAGAGTCTGTAATGTTTCCTTTGTTTTTTTGTTTTTTTTGTTGTCCATATCTTGTATCTCGCTCAGACTCCTGCAGTTGTGTCAGAGGACCATGGCTCTTCCAGTTGGCCGAGGCCTCTTCACTCTCTTCTCCTATCACCCTGTACCGACTGAACCTTTGCCTGTCCCAAAACTCAACCTGACAGGTGACATGATAATGCTGTAATATACACATTCTCCCCAGGACTCATGAATAAGTAAGAATATAATTAAAAGTGCCAAGTGTGATATCCAAATCTTTGAAATTGCTACAGAGATCCTTTGGACCACTAATTATGTTCTTGCTTGGAAACTTGCTTGTTTGGTAAAGACCAAAACAAAATGTAGGCTTCCTTTTGTGTTTTTTCTATACAAAAACTAAGCTATTGCCACTAAAATCGTAAATTGTACCACAGTTGGATTATCAAAAAAATATAACAGTAATATGACATTATGATTTTTATTTTTTTTGCAACCTTTGTGCATAGATTTGTTTGGGCAGAAAAAACTCTGGATTTTCTGTATTTTTTTATGTTTATTCCAAGATTTCAATCCCTATTTATATGTTTCAACCCCAGGTCGCGCCCCACCCAGGAACACTATGGTAGATCTGAACAGCGGGAACATTGATGTTCCTCCCAACATGACCAGCTGGCCCAGCTTCCATAATGGAGTCGCAGCAGGACTCAAAATAGCCCCTGCTTCACAGGTCTGTCTGAGAGAGCAGCTTCGCCACCTTCCCATCAGGCTCTCTGTTCAGTTTGACTTACTTACTCACTCACTTGTTTCTACAGTCTGCCCTGTTCAGTTTTAAAAAAATTTTCTCATGCCTTGACATGAAATGTTTCGTGGACATTCATGATCCCTTGAAAGAATTTTAAAACTTCCTTAAAACTCTGATCCCTGTTGTTCATGTTTGTACTGTAAACTCTTCTGCAGTAAACAAGCCTTCCTCAGTCTTATACAAATACATGGGACTTTCCTTTTTTAAGGTGGACTCGGCATGGATAGCCTACAACAAGCCAAAGAGCCCAGAGCTGGCGAATGAGTACGCAGGCTTCCTTATGGCTCTGGGCCTCAATGGACACCTAACCAAGCTGGCCACACTCAACATACACGACTACCTCACCAAGGTACACACACACCTGCACACAAGGGCACACATGAGCAGCAACTATGTCTTAAGCATAAAAAATGTATTATTCATGATCTAAATAACACACAGAGGCAGAAATATTTAATATTAGATGAACACATTCTACCTTAATGCTCAGTTTACAGTAGGCCGCGCTCCTAATTACTGTTTCTCGCTGCTGTACAAACACGCCAACTTACAAAGAGTTGCATACACTTAAATACAGTTCATACAAAGAAACAATCATCAACTCTCATTTAACTAGCACACACACGCATACACACCTAGACGTACATTTTTCTCAAGATGACTGTAAATGAAAGACGTAAGACTCGCATCAGAGCCAGGCAGCCAGTCAAAGCGAAACTTTGCCCTCTGAGAACTTTGAAACGAGATGAGTCCTTCCCACTTTCAGGTGAGAAAAACAACAGGATGCTGCAAGCCAAATCTTATTTTTGCTTAGTTGAAAAGTCAGTGTAAAGATGTGGTTAAAGATAGAGAGTAACCATTGCGCCAAATCTTCACTAAAGGCTGACTTGGAGATTGTGATTCATCTTCGGTTCCCATTTCGGTTCAAGATGTGAATTTAAGCAGCAGCTCATAGAGATGAAAGAGGCCTCCGTATTAGTCATTTCACTATAAACAAGTAAGAAGAACGCTTTTATACACATTTACAGGCTTTCTCCTGATTAGGCTTCGCTCAATCAATAGACAGTAGTTGACCACAGAAATTGTTAGATGCGTTCGATGTTAAAATCATTATGTTGGTCAAAATTCCTTTTTGTAGAAGCTTGAAACTTAATGATGCTGTATTCAGGGATTCAATTCAAATCAACACCCCCTAATTAACTAATTTCATCTTGCATATAATAAATTCATCCATTATCTCACATGTATACATTTTTTTGGCCACTTATATTGACAGCTTTACAGAATAAAACACTGATTTATGGCCAAGAGAGAGAAACAAAGCACTGCAAAACTGCACAAATACACACATATAACAGATACACCTGTGTGTAACTGACAGCCCTCAGTCTGAGTAAAAGCCATGAAGGTGGCTGACAGTGAAGCCTCTGTGTAACTGGTGGTTTTCTGTTGGTTTCTATTCTCGCTGAAAGACAGAAATTACACCGAGATGCTTTGGATCAGTTCATTAGAATTGTGTATGGTTGTGGTTTTAAAGAGAACTTGGAGGTGTGTTTTGTGTCCCCTTTGTCTTTCAAGCATCCCAGTGTGTTCACCTTGTACAAAGTCAAACTGAATCAGTGTCATTTAATCTTTCTTTGTAAATTATGGTTTTAAAATCATATGAGTGATTTTTGTATCCGTCTTTTTTTTTTAAAAATCTCTTTTTTAGAGAAACTGAACAAGTCAAATATTTCGGCATTTAGTTATGGTTCAGTCTTTTTCTGGATATAAGCAGCATTTTAAGTGAAATGTCAAGATATGTTAATTATAGGATGAGTAATAGTGTTTTCCTGTTTGTTTGATTAAGGAATGAATTTGAATTAAACAGTTTGTTAAATGTTAATCACCATTGAGTTAATCATCTTTAACTATCTTTTACAAAGTTAGTCCTAAACATTTTTAGCAAATTGACCTCTTAGTAGCAAATAGAGGAATATTTCAATCAAAAAAACAGAAAAAAACATTGATTTATTTAATAAAAAACCTATAAGAGAAAAAAACACAAATGAAGTTCAGTTAATTCAGTAGTGTTTGCTGATTGTTGACTGTTTTTTTCTATTTTGAATACAGAGCAAAAATGTTCAGCATTTACTTTGCACTCAAGATTTTAATCTATCCATAACTGATTTTGCCATGTTGATATTACAACATGTTGGGAATATAGTTGCTTTTGTAATATGAAACACACACTCACACACACACAAACACACACATCCACAGGGGTCAAATGAAAGCGGTCAGTCACAGTGGGCTTCAGGTTCCAGTGTCGCAGTCAGAGCTGATTACACTGAGAGTAATTTGTTGTGTACCAGCAGGTATTTAGTGTAATTATTACGCAAGGACTCCCATCGCACTGCATCAACTGACCCTTCCATTAAGCAATCAGTTTATTTGTAGAAAACACTTCTTCAGAAGAAAGATCTCAGCCTTTAAAATGTTCATTTACTGTATTCTGCCTCAAAAATATACTCAACATTGACGACTTTCCGGTGTCTCCTCCTTCGCTGCTGTTTCTGTGAAATTTAACTACTTTCTGTCCAACAGGGCCACGAGATGACCAGCATCGGACTCCTTCTGGGCGTATCTTCAGCTAAACTGGGCACCATGGACATGTCAATTACTCGCCTGCTTAGCATCCACATCCCTGCCCTCCTCCCACCGACCTCCACTGAGCTGGACGTACCACACAATGTTCAGGTAAGAGAGAGAGTGGACCAGTGCAACAGGGAAAAACATTAATCATAGACTGTGAAATTTCAGTGCTATATGTTATTATGTATGAGTATATGAGTAATTACATGGCTGTTAGTGTGTGTCTGGATTGAAATCTGCAAACTGTCACACATATTTACAAGAATGTACATTGTTTTATGCACACAAACACAAAAAGTTAAACAATAATGATTAAATTATTTGTCTTTTCTGCAGGTTGCTGCTGTAATTGGCATCGGCCTCGTTTATCAGGGAACAGGACACAGACACAACGCTGAAGTCTTGCTGTCTGAGATAGGTGTGTGTGTGTGTGTGTGTGTGTGTGTTTGTGTGTGTGTGCAAAAGAGACAGATGTACTCAAACTTTTAAATTGAAGGTCCATATATCACATGTATATATTTTACATGTAGTCAGAGGTGCAAAATGATGATAAAAGATGCAGCAAAACCCTCAGTCGATTGAAAAGAAATTTACCCTCGTGTAATTTTTTATAATCAGTTAAACATTTAAGCCTTCCAAAAACAAAAGATTTTGTGTTTTTGTTGCACTCATCAATATCTGATTAAACTAAATATCTTAATTTCTCAATTGGCTGTGAGAAATGCACAAAAAATTCGCACTTTTTTTGTGAAAAAAGTTGACAAAAATCTAATCTTTCTTTCAATTTTCTTCTCTTTTTTGTTCTTTAAAAGTGTCTGACTTCCACATGCATGAAATGTTATGCTCCTGTAAGCACTTACAACAAGACACGAGACATAATATCCTTGCTTAACTTAATTAGTGCCTCATGCTTCAGATTAATTTG
>JAPZDV010000003.1:19390126-19415376 GCA_029814665.1 Acanthurus lineatus
TTTGCTTGTTTAAAAATAAACTTTGTCATCATTTACAGGGATAACTTTATTTATATATTCAGGCAGAAGAGTTTGACCATCTGTACCACAGATTTTCACCCTTGATCCTCAGTCCTGAGTAGGTTTCATGAATTTCCTTCTCAAAGATAGGAGGCATAACTCTGTTTTTTGTCTTCTCTGTGTGTTTTTCAGGCCGCCCTCCTGGTCCAGAGATGGAGTACTGCACAGATAGAGAGTCCTATTCACTAGCTGCCGGTCTCGCCCTGGGCATGGTCTGTCTGGGGGTAAGTCACACTTAGAAAAACATGAACAAATATTTGCAGAAACATCGTAATGTTTTTTCAACCCACAGCAAGTCTCCATCTGGGCCATTTTTTTTCTTAACCAGAATGCATCAGGGAACTTTTGGCCAAGGAAAGTTTGCTTTTTAATTACATATTTAAGCAGCACTGTTAAATCTGAATTTCTTTTTTACATTTGGTTATTGTTTCTCAGAAAACTTGATGTTTTATCATTGATATTTCAGAACAGAGACATTTTTTGCCATTAAACTTCATTGTAGTTGGTCTTTTTGGAGCTTAACCACCATATGTTTCTACTAGAATGTCCAGCACAGCAAATGTTTCTTAATAGTAGCACACAAGTCTGTCAGATTGAGTTTTCTTGGAGCCAAATGTGAAAAAGAAAACAACTGAGCGATGGGAAACTGAACCATCTGCTTGTTCTTGTGAAAGAAATCCTGTGTAAAGGTGTCAGTTGCCATATTCTTAGTGATGCTTTGTGTTCATGCTCACTGAGAAAGAGGAAGAACGCGAGTTCTCACACAGGTTTAAAACGACATCTTTATTTATTCTCTCTAGTTTTTTTTTGTCTCTTTCTTCTTCTCATTTTGTGCTATAATTTTCTCCCACTGTATGAAATTATCCCTCATCATCCCTTGCTTTTTTTTTCTCTACTTATAGCATTTTGCTGTCTTTGTTCCAACCTGCTGCAGCTCAAAGCTCGTTCTTCTTTATTCTTATGTTTTTATCTTCTTTCTTTTCCTTTTTCTCTACTTTCAGCATGGCAGTAACCTGATTGGGATGACAGACCTGAACGTCCCTGAGCAGCTGTATCAGTACATGGTGGGGGGCCACCGTAGAGCCCAGGCGGGGGCCAACAGGGAGAGACACAAGTCCCCCAGCTACCAAATCAAGGCAGATACACAAATCCTTTTCTATAGCTGCTTTATTATATAGAAAGGCTTGGAGAGCCTGAGAAGTACATTGACAAGGGGCCTATAATATGCTTATTAGAAACAATTAAACTGCAGTGTGTAAATGAAAAGTTTTTTAGGAGGAGCTGTAATCAATCATAGTAAGTCCTAATAATTTCATTTTTAAACTGCTGTACATATTATAGAGCCGTAAAAATTCATAGAGACGAATGTTCTCAATGTTTCTTCCAGGAGGGCGACACCATAAACGTAGACGTGACTTGTCCTGGGGCGACGTTGGCCCTCGCCATGATCTACCTCAAGACCAACAACAAGTGAGAAAGCTCCTTTAGAAATAAGACATGAAATTAATAAAATCATAGCAATAACTACAACCATTTGGTTCAATAATTATATTCTCAGGTATTTAATGGAGTTTGCTTTGTCTCTTAATTTCTATCTATTCACTCTATGTAATGCTTCATGACTGCATGTACTGATTAATACGTTTTCTTTTGTCAAGATTAAAACAATCTATCAGATATGGACACAAATAGATTATTTATATATAATCAAACAGACATATCACTGATACACTCTCCACTTTAAGGGATATAAAAAATGATATTTTTTTTAAAAGAGGATGGTTATTTCACTAAGTAACATGCAATTCTTCTGAGTCAATACTTTACATTTGTAAATAACAAACAATTTGCAGTCACAGAATCATCCACCATTACTGTGGTAAATCTTGACACAAAGATTTATAAATATGTCCAAAGTTGGTACTTTTTCATCCATTTTTTATCTGAGTGAACACTGAGTGGAACATCCTAACCTGCCTGATGGAGGGAAAAAAAAAATCTCATCCCTCAGTGAGTCTGTTTGTCACATTAAGCTGCAGAAGACACCTCCATCTTTATGCTTTCTGCTATTGGTCAAGAGGTTCCTGTCTTCCTCAAGGCTCATCTAAAGCTGGCAGTCTATTGGTTGAGAAGGTGTCGATGGAGGATATTAGCACCTCCTCATCTCTTCCTGGTTGTGTCCCCTAGGTCAATTGCTGATTGGCTGAAACCTCCAGATACTTGGTTCCTGCTCGATTTCATCAAACCTGAGTTTCTTCTGCTGAGGGTCAGTGTGTGTTTGTGCTTGTGTATGTGTTATGTAATTTTTTCCCTCCTTTTATAATCCAATATACCTGTCTCTCTCTCTCTTTCTGTGCCTCGCCTGTCTGCCCTCTCAGACTCTTGCTCGGTGTATTATCATGTGGGATGATATCCTGCCAAATACTGAGTGGGTCAAGAGTAACATACCTCAGGTGAGAAAATACACACTTATATACACACACGCGTGCACACACACACACACAGCATCATTGAGCTGTGATGCTGCAGACTTGGCAACATGTCACGATGACTTGTAAAGAATTCCCAGCTGTGTGGTTTCTTTTCCGTGGAGGAAAGCTGGTTTAACTCATTCGTCCCAGTTACTTAAGTCAATTTGTGAGCTTATTTAAAACAATCAGTTATGCAGTTACACTGTCAATGGAAAGTATTAATAAATGTAATAATATTATCTGCATCTGTTTTCAGATCATGAGGGGGACTTTTGACCCTTCAGAGGACATCAACATGGAGACAATGGCGTGAGTGTTAAAGCCAAAAACTGACGTTTAAGTTTTATATCTGTAAACTCTGAGTTAAGCCTTGAATGTTGCATCTCTCTCAGACAAGCTCAAGACTACATCACAGCTGGGGCCTGCATGGCTTTGGGCCTACGCTTCGCCGGCTCTGCCAACTCAGATGCCTTCGACTGCCTCTATGAGTTTGCCAGGACCTTCATGAAGATCATGTCCTTTGCTGGTACAGCTGCAGTTGTAAGTGTTTGCATAACTCTGTGTGTGTGTATTTAAATTTTTACATTGATCTGACATAAGCAAGGCCTTTCAAAGATGACCACAGTCATGAGAAGTGCTGTTTTTCCTCACCTACTTTACTTTAGACTGTGATTTCTTATATTTGATTTCTATCTGTCTGTCTTCCTGTCGCCATGTGTGCTGGTTCCTACAGCAGACGGGTTACTACAACCTGCAGACAGGTCTGTCAATGATCCTGTTGGCCATGTCCATGGTGATGTCCGGCACCGGGAACCTGAAGGTGCTGCAGCTCTGCCGCTTCTTCCACAAGCGAACAGGCGGCGAGATGAACTATGGCTTCCACATGGCTCATCACATGGCACTGGGTCTCCTCTTCCTGGGAGGGGGGAGGTGAGATGCCAAACACAGACACAGACACAGACACAGACACCCACAATGAACAGGGAATACAATGCAGAGTTTTTTTTTCCCACAGCAGCCATTTAAACAATATTTATAGTGATGAATATTCTATTTAAACCGTTAAATCTCTCCCTCTTAAAGTGAACGGTCACATCAGACGGCCGCCCATCTCTGAGTTTGGATCCTTTCTGAGGTTTCTGCTTGTCAAAAGAAAGTTTTTCCTCGCTACTGTTGCCAAGTGCTTGCTCATGTAGGAATTGCTCTCAGTTTTTGGTTTTTAATAAATTTAATTATAGAGTGTGGTCTAGACTGACTCTATATGTAAAGTGTCTTGAGACAATTTATGTTGTGATTTGGCGCTATATAAATAAAATTATCTTGACGTTACGTGACTTAAATAGAAGTTACAAGATGTTTTCCTGTTTCATATCATAAATCAAACACACATTCACAAAAGAGTAATGCAATTGAAGTAAATGAATGCATGAAAATAGCTTTTGGGTTTTTCACTCTGTGACTCACTCTGAGCTCTCTGCATATTCTTGTCCTGTAAGTCATTAAAAGTAATATATTATCTCAACTGTGTAACATTAACAGTCACCACAGTGATGGGATTTATTGACCACAAGGAAAATACCTAAAAGGTCACAGTGGACATTTTGTCAGCTAGAGAGAGGAAAGGCTTGACAGAGATTAATCTGCAATAAAGTATTTGCGAGCATAAAGAGAGTTTGAGAAGTGATTCAAATATTTTTTCTCCCATTCATCCACCGACTCTTAAGCAAAGAGCTCGGAGCTAAAGTATTCTCAACTATCTGGTTTCACCTGGAGCACCAGTGTGTTTTAAAAAAACAAAATGAAACAAAATGAAAAAGGAAAATGAAACACAAAACAAACAACACTGGAGTATTGAAATTAAAATACAGTCACACACACTTTGAATGTTGGCTTGTGATTCTTTGATGAGAGCGCAAGTTAATTATATTCTGTCTGAGGCCTCTCATATAGCACCTGAAATGCTGTAGCTGTATCAGTGATACTCAAATAACACACACACACACAAACACAAACATACACTCACTCACTTGGATTCAGGACTGTTGTTTCTTGCAGTAACCAGGTACACACACAGAGCATGTGGTCTTGACACACAAGAACACACAGAGTCTGTTTTGAGTGCTGTTTTGTGCATAATGAATGACATTTTTTGACTCACACACACACACAATAACACAAACACACACCCAAACCCAAACCTGCTTCCTGTAACCACTGACCTTGGTTTGTACATTTTCGGGAGAAACATCGGCCCTGACTCTGTCATTACAGGTTGCAAATGTTTCTCTACCTTTCAGATGAACCTTTTGATTTTACTCAGGTTGTTTTTTTTTGACCTGCTAATTGAAAGCCCACTCAGCTGCAGGGACTCAGTCTGAAAGCCATGCACTGTAGTGCATATTATCTTGAGAGTGAATCATGGGTCAGCAGAGGTTAAAGTTCATGCCGGTGAGCAGCCTCATGCTGTTATCATGTTGTATTTCTGCCATTCTCACCCTCTGCTCCCCTGTCATTCATTCTTTCAACTGTTTGAACTGACATTTTTTTATTCACTTTTGCTTTCAGCGGGTTTCGTTGTTAACACTTGCATTGCTGTCATTCATTTTTTCTTTTTTATTTTCTCACCTTTGTTTTTCCTCGCCGGTTTCTGACATGTGGCTTTCTCACCCTTCCTCCTTCTCTGACTCCTTCTGTACATTCAGTTAGTTTCTCTTCCCATTAAATTATTTCTTTTAGCAGGAAGCGGAAGTGAAAGTCAAGTTTTTCCACCCAGAGTCACACATTGCTTCTAGACTAATGATAGCTAAACTGTAGATCTATATTAGCTTATATTTAAGACGGACAGTGGCTTTGCACATTCTTCCCGTGTTTGCATTGGTTTCCTGTTAGCGCTCCAATTTTGCACAAGCATGTGAGGTTCTATTAATACTTCAGTCATTGCCCTTGACCAGAACACTGGCGTCAGACTGGACATCACCCACTGCTCCTAAATATAGTTACTGTGGGTCAAATGAAGAGGACAAACTCCCCCACAGTGACTAATAAAGTGTAACCTCCACACATCTTCTATGGCTAATAGAAAACATTCTAACACAGTTAGAAGTCATATGTTTTGCTGCAAACACTGGAAGTTTGCACATAAGAAGCCGAAAATGTCAAGTTCAGCATGACTCAGAAGAATTGGTCGTTAGCCAGAAGTCCTCTTTGTAACGGCTGCATCGTCCTGTTATTGTAGCAGAGGTGGACTTAACCGTCATTGCAGGAAGTCTCTGTTGCTAATGCTGCTATTAGTCAGCTATTGGAAGCTGTGCAGTTGCATATTTTCAGTTACTGGTCAGAGTTCATTGTTTTATCAAAGACAAAAAAAAGTACCTTAGCCTAACTGGTGCAAAGAGCTAAAATTATTTGTCACTGAAATATAGATCAAATTTAGAAAAACGCATCTGATTAGGTGTAACAGAAATGTAAACTTTTATTCCTCACATCTTTAATCATCTTTTTGTGAGGCTACAACCAATAATAACTTTGTTTTCAATACTTTATAATCACCTGTGAATAAGATTCACAAAGTTTTCATTACTTTTGAATGAGCCAATCAATGGAGAGATTGCGTACTTTTTTTTGGACTTTGCACTGTTGCATTACATTTTTGCTACAGTAGCTCAGATTGGACTCATCAAACACTTGATCTTATTACTGCCTTTTGAGTTTTTTGCAATTTTGGCTGCCACTGTAGACTCTCTGACACACTTGGAAGGGAAGGGTGAATAGGAGGATGTTTAGATGACTATGATCTGCAACCTCACCACTAGATGTTGCTTAATTCTACACGTTGGACCTTTAAAAGGCAACCATATCTGATATCAATTTAGTCAGGTGTTTAGTCTCTTAAACCATTTTGGAACAACTTATGAATCAAATCTATGCCATTAAATCACCTTTTTTGTTCGTCACTGTTATTAATTCCCCAAAGCTTGTAAATTTGTACCAGATTTGCTCTGACTAAAGCTTGTTAATCTTCACTTTAACACAGTGAGACTCTATTGTATGTTATTTTGATTGTAAACCTGTGGGAAAGGAATGTGATGCCCAGTGTGTTTTGAAGCTCTTAAACATACCAAAAATGCCCCAAGCTGCCATTTAATTGAAGAGCAACACCCTTTACCCCAGTTGACTCTTATTAAATACGTTCACAAGTAACCTTCCGTTAACAAGCTGCCTTTATTGTCTGACCCAGCTTTATCATAATGAGTCCATTAGTCCAAGTACATACTTAACTGCCAGCGATTATGTTAAGGAGGATCTGCTGTGATGACGTTCAATAGATTGCAACACACACCTGGTTTCACTAACAATGAACAACGGGTTTATAAAAATGTGTCTATTTTGAAGCAACACATATTTCAAAACTTGTGCAATGTTGACGGTGTGTGTGTTTTGTCATGTACACTATAATTTTGTTATTTTTATCCTCTCGTTCCAAGCACACTTCACGTAGCCATCACTGTGTGTGAGCGCCTGTTGTTTTTTGGTTACGTCTGTTGCAAGAAGCGGGCAATTTTAGTGCACACTTGCAGCATTGTTGCTTGTGGCGAGTGGTGAGAGTTTAATGATGTTTGTGTGTGTGTGTATGTGTGAGAGGGGGATGTATTTTCAGCATTTGTGATGTTGTTTGATGTTTTCTTTTTTTAGGTACACACTCAGCACCTCCAATTCAGCCATTGCTGCTCTTCTGTGTGCCCTGTACCCACACTTTCCTGCTCACAGCACAGACAACCGGTGAGACTCACACACACACACACACACACACACATGCACACGCGCACACTATTTTAACAAAACCATGGCCAATCAGTGTATACTGATGCTTTTTAAAGTGTGTCTTTGTTTGGTTCTAAGTGGATGATATTTGACCTAAAGAGTTCCAGAGGGTGAAAACGCAACATGTGAACCTTTGATTAGTGATCAACCTTGTGAATCTGAGGCAACTTCAGTTTGTTGATGTAATAAATCATCACTTTAAATCATTAGAATTTAAAAAGGCTAAAACCTAAATATGATGCTGCTCTTGCTGCTGCAGCTACCACCTGCAGGCCCTGCGACACTTGGCCGTTCTGGCTGCAGAGCCACGCCTGCTGGTCCCTGTGGATGTGGACTCCCTGAAGCCCTGCTACGCTCTTTTAGAGGTCACCTACAAGGTAAGTTCATCAAGGTTGGTCAGAGTGACGCAGGTAGCCACAAACCTTCGAATGAAGGAGAATCTCCCAGAGCTCACGTGCTGGCCTTCCCTTGAGCAAGGCATCGGCGTCAGCGTCGTTTAGTGCAAAGGCTGATTTTGTAGTTTTCTTCAAAATAGTGTCACAGTGTGATTTAGGAATTAAAAAGTGAGATGTGAACCAACAAGGGATATAATATTTAAATACTGATTTGTACTTATTCCTGCCGACAGACTGTATCATTGTTCCATTGTAAACATGGAGGTTAAACAATAAAAATCACAAGTTAATGTGCACTTTGTGCTCTGTTCTTTAATGGGTCCATCTGTTTGATGTTAGAGCTTGAAACAAACTCAAACTTAAAGTACAATATGTACAGTTTTTGATATGGTAACATATACTTCCTCCCTCTCTGTCTCTCTCTGTCACACATACTTAATACATACATAGGTAAATCATCCATCTCTGCACTTCCTCTTGACAAGCTGTTTTACATGCAAACATGCACATACATCAGCTAAGATGAACTGTAATGTACGTTATGTGCTGGTTTGAGTTGCTCTGTTCTGCTTTTTGTCAGCGTCACTGCTGTCAGCTGAACCACTTCTTCCAACTCATGGTTCAAATGCTTGAGGTGTAATTTGTGCAACTTGCTCACATACAGAGCAAACTCTTTACTTGCAACTATGTAAATGAAGTCACCCTTTATTAGTTAGTTAGTTAGTTAAAAAAAATCCACCACCACCAAGTAAATTATTCAAGTCAGGAAACATTTGAAAATATATGCAAATGGACCAAAGGAGAGAAAAATGGAGAGGAAAACCAGTTTAGAGCATAATTGTAGGTCAGATCAAGGTGTGACGCATTTAGTGATGCAGTCAGTCACAGCGTCTCAGTGCAAGACTACAGTGTGTCCATTCATTTCGGCCAAAGTTAAGTCATTTGGATCATGTGCGCTCATGTGAAGCAGGAAGCAGACATATGCCGTCAGCTGGCCCCGATGCCCTACTTTTATTTCAAGAGACACTTTTAAGAAAATGGAAGTTTTAAAAAAAAAAAGTAACAATCTATTATCATGTTAAGTCAGAAAATAAGATGCATATATGAGAACATAAACTCAGTTATTATCTTCCTACAGTCTATCTGGACTACTTCAACATTTTTAAACATGTACATTTGAAAGCTATTGTTGCAACGCTGTTGTTATAGTTGTGCCTTCACAGTTGCAGTAAATAGCTCCTGAATTACAGGAGCAGTCATTTCTAAATCTCCCTCTGTGAGGTTTTGCTGTTGCTCAGTATAGATGTGACCAGTTTAGAAATCTCGTTTTGTTCTCCTGGTTTTCTGCAGCACTCAGGCTCCATTACTCTTTCGTTTTCAAGTCTTACTGGTTTAGCAGGGCGTCATTTGAAATAGAAATTATGTGTTTCTGAATCCTTCTTTAAAGCTTTCAGTAAAATCTAGGCCATTGTGGTTGTGAGCTGAAGCAGTTTGTGTGCCCTGTATGGAAAATGAGAAACATTACGTACAGTAGAAAAAGGCACATCCAATGGGAGGGTAGGTGGTAGAGTTTTATAGATGTAAGATGGCTTGTGACTAGAAGTTTGCTAATTTAATCCCAGATCATGTGGGAAAAGTGAAAAAGCAGCACCTCTGTTTCTCCTAAAGCACTAAATCTCTCAACATTTTCTGCTTTGTATATCATGATGCAATGTTGGATTTTCATGTCAGTCTTGGGAAAAGATTCAAAAAATAATATTAACATATGTAAAGATAATTCCTGTGAGCACAAAGCTTCAGACTGCTCTGAATATGATAGGGGTTTTTTTTCAATGTTTCAACTTGAGGCCACAGCAGCGAGTTATAGATTTCACAGCTCCCCCTCAAAGTACAGACACACCCATCAATCTGCTCGGTCTGTCTTATTATTCCTACTGAGGTGATTTAAAGCAGCAACTGCGACCAGAACTCTTTGGATCATGTTTTATAAAGAAAATATTCTCTGGTTTGTCCTCTGACATACTCCAGATGCTTAGCTTGAATTTCCTGATGGAAAAAGGGCCAGTTTAAGATAAATGAGGAATTTTATGACCTGTGCATCATGTGAAGCTACTCTTGTGGAGGTTCAGAATAAAAATGTAGAGTTGCAAAAAGAGCACAAAAGGTCTGCATTTTACACAGAATGTGGTGTATATTAAAACACGCACACCTATTGTTTGCTATGTAGTGCTGACACACTGTCGATGAGTCTGGTAGTAAACACAGTGATGTTTGTCATCTCTTTGGGACACTATGCTGTCCTTTATCCCAGCATTGACGCATGTCAGCTAAGCAGATAAACAACAATTTAATCTTTTTTGCACCTCATAAAGGCACATCTCATCTACTGTATCTCAGCAACCTCTGTCTAAATCACACATCTGGTTTGCATTAAATTAAATGAGCCTCTGATGCAACTGAAAGCATCTGTAACGACATTGGAATTTTTAAAAGTGGGTTTTCTAGATTTTTTTGTGCCTTTTATCACAGACAGAAGAGACTTGAACCAGTAGACTTAAACAGGTCATAGGGATGTTGCAGGCCCACCCCATCACAAAGGATTTAAACAGAAGATATTACAGAATTTCCATGTATGAGGGACAGAAGGAGGTTAAGATGATGGTGGTTCCCCACAGTGACGACCACCTATGACAGCATTTCTCACTTCAATCTAAATCACAGCAGAAAGCTCAGCTTGACACTCACACTATACATGTCATCTGTCACTTGTCATGTGAGAGAAGTGTGTTCATGCACATTTTACACACATTTTAATGGTTACCGAGCGTAATAAATAATCTTTTCATCCTTATACAAGAAAGCCTGTTTAAACTTTGATATTGTTTACATCAAAGTTTATTTTTATAAATTACTTTATCTGAAAGTGCTGTCCCTGAGTAATATTATGTGTAATTACCGTTTCATTAAAGAGAAATACCCTGAATACTGCTCTTCTGGCAGCGTAGCATGTAGTAATACTGAGTATCAGCACACTTACATGCAGCTGTCGGGTGTTTGCAGAGCATACAGCTCAAATTTATGCTGTTGAGCCTGTGAAACCTTGCATACATGACCCTTTGCACTTGTGCATGTTGTAATGTTGAGTGATGTAATCTTCCTGTTGTTACAGG
This sequence comes from Acanthurus lineatus, assembly GCA_029814665.1. NCBI lineage: Eukaryota > Metazoa > Chordata > Actinopteri > Acanthuriformes > Acanthuridae > Acanthurus > Acanthurus lineatus. Next base: position 19,401,044 of record JAPZDV010000003.1, read on the forward strand.
AGACAAAGTGGTATGACGAGACGACCGTAGAGCTGATGGCTCCCACCATGCTTCCTGAGCTGCACCTTCTTAAACGGGTAAAGCCTGAAAAAATCACACTTCACACCTTCTGAACTTCATAAAACCAAAATGAAACTAGACTGTCTGAGGAGCTCTCTGTCTACCAGGGATTAGTAACAGCATAATTTCCTTGTGTTGACAAAATTATTTATAGATAAAACAAACATCACCGACCCTCTTAATACATTTTTTTGCTCTAATTTGTGTTTTTTTGTTGCAGGTGAAGGTGAAGGGACCACGATACTGGGAACTGTCTGTGGACCTCAGCAAAGAAACACAGCATCTAAAGTAATAACGGACGAAAATGAAAATATATCTCATTTTAAAAAATAATGGTTTTACAGGCAATCTATCAAATGGATCTAGTAATTACATAGTGTAAATCTTAGTGGAATCCAGGAGAAAAACTTGATCTCTCATACTGATTTGGTCGACTGGTTTAAAGGACAACGTCACTCTTCTTCCCCTCAGGTCCATCCTGTCCAGAGATGGCGTGCTGTATGTAAAACTGCGAGCTGGCCAGCTGCCCTACAAAGACGACCCTCAAGGCTGGAAGAGCCTGCTGGCCTCCACCGTCAACCACCGCAACTTGGGAGTCAGAGCCTTCAAGGTGAACACATTAAGATTTCATACTTACTCAATAACAGCATCATCAGAGGTCCATTTATTTTTTGTACAATGGAGTGATCTGGGGAATCAGGCTGACTTTGGGAATACATAAAGACTGAACCTTTTGAATTCCCACCTTTCTTTATTAGCTGTGGTTGAAGCTGGCTGACAGGGTGGCCAAGCTAGCAATGCTACATACAAGCTAATCCACCAGCTTGTTTTCTGCCAAATTGCTGTTGACTTTGGAAGATGTTACGTTGTTATCTCACAGAACAAACTGTCTGTGGGTTTGACAATGTTGACTTCCTATTTAGATTATATTTACAATTGTACATTCACAAGCGTCAGAGAAAATGGATTTTTTTTTTAATGAAGTTTGCTGTGTAATAATGCAGCCTCACTGAGGAGTGTCCTCTTCATTATCTCATATTTCTCAAGACTTCCAAGACGTTTCTGCTGGAAATGTCCAGACATGTTGACAAAAAAGACCCAAAATTATAATGTGTATGACTTAGAGTGATTTAGTTTGGATTTTCTCTGTAATAACGGGGTCTAAAGCAGAGCCACATATTTTGAGAAAAAAGGTTTGCACCAATAACAGATCAGAAACAGAGGGGAATGGCATTGAATTGACCTTCTCCCTGGTGGCTGGTTGTGTCCAGTCTTGGCAGGTTGTCACTACAGGTTCAGCAGGCAGCTATGTGGTTGACAGACTATTACCGGTTCCCTGATGGCCTCAGTGTACGCTGTCAATACACCTGCCAGTCCAGAGGGCAAAAAAACCAAAACAAAACACACATTATTTATTCCACTCGTCCAACGCTGTCCTTCCTCTCCTTCATTTTCCTTCCCTCATCCCTCTCTCCTCACTGAACTGTCCTTTCACCCTTTTCTTCCATTGATTCCTCCGATCCTCCTCCTTTACTGCCTTCTGTACCCTTCCCTGCTTCTCTATGCTTCCTTTTATGTGTTGATTCATGTGAACGATTTTACAGTTTCTTTGTGTTTTTGCAGCCTGAAGCCATCTCCACGTTCACTTCAGAGCCAGCCTTGGTGTCTTTTGCTGAGTTCTTCTGCAAAACATCTGAAGGAATGAAACATGTGAGTCTAAAACACAGCAATATGTAGATGTAGGTGTACTCTAAAGCAAGTTTCACTCCTTAAATAAATTGCCTTGCAGCTATTTTACCTTCCTAAGAGAGCCTGGGACTGGTTTGACTGATCGAAACTGAAGAGTCTGTTGTTGGTTCCACAAGTCTAAAACAATGTATTGTACGTCCATGATCCCAAAAAGTGAGAAATTTTGAAGGTGTTCTGACTTCGAACATGAAAAGGTCACCGAATGTTTTATCAGAGCATCGATGGAAGTTGAGCACTAATTAAATAACACTTTGTACAACATTATTTAGAGTAAGTGCGTGTGGTTGATCTGGCTCTCACTGCAGAAACTCTCCGCTCTGTTGAAACTCGGCAACTTCCTTCCAGACAGCTCATTTAACTGAGGAAAACACCCAGACATGTTTGTTGTTATTTTTTTTTCAAGAACAAATAATCAAATTCCTCAGGCACCTCCGCGTCCCTGTTAAACATTATGTATCCTGTTTATAAGCATCCTCATATCAATTGACAGATGTGGAAAACTTATGTTTTTGAACATTTAATTTATAAAAAAGTTAGAAAACTTACACAACCAACAACAACAAAGAGGCTAAAATGATCATATACAACAGGAATAATAATATCGAATAGCTTGGAAAAATGCATTGTATGCAAGTATTTATCAGACTTTCCGTTTGTTTGTGTATGTTTTATTAAATAGATTGTGCTTAATGAACTGGCTCCTTCAAACATGTGTCTGGATTTGCTAACAAGTTTCCATAGTTTAACAATCACTGTGGTCTTGACAAAGATCTTGAAAATATTGTGGGAAAGAAATTCAACCATGACTTTGACTCAAACTTCCAAAAACAGATTTATAAAAGAGATTAATGAGGAAAGGTCTCTGATATGCAGCTGCCTTGAATTCCCTGGAAACATTTTTTTATAATCTCGAGGCTTTTTAGATAAAAAATGATGCAGTACTCCTCTGATACTACACATAAAGTAGAGTTCAGTGGTCATTCGTAGCCCAATTCAGACAGTAAATACAGTTGTGCAATAACTGGGATGTCTGATTTTTCTCAAAGTCAGAAAAAATATCACTGATGACACCAAAAGACTTACAGTATTGTGTGGCTTTTTGGAGGTGGGAGGTCTGAAGAAAGATACTTTTTATTTGCAAAATGGAAATGTAACATCAAGCTTTGCCTCTGCACAATAACAAGGATTTAAAGTCAGGATTTTTCATCCATTCTACAACAATTTGACAAGTCTTTTAGCAACAATTAAGGTAAAAATTGAAAGAGAGAGGAAACATGAAGACATAATGTCACCTTTTAGACCAGCAAGAAAAACACTAAAACAGACATTTTTTGTGTGAAAAATGCAAAACTGTCCAAACACGTCATGTTTGTGTTCATGTAGGATTGCATCACTTACATTGAGCAAGCTAAATGAGGGAGAAAACCCATGAGAAAATTTTCAGGGCCGTCAAATGCAGAAAACACTGAAGGCCTCTGTGCTGCGACATGGCTTGAATAGCACATCATACACATGGTACTTAAAGAGTTAAAAATAGATTGTAAAGATTGTCGTGACCAAAGCCATTAATCGCTTGACACCTATTTTCTGAGTAACGAGGCTGCTTTGTCACAGCTTCGGGTTAATTAGTTGGATTGCACAGAGGTCTCCGGCTCCAACTTGCACAGTGAAATGGAAGAAAATTTGTCATTTTGCAGCGTAACGTTCTATAATTAAATTTAACAGCATGGCAATTTCTTCAGTTTCTTTTTCAAGACATCCAAGTCTTTTAAAAAGTTATTAATTAATTTTGTGTGTAGGAACTATATAAAAAAAACACAAACCTCAATGCACTTGTTGGTATGTAATGAGGGTTCTTGCTCAAATGCCAAAAACCACATGGAATGGAAACTTGCAAGCACAAATGGGGAGAAAATTGAATCAGGATGGTTTCATGCAAATTTCTCTTTAGGTCTGCGTCTAATTAACAAAACGATGTGTGCTCGAATGGAGAAGTGCAACATGCTTTAAGATTTCACCCTCACTGTCAGTATCAGAATGTAAAATGTAAAGAGAAGTCTATCTAATATCTAAAACAGAAAAATGGATCCTAATCAATCACTTAAACTGTAAAACAGCAAAATAAGCAGCAGGAAAAAAAAATGAATATGATGAATAAATTGTTCACTACCTGCTAAAAACAACCAAATGAGATCGACCGTTTGAGCTTTTGTCACAGACCAGACAATGTATTCTTGAAATGTCTGCTGTTTTATAGGAAATTTATATAATGTTTGCATTAACGTGTTTGTGTTTCTGAACACTCCCTCACTCTTTCACTCTTTACTGTGTTTGCAGAGGGAGGATACTCTTTTGTTGTTCTCAGCGATGCTGTACGAATGTGTGACGCAGGAATGTCCAGAGATGCTGCCCACATATATTGCTATTGAGCAGGTAACTTGCTCTTGTGTTGCTTGTAACTGTTCCAGCGTTTGTATTGCAATCACTTCAGCAGGTAAAAATAAGATAAAAAAGGCCAAAAAATAAATGAGAGAAGTGTTCAGGGTTCAGTCTAGGCTCCTTATCTCAAGTTAGTTTCAAGTCTCCAGACTGATTTCTGAACCAGCAGATTTCTGCAAGTTTGAAATCAATTTGAAAACTTTTGTTTGTGAAAAATAGATAACTGGATATATTTGATCCCTGTCAACATTAGTGAGGTAGAATATGTAAATATACATGAATAAATATAAATGTAAAGCAGCAAAAGTCTTGAGGGGGGAAGCTGCTGTATTGTCATAGTGCCTGTTGCTAAAGCACATAAACTTCAATCCGTGAACTTGATATTTGTAACCAAACTTTTTTGGAGATGTGTGTAAATGTCCAATGTGAACTTCTAGCAGAACGTGGGAAACATGAGTCCTCTCAGTCGATGAAATCTAAATTTGAACATGTTTGTTTCATGTATATATTTATGGGTTTGTGTGAGTGTGTGTTGTGTGTTGTGTGTTGCCGAGGTGTGATTGATTTCTGCTTACTGATAATACCGTGTGCTTCCTTCTCTCTGCGGTTGAGCATATGTTACACAGCTTCCTGTGGTTGTACCCTATAGCTCCGAGCTGCATGTATATAAATTGAGCACATGTGCAAATGTGTCACGTATGTTAACATATGTACAGCCACATGAACACTGAAAAGTCAAAAGCCACAAAAATGAAAGTCATAAGATGCACTTTAAAATATTATCTGGAGGTAAAAAAAAGTTGGTTTTTTAGTAAAATCTAATACTTTTTAACTTTTTTTTTGTTAAAGACCATTTGGGCACTTGCAGAGAAAACAATCAGTTTTTTCCATGTGAAGGTATGTTAAGGTGTGTGTTGTCTTGGGTGTCTCTCAGGTGGTGGGTGCTCTGCGTCGGGGCGACCTGCTGCAGACCTTCCCCCTGTGGCAGATGCGTCTGGTGGTGGAGCTGTGGGACAGCAGGGTGCTGCAGGGCCCCGCCAACCGTCACGACGCACTGCTCACCTCCGAGTTTCTGCCCGTCATGAAGAACATGGTGGACGTGGCATTGGACAGTTGGCTCACAGGTGCGGAGGGTCGAGATACCTTTACGATTTTATTCTGAGTGCAAAATGCAGCTGAGCAGGCTATAAGTTTTATTTAGTTACATTTTCAGTTTTCTTTTGACCACATGAGATAAAAAGCTGACAGTGGCTCTGCCACTTGCTGAGAATGTCACATGTGCTGGATGTGTTTCAGCTTGTTTTTACTGTAAAGGGTGTAACACAGTAGTGTCAGGACGGCCTTTGTATTCACTCACACACATTCCATCAGTGACACACACACGCGCACACACACACACACACAGTTAACACATGCACTGGGAGAGGCGTGGGAAGCAGGTGAAGTGGTTGGACGAGGCTGTGATCATGTAAACAGTAACATGCCTTCACTCTCATGTTCTGGCAGAAGTTTCAAAGGCAAAGCAAACTAACTCGACCTCAATCGTCAGGAATGTTGCTGTTCTCTGGAACTCACCCATTAAAGAAATATGTGTCCAGATTTATCCTCGTTATTTTTTATGACTCATCTTTTTTTACTCTCCTGCTTTCAGGGAAATTAGTCCTTCTCAGCAGGCAGTGCTGCAGTGAATTTAAACATGAAAGACACTATAATATACTTTAATGTATTCAAATTTCCCATTGATGAGTGTATGCTGAGAGCATGTCATGGTGAACACAGGGAACATTATTGAAGTAATTTCATTTCAACTAAATTTGGTTCCATATCTAAACTTCTATTTTGTTTATGCAAAAGCATGATTCCTATGTCAAATGAGTATTTCTCCCCTGTGAAAAAAAAACAGACTGTCTTTCCTTGAAACAGAGGGCAGACTTTTCTTTTAAGTATGGAAAAAAACACGAGAAAAAATCTGGTGCTACAAATTCTCTCAATTCATTCTCTTAAATCACTTGTGCATGTTATTTAAGAGTGAATGTGTTGGTCTCACTGGTTCTTACATGAGGCTCAATGTTTCAATCAAAATCATCGAGGCTTTTGATTGAGATAAACAGTTTTAGCTGTTTATTTAGAGGCAGACATGTTTGATCAAATGTTTTTGATCTTACAGACTGTCGGCGTCATCCTGTCTGCTTTCCTCCATCTTTACCCAGAAACAAGAAACAAGCTGCTTTGTTTTAGCAATATTTGCTCAAAATTTGTTTGATACAAAGAAAATTTGGTAAAGGAAGAAGAAAAGGAAGACATTTATTTTAAAGGCAGCTGAAGGTAAAGCTGTTAAGTATATTTAAAAAAAAGTCCTAAATTTATATATTTGTATGTCTTGTGTGTGTTTTCTCTCCTAGACAACAGCTCAGTGTTGAGGTCCTACATGAGGGGCGAGGCCTTGCCTAAGGTCTCCCAGTCCACCATGCTGGCCAGCTTCCTGGTGTACCGCTCCATCCCCTGCCTAAGGAGCACACACACACAGCTGGAGGGTGAGTCAAACGCACGTTTTCACTATTGATGTGCAAATCTTTAACTTTGATTCTCGTGGTCACAATTAGATTTAGTTCCATTTCTCTATTGAGTGAATGAAAACAGGTACTATTTTTCTTCTCTTGCACAAGTATACGGTGAACAGGGGTGGAAACAGGCCTTCATTTGCATTTGTTTGTGTTGACCACATTATTGGAGGCTGGGCTTTTTTATGTACCTAAATGAGTCTTCTTTAGAAAGCCCCATTCAAACATCCTGCTAACATGAAACAAATGCAAAGTGCAGAAGAAAATGACTCTTGTGTTAGAGATGTTAAACTCATCTGAAGCTCCCTTGTCTCTCTTTCTTCAGGCTGCAGCTCACTCGGGGATTTACTGTCGCGCAGCAGCCAGCTTGGCATTCCTCTCAGAGACCTGCTGAGGCTGGTACCTGTCCTGCTGGGCTCTGCATCTGGACCACAGACACTGCAGGATTTCCCTCTGCAAGCATTTTGATCCTGATGCTCAGTGCTGGTCAACTAACCAGCAAACTCTGAAAGACGCAGGTCATAGCCTTACGTTCCCACTGCGAACAAAGGTAGGACAGACAACCGATTTTTACCTGTGACACCTGCAGGTGAGTGCAGCAAAAGGGACAAAATGTGACCGTAAGAGGTCTTTCGCTCTTACTGCGTCACTGCCGCATGGATGCTCTGCCGATGAGAAGTTGTTGGAGAACACAGACATTTTTTTCTTCTCAGCCACTAGAAAATGAGAAAAAAAACTAATAGTAGAGTTTTGTAATATAAGATTTCTATTTAGTCTTTTTTTACAGCATAAAGAAAGTTATACTGCATTAATGATGCAGGACATGTACCATTTTTGTGGAATAAAAAACACAGAATGGGGACTTTTCTCAGTCAGTATCACTTACCTAAAAGTCCCACTGCAAGACATCTTTTCTTTACCGCCTAACAACGACGGAAATGACTGATCAGTTCAATGTGAAAGGATTCGGCTGTAGCCATACCAGTGCCCGTCCTGCCTGTGTGAGCTCTACTGAGTCCAGATTACTGTTGTGAAGATGAGAAGACAAAGGCAAGACAATAAAACAGAAAAGTAGCTGCACGCTTCATGAATACTGTGGTTTATCTTGTGTCTTGATGTTTCCCCATGAGCCTCAGTTCTCACGGTACAGAAGATGTTCGCTGCCTTTGTTTTCTTTTCTGTCTTTTCTTTTTTGTTCTTAGTAGTTCGACCACTTTGAAGAGAACCTTGGAAATCACTTCAATTTCTAAGCTATTTTATGTTTTACAAACTAGATGAGGTCTTGTTGTTTATTAAACCATCATATAAAAAAACTGCACTCTGTTTATTTTGCTGTATTTTCTCACAAACTGAAACTGGTCGACCTTTTTTACGCCGTTGTCCGTCATGTCTTGTTTATTTAGCACGGATCTTGTTGTGGTGCCAGTGTTGATCCGCTTTCATCAAGATGAAGGTTTTTTTCAAGAGGATCCAGGATGAAAACAGGCTGTGGGTTTTTTGTTTTTTTTCCAGAGGTGGTTTCCTACATGAATGGTGCCCCTTGATCAACCTGTGGCATTTTTGTATTAAACAATGTCGTCCTCAGATAAGACTGGATTTACTCATCTGTCGCGTTTATTGGAAAAGAGAAGTTAGCCTTCAGTGTAACAGTCTGTGTTTTTATCTCTTACACTCAAATAAACCAAATACTGCCTCAAAATTGGTTTGTAAATCTCTAAAACTGTGAATATACAGCATGGCCTAAGATCAAGCTGCCAGCCTCTAATATTCAGTTTTATTTTGGACCTTCTGCAAAGTATTTAATGAAAAGATCACATTAATTACAATCATTAAATATATTCATTTACTAACATTAATTTTAAGAAATACACAAGACAAATACATTTTGTTTTGGGCAGATAAAAAACAAAGTTTCTCGCTCTGCTTGGATACAGATGTCAGAGCAGATGTTTTCAATCAAGATCACTAATTAACCAACCAGAAAAATCTCTCGTAAGGGTTTGTTCACAAATCCAATTTGGTCTTTAAAACAGTTAAAAAAAATAAGATTTTTAGTTATGAATCAAACATAAATGACAAAAAATATTATCAAAGAAGTGATCAGAAATATAAAGACCAAGATATAAAGTCAGCATCATTGATGCATGAAGAGCCATGACTGCTTCTGAAATCAGATATCGACCACACCGTCGGGGTGTTTTCTTGAATATATTCACACTGTGATGTGACGGTGTTGGATTTTCTCATGCATGTCAATATTGTGTTTAGCCAACAACTTTGAAACCCAAGACTGTGGGACTTTCCTACCAGATGCCATTCCTATCAGATGGTGGAAAGTCCAAATCATCACCAAAATCTAACTGACCATTTTCTAGGGCAGATCCCTGTCTGTCTCATGAGATTTTGAAGAGTCAAACTCAGTTGTGGTAGAGCTGACGTGGGAGTTAGAAAGGAAGAGATTTGAGGTGAAGAAACTGCGTGAGGTGAAAAGAAAAGGTGCTTTCGTATGGTCCAAAAGCAACAGGAAGTTCACTTATGTAGGATTTCTGCAAGTCCATATCAAGTCAGAGACTCAAGATTATCTAAAAAAATAATAAATAACAAAGTCAAGTTGCTCTGATAACCAGTCTTCGTGACTGACCCTATCTTTAAGGCTCGCAAACTCACAATCTAATGCCACTCCCTACGTATTGCAACAGATGTGAAAGTGTGACCTAATCTTTCCTGAGTAGGAGCCATCAAAATTAACATTTACAGTTCGTGGTGGTGGGTGAAAAAAAACTCTTCAGTCTCCAAGAGCATCCTGTAGTGTGACGTCCTCTGTCTTTCCGCAGCTTCAACTCAAACCCTTTGGTGATTCTTTCTTCCTGTTCCAGGTGAAGCTGAATGGCGGCTGAATGAGTAAAAGTCACAACCCGCCCCCTCATGTCAGTAGGATTCTGCTATCTCAGTTTGACTAACCAGGCCAACTTCTGCAAGGCTTTATCTTAACACCTGTACTGTAGTTTGACCTGCTTATCGACACGGTCAGCAGTTGGAGCTGCAGCACCCACTTCAACACACACTCACATTAAAAGAGTCCAGTTGTTGAGGTTTTGATCAATAAGGTCCCTCAGTCATAGACTTTAAAAACTCTGTCTTGGCTTTAAAAGTTGCTTGAAAGTTTTGGATTTTGCCTCCAACAGAGTTTCAAGATCCTGAAGTGATGTACTGAGTTGTTGTGTGGGAGGATGTGCAGTGTTTCTTTGGCTCAGAGTCTCACTTACCAACAGCTTTAAGAACATTCCAAAGCAAATGGAAAACATCCGAACAAACAAGTGGTTAACACCATCCTCGCAGAGCTGCAGCACAGAGAGCAGCTCCCTACACTCAGATCACAGTCTTTAGATGCTAAAATTCATGCTTTTTAATTTGTTTTTACCTTCAAGTGAGATGATTGTTGTCTATACATGAATTCACCTACCAAACTGCCTACAAATAGCAGTAACATTTTGTTGGTTGTCAGTCATTATCTGTGCAAAAAGCATCTTATAAATGTAGATCAGTGTCTTTTCTATCTGTTCTAAGTCTACTCTTCCTCATACCAAGGCTAATTCCCCTGGTCTGGGCGGACAAAGCACAGGATTTGACACATCTGTTAAGCTCTGAATTTGCTGGTCCACCCACGTTCAAACAGCACTGTGCTTCCTGTTGAACAAAGTATCAAACAAAACCTTCTTTGAAGGATTTTCTCCACATTTTAGCTTTGTAAAGGCCCAAAATTAGTAACCAGACATGACTCACTTGCCTTGAAACCTTTAGACTTATGACTATGTGGATTTGGAGTTTGATTTTTCCACAAGAAGACATTTCGTGGTTGTTTCTGTTATGTCTTTCTTGCATACTTCCTGGCTTTTATCAGCTCTGAGAGTTGTTTTGGGTGTATACTTGACATGGTTCTTGTGTTCAAGTAAACAGCAGTCACTCCCCATGTGACGAACAAATGATTCAATGCTGCTTTACTGCTTCATAATATAGCATTTAGTAATAACAAACCAGATAAGTGTATCTCACACTTTAAATTTAGCAGCATCTGAGACTCCTCCCACCTCCTTCCTCTGTGTGCCACTCATGTGGTGTCATGTATGACTGGGAATCCAGTATCACAGTGTAATTTGGCAGATAACTGGGCTTTCAGTTTCTTGCTGTGTGTTTAGCTTGCCGATAATGTGTGTGTGGTTTCTTGGAAACACGTTGCATGTCAGTCAGTGAGTCTTAACAAACATTCCAGAGAAACGTCCCATGACTTTAACCAGTTAGCTGTAAGTCCTGGGCAGACAGGAACTAGGACAGCCTGTGGTGTGTTTTCAGGATGATCAAAGTCTGGTGGTTTTAATGGTCCCTCAGTCTCCTCTGAAGGCTGTTTAAATGACTCTTGGTCTTTCCTGAACTTATATTAGCTTCTTGTTTCCTTGCTTTTCTGAGACCACAGTGTCACAGTGTGATATATGTAAACAGCTAAACACAGAGATAAGCAGAAAAAAAGAGGATTTACTGATTTTACTGGCTAAGTGATGCCTCGTGCTGGCAGGGAGACACTCAGTCTGAACCAGTTTCATCTCATCACAAGATGCAGGACGTTTGTGGGTACACATGCTTGTTTATCACAAATGTAAATGGACTGCATTGTATTTATATATTTTTTGGTCCGAGCGACCACAGGAAGTAATTTGGGGTTTAGTGTTGCCCAAAGACAGACTGGAGGAGCTGGAGATTTTACCGTCGACCCTCAGATAAGTGCACAGCCTGCTCTGCCTCCTCAGCCACAGGGATGGTGTGTTTAAGTCCTGTCTACCAAAAGGCATCTGCCTGTTTTTTTTATAACTGGTTTCAACCAGGGATGTGATTAAAAAGATGATTCAAAGAGGGACAGAGGGTGTAAAACAGTGAAAATGAAACTTAACTTAAGCTGACTTTATCTGATCTTCAATTCATTGTGGTTGCTTTCTGAATTGAAAATAACAGCAGATGACTCTAAAACAGAAAATACTGTTTGATACTGATGTAGCAGTGTCAAACAGTATCAAAATCATGGAGAAGATGAGGCCCTGTTGAATGTGTCATAAGTCACTGAGGTCCTGACTTGAACCAGTCTTAAATACAAACCTAGCCAGATGTTAGCCTGAATCCTTCACGATGGTTCTGTCTTATCTATATCTATACAAACATCTGCTGAAACTAATCATGAGAACCCCACTAATTTAAGCAAGAGACATTCTTTCTCGACCATTTCACTGAATAACTGGAAAAATTTATACATTGCAACATCCTCAACTGACTTTTATGACTCTTAACACTAATTTTCTGACTTATCACACAGCGGCACGAGCAGGTCAAGATTTCCGCTGCCATTAGCTGAGTCCCAGGAGCATGATTTATGATTTTTTACAGTCTGTTTCATCCTCCCACTCTTTTCCCTGTTCCAATTCAAAGTACAAAGTGTGTAAAGTTCAAAGTCATTTCTTTGGGAGATAAAAACTTGCCAAATTGAACTGGGAAGTTCAAAACTTAAAAGGTCATTTTAGCTCGTATCCTTTGCCATCGTCGATGCATGCACCTGTATGTGGTTCTAACACAGATACTTGGATTAGTATGTGGGTCACAGTAATGCTAAGTACGTCTCAGCATGATGAGTTCATTGCATCACACGTTAAAGCTAATGCAACATTAGCCTAAATTGTCATTACTGTAATATAGCTGAGGAGCACAGTGATGCTTAACCTAAAAACATCCACCTTTTTGGACCTATTTTTATTTAAATAGCTAAATGGAAAAGCTTTTAAAGAAAACTTTTAGGCCAAAATGCATGTATGCATTTGTGAATTTGTTAGCGGATCAAACAAACTGAAAAATGTCAAGAATGTCCAGAAAAGGCAAAAATTTAAACACTTAAATTGCAACAAGTTGTTCTTAGTCAGTAGCTTCAGTGGATGTAAAAGGGTTAAAAATCAAACCCCAAACTGCACAGCATACCAAGTGCAACCTCCACAGTTGCAAAAAGTTTGAATCCACCTTCATCATCTGTAAGCAGGAGGAAGCTGGAGCGCCCCCGAGGAAACCCACACAAGCATTGGGAGAACATGCAGAGGCTACACAGAAAGTCCCCGCCCCAGCCGAGAATCAAATCCAGGACCATCTCGCTGTGAGGCAACAGTGCTAACCGCCGAGCCATCGCGCTGCCCCTCAAACAGAATGTAAGATTGTGTAATGAGTGTGGGAGTTGTATTCTGTCCCAGACTACACTGCGGCATGTGTTGGGAAACCTTGGCTGAGTGCTGTGTTTGTAAGGGCTGTCTGTCTGTATTGGGCCTGTGGGAAAAAAAGAGCGCTGCCTCCAGGAAAAAAATCCTGTCGTGTTTGTTTCCACAATAAGCCAATCTTAGTGCGTCTCCGTGAACACACCCTCCAATCTCGGGCCTTTTTCTCACGTTCTAACTTTACACGCAGGAGCACACTGTATTAAAGTGTATTTCATTTCACATAAAACTTATAAATTGAAAAATGACACTTTTAAGGACTCTGATCTGACATGAGCTAACATTTAAAACCACAACTGAAGAGACACAACTGGGTGTAATATAGCAAAGGACTTTAAAAGGAGGGTTATTTGTTGTTGTAGTTGAACATGTCCTCCTTTTTTGTCCTTAAAAATCCTTTCAGCACATCGTTGAGAGCTGAGAAAACAGTCCTAACATTTACAGAAGTCTTCCTCTTTTCAGTTCTTCTCAGTTCCACTAAATCATCTGGTTTGAGTCTCCTCTTACAGAAATAAGTTTAAATTTTGAAAAACACATTTACTTGCTTTCTGTTAGGAGTTAGATAAGATAACACTTTATCATAAGTCTGTTTAAAGGCCAAAGGATGTTAGCTTAGCTGAGCATAAAACATGAAAGCAAAGGGAAACAGCTAGCCTGACTGTCACAAGGTAACAAAATCCATCTGTCAGCATCTTAAAAGCTCTCCAATTATCACTTGAGGTTTTGTTTGTTCAATCTGTTCTGTAACCAAACTGTAAAAACAGCAATTTGTGGTTTTAGAGGGTTTTCTGTTGTCAGCGTTTCTTGCCTCAAGTGTAAAAACTGTCAGGCTAGCTGTTGCCTCCTGTTTTTAATGGTAAGCTAGGATAGCTGATTGATGGCTTCTGCTTTGTATTTCACTTTTTTGCAATGTGCTGCTCATGTTTAAAACTCGTTACCCAGATGAGAATAAAAGTGTTCATCACTGTTTTGTTTTTGGCAGCCATCTTAGTTTTAGTCTTAGTCTTTTGGATGAAAATGATTATTAGTTTTAGTCACATTTTAGTCATAATTATATGTGATAGTTTTAGTCCAGTTTTAGTCGATGAAAACTCAAAAAGGTTTTAGTCTAGTTTTAGTCATTTCGTCATTTCCGACCACCAGGCCCCATTGTTGACGCTGCTGCCATGGTCCATCAGTGTGTTGTGCAGAATGTGCGCTGCATGCCAGTTGGTGCACGTGACCGAAC
>JAPZDV010000003.1:19415476-19470393 GCA_029814665.1 Acanthurus lineatus
CAGTCTCGTCTCGTCAACGAAAACTCACACACACGACTCGTCATGTTTTCGTCATCAAAGATCCACGTTTAGCTCGTTACCGTCTCATTATCGTTATGAAAAAAAAGGAACGTTGACGAAATAATCGTCATCGTTGACAAAAAAAACACTGGTTCATCATATCCTTTTTTTTTAACCTATAAATAATCTCAGGACCTCTTTGATTAGTATCAGGAACTGGAACCATGTGTAGGACTTAGCCCACAAATACAGGTTATACAAGATGATGGAATTACAGCAGTCGACATTTGGATCTTTTATGGGACAAATTTAGTGACAAAAGTTCATAGTCCCAACATGACAAAAGATTTCTACTTCCCAGCAGCACTTCAAAAGAAAACTTACATATCCAAACAAGAATTTTCTCACTCAGCATTTATGCAGAAACTAGGCAAGCGTTCATCTTGGTTAAAAAATACAGAAGTGTGTTTCCACAGGAGGAAGTCACCGCATTAATCTCATTGAGACTTTGAGCGAGAACATTTTGGTTGATACTTCCAAACATTTGCAGCAGTGACATTGTAACCCTTCCCCCTCCACTAGCACATCTACTTTTGAGCAAGGCATCAAAAGCTGAACGAAACAAGCTGCAGGGAAGTCACCTTGGCTTTAGCCACAACTTCTGCTTTTAATTCCTCTGTGTGATGGTGAAAATGTGCTGAATTCCCCTGTCTTTTTGTGCATGCCAGCTTTTAATGCTTCTGCATAATGTCCTGTATTATAAATACATGAAACATGAAAGAGGAAAGAAGAAAGATGACGAATGTCTTCTGCAAGTGGGCGGTGATCTGGATTGTCTCACTGAATGTGGCTTTAATTTTAACTTTCCAGTTTTTTTGGTATTGTCTGAATGGTCCTTGTACTGCTTTTAGTGCTTCATTGTGGAATAAAGTTCAATGTTATTTTAATCAGTGGTCTCAAGTGTTTATTTCCTGCAGTAGCCATGTTTCCAGGCGGATATTTCAATGCAAATTCTAAAATATTGCATCTGAAAGGTTAACAGAAACAGCTACAGTTTAAAAATAAACTTCTGAGATTTTTATGGAAAAGTTGTCACCCCTGCTTTTTGGTGTTTTTCTCTTTTGTTTACAAAGAAGAACAAGAAGCATGTTTCTGCTGTCGTCATCTTCCAGAATATTCCCCTAAAGCGTCAAAACATGGCCTGTAATAACAGCAGGTATGTGTGGTCTGAGGAGAACAATCGTTCTTTGGTCCTTTCAAACAAAACAGCCATCTCTTTCAGACTCACAGCTTCTATTTCTGCTCTGTTTATTAGCCATGTACAATTTTTGATGCACTTTTGCTGAATTTAGCCCAGTTTGTTTACTTTAAAACAATAATGGACATGAACTGAATAAAGTTGTTCATTTTTCTGACATTTCAATATGATACAGTTATTTTGGTATGAATGAATTAAACCTCAAAGATTGTTTGGTCTTTATGTCTTGCAATGTTTATCCATATTTTCTGTTACATTATTAGCTTATTCCAAATAATTGAGCTACATTTACACTGCTTGGACTCCTCCAAGGTGAGAGGAAGTAAGAACTTAAAGACAAGTTGTCCAGAAAACGCCAGAAAAATAAACCATAGTAAGCTGTTTTTCAAACACTTTGCTGTTGAGGAGCGTTCAAAGACACCTGTGTGAGTTGTTGTATCATCCACTTTGGTCCGGACTGAAATATCACAACAGCTATGATCAAGAAATCATGTGCAGTTATTTTTTTATCCCCAGAGGATGAAACCTAGTGCCAATTTGAATAACTCGTGCACCTTCTTGTATTATCATAGATATTTTTACAGCTGTGTGTCCTGTTGGTTGTGCTAAATAAACCGAACACAGTGTTGGCGTCTTCAGACGGGGACTCCCACAGAGCAAACAAGGCAAAAAAATCATATAATGAAAAGATCAAGTGAGATTAGTTGTTATCCAGAATTTTTTGCTTATACAGTATTTTTGATTTCCTCCACTTCCTTCCCTCTGGATTTAAGTGTTTCAGTCAATGTGTGCATTTTGCTTAAGCAGCAGCTCATGAGTGAACTTTATCACTGATCCTGGTGCTGTGAGTTCACTCCATTGTTCATAAAGGTCAGTGGTAGATGTGCTCACCCTCAACCATTGTTGAATGTGTCCATGTACCTTAACATGCCTCTGTGTCTATGATCTATTTTAACACTGATGACAAACAGAGAGCTCCATTCATGATGAGGTTTCCTCTGGTGCAGCTCAGAGGGGAGGACTGTCAGAAGGTGGGTGTGACCAAAAACTACAAACATGTATTACACTGCAAGTCTCGCACCCTCCTCAGAATTGAATGGTGGAGCTGCAGTGGACAAGTCTGGTGCAGCAATTAAGAAAGTTAGTGAGGAGAGAGAGAGAGACAGACAGGCAGACGCGCACGCACAGTGAAAATGCGCACCTGGTTTGCGGTGAATTCAGGGAGATTTTTTTCACCGCAGTGCAAAAGTGAAAGAAAATGTGTCAGTTCGAATATTTGCGCAGATGCGCGCCCAGCAAACGTTGGCTGAGTTTTAAGGAAAAGACGTGCAAAGTTTGCACCTGACTGCCAGTGATGTGGGGTAAGTCCGCCAGTCCATTTTTTTTTTTTTTTTAGATCAGTCAAACGCGTAAAACTCAAATAAGTTTTCTACTTTACATCTGTGCTCCTTTCAAAGCCCAAACGAGGAAGCAGTTTATGACTTTGGCAAAATCCTGCCCTCACTACGATTGAATTTGTGCAATTTCTCACAGTTATTTTAACACTGTCATTGCACAGAATTGGACTTTGCAAAACTGTCAACTGCTGTAATAAGTTCAGAGAAGTTTGAGGGTCGTGCAGCGCTCAGTCATGCGTAATGGGCGGTTTGCAAAGATAAAAGGAAGTGTGCGGTGTCAGAGACAGAGATAGTAACCCGTTCTTCCTCTTCCTTTTGTATTTTTTTAAAAAGTCTTTGAATGACTTGCTCTGAAACGTTTCTCTCTGACTCTGTTGCTCTCATTTTTTTAAAATTATTTTTATTGTTTTATTTTTTTTTGGCTGGTGACATGAATGCATAATTAGCGTCATGCGATCAGGGGCCGGTTATTATTAACCGGTGACTTGTGTGAACTTCACTGATCTTTTTATAGTCTGATCCTCATATCATGTGAAGTTTGGTTGGGTGGCGTCACCTCCTGGAAAGAGTCTCGCCAAAACGCAGCAGTGGGCGTCACTTAAGAACTGTGAGCCACTGTATGAGCGGAGTGACTGGGAGACGCTGCGTCCAGGTGCTGTCGGAGACGAGTAAGACTGCATTCATGTGCTTTTGTTAAACAGTTATTACAAAACAAAACTTGTTTGCTGTTGGGAATAGACTTAAAATGGGCTACCTATTGATGCAGCATGGGAATCATTAAAAGACAGCTGAACATATGGGGCTAATGTAAAGTTTAAGTGGACAGAAACTTCAATTTGTGACACATTTATGTTAAAATAAAGCATCAAACTGAAGCTTCTCCTCACTAAATTCAATGTTTTACAATTGCAAAGGAAAAGAAGGCTGCTAATTTAGGAAATAATCCTATTTAAAGATCCATTTGGTGGCTGTTCCAGCACTTCAAATGAACCGCATGACCATCCTCAGCAGTTCAGGCCCAGCTCCCATTGAATTCTGGGTGTTTTCATTTAAACATTTGGTGGCACTTTAAGGACTTCTCATCCATGTTTGCATAATATCCTCACTTCTCAGAAAAAAACTGGCTTACACTTTCTTTCCAAAGTGACTTAATCCCACAATTATTGGCTGAACTGAGCAGCAGCCTCCCTTTTAACAAGGAGGAGATTGTTGAAGCCACCTACACTAGAGCAAACAGAGCAAGGCAAAATGAATATGGAGAATAATGTGCAAACAAATAACAATTTGAGCACTCAAAAGAGCCAGATGGTGGCCCTGTGTGTCTCACGTGCCGCCATGTTGGATGTGAGTTGCTCAATGAGGTGGCATTTTTTAAAAAGTCTAATTTCAATTATGAAAGTTAAATGTTTAACATCCAAAATTGCAGTTTAACCAAAGCTGTGGCACTGTTTTAATATTTCCAACAGTATTTGAACTCATCACCACAGACTTTTTTTTTCCTTATAATTTCCACCTGCTGTATTTGCACAACTTTTCAGGTGCAAAAAAGTCTTACTTCTTCTTTTCTTTAATCGAGAACTTAAAAATTCAAATTAATATTCTTCAGATAAAATTGCTCAACTTTTTTATTCAATTTCCGCATTTCCTTTTGCTTAATGTCATGTCACAACCTCATGTCTCCATCATTTGGACCCATTAAATGTAAAGATGTAGCTGAACCCTGCATGGTGGTGTAGTGTGTGTGAGAGAGTTTCATAATGAGTGACATGGGGTTTCCCTGCCCCCTGTTTCCTCCATTCATGTGGCTGGGAGACAAAAAAGTACAAAGCTGTCAACCCGGATATGAGCTGAATATTAAGAGAGTCTGTTTGAGGGAGAGAGAGGAAGAGAGACAGTGCATGCGAGAGAGTGAGCGGGAGTGTCAAAGTGTGTGTGTGTGTGTGTGTGTGTGTGTGTGTCACAGGGGGAAACAGTGTGTTTAAAAGAGAGACAATAGTAGGGAGTGCTGTTTGCATGTTCTGTTTATACAAGCTTTATTTGAGGAGGCTTGTTCTTTGAGTTTGTGTATCACATTCCCTGTGTGTATTTGAGTGTGTGTGTGTGTGTTTGAGTGTGTGTGCGCGCGTGTGTGTGTGCATGTAATATGAAGACAGCAGCGCCGTCATTTCCTCATTGTGTTTCCTAGTGACCTCAGCAGTGCAGACTTCCTCTTGCCACTTGGCACCATTTTGCGTCCCCAGCAGCTAAAGATGATGCTCGGCAGGATGTTCGTCTGATGTTAATCAAAGTCACATCTCATATATTTTAGGCACAGACACGAGATGACAGATAACACGTGCAATATCTCCAGCCTTGCATACATGCAGCTGACTGTGATTTCCTTGTAGATATTCCAGCTGAAGCCCAAAGTTTTTTAGGCCAAAATGTGAAATGTTCTCTGGCTTCAACTTCTCAAGTGTCAGAATTTGCTGTTTTGGTCCATTTTACATCACTGTAAACTTATCTTTGGGTCTTCATAAGATGAGACTTTTAAACTTACCACCTTATTCTCTTTTAAGTAATACTTTGTGTTTAAGTGACAAAACTAATAATAATTTAATTTTTACTACATTTACAATGAAATAATCATTACATGCAGCCACACTGACTTGCCTTTCATACCTGAGTCTGCAGTATAAATCTATACACCTCCTGTGAGTAAAGACCTTTTCACCATGTTGAAGCCACACCTTTGTTATAACCATGGTCACGGTAAAGAATGCCCTCTCCAGTTCATCTATGATGCTCAGCCATTGTGTTGTGACTCGGTGAGCATGGAAATGAACTCGAAGCAGGAACTCGCTGATTATAGGCTGCTCTGTGTGCTTTGCCTCCGCATAGACAAATTAGAGGAAATGTAAACGAGATGTGTTGCCATGGAGACACAGGCAGGGGCAGAGAAAGGTGAGAGACAAAGGTGTGAGGTTCATTTCAATTCTGATTTCACTCGTCACAGCCAGGTGAGATTCAGGTTCAGGTGAGATTCAATATGTTTCATCCCCAGGTCATGTGATGCTGCTTCTAGAGCTGCCATGGCCGCCAAAGGATTTCCAAAGGACCTCACATGTTTCATGTTTTTGGGTGATACAAGGAACTCTGATTAGGAAAATTACATTTGAGTGTTCATTAGCGAATTTTAGGTGTTCACTTTGCCTTTTAAAGTGATGTGGCAAACTTGGTAGCAAACAGCTGCTTGAAATTAAAATCCAATCAGAAACAATCAACATTCAAATCACAAAATCAAAACAATAAGCTGAGAGATGCTAAAGTGCATTTTGGAGGATCAGGTTATAATTCTCTGTTGGCTTTACCATTGCGAGAAACCCTGTTAAATATACATATAGTCATTGAATTCATTACGATAAATGTTAATTATAGCAGCTTTAAGTCACTCAGCACCACCCAAATTTAGATGAGGCTAGACTGTTTTTTTTTTTTTGAACTACCTCAGTTGTTAGGTGGCTTTGCCCTTGCAGTCAGCAGATGTCTGTGGAGGCTATTTCTGCGCTGTACGTTGCAGAAAGAGATGCAAACTACACATGGTTCATTCAAATGAAAGTAAACCCTGCGTCTGTTTGTGCAGCGGCAAAACCAAATGAGTAGGCAGCTTTTCCATCACATACAAGAACACATACTGAAAATAGCTTCAAGTCATCTCACTGTCACATTTTTAATCTTTGCTGGTTCAAATTTGGCCTGAATCATCGCATCTAGACATGAAACTGCCTTGACTCAGGGATGATATTGACTTTTAGCTGTGCTAAGCATAGATGGGATACAGTGTGTTTGACTGGATACCTCACTCATTAAAACCTGAAGCCTTCAACCTGAAAGGATATTAGCTGGATTTCATATCTGTGCATGCTAGAGTTAGGTAGCAATTAGCCTAGCTTAGCTTAAATACTGGAAACAAGGGGAATCAGCTAGCATGGCTCAGCCTGCATGACTTCAGGAAGTCACTACGCTTGACTGCTGTTGGTCAGGAAACAGTTTCAGCACATACATCCCCCAAAACCACACATTATGTCTTAAACATTTCTTTTTGAGTAAGAGAACATATTGCAGTATGTAATTAATAAGCATTGGAGTTGTGGTTAGATGTACTTTTGAATTTTGATAAAAGACAGGCTAATTATTTCCCTCGGCCTCCAGCCTTTATGCTAAGCTAATCTCCTTTGGTCATCATTTTTAGTGTACTGAGAGATGAATCTTCTCAACAAACTCTCCTCAAGAAAGCAAATAAATATATTTCTGAAAACGCTGCGACTTTTTCAAGGGGAAGCACCAAATTCAAGAAATGCACATGAATGACATTTAATGGAAGGGGTGGTCCACTCCCACACAGGAATCACAGCTTCCTTTTGTTTGATCAGCAACTTTTTCAATAAACTACTACTGTCTTCCACTGCAAAGTAAGAGGAAGAGGAAGAAAGACCTGCAGATGGTCAAACATGGCTAATGAAATTCAATAGAGATGTAATTTCAGTGTGCAAGCGCTCCTCACTTATCCAGTCCAGCAACGTCACACCCCTGTTGGTGGATGTAGACCTTAAACAGTCTCCAGTGTCACAGAAAGTGTACAGTGCGTGCATCACCACAGTGCATGTAAAGGCAAGCACATGCATCACTTGCAGCACAGGGACAGTAGCACTTCCTCTTCTGTCACTGAGTTGATTTTGACTTAATGCTTCTGTGAAGCAAAAAAAAAAAAAAATCCCTATCTCTAACATCTTAGCTTTTCAGGAAATAATAATAGCAGCCTTTTTTTTGAAGCCTGCAAGATGTTGTGTGTTATCTGTAATATTTTTCAGCAGGGTTTGAGTGTTTTTGAAAGCCTGAGGGTTAATGAGAAACAAACCATGCAACATGAAAACATGCAAACCACAAAATTTGTTTTATGCAACATTTCCACAGAACTAATACTTTTGTCATGTAATAGTGTGTTAAAGAGTTTAGAAAATTGAATGCCAAAGTAAGGACTTTTTCTTGGAGAATGTTTATGCATGTGTGTCAATTCTTATGGGGGTGTTTGTGCATTCAAAAAATGTGTGTGCAGTGTGTGTGTGTGTGTGCATGCTTGTTGTCAGCTGGGAGATTTTATGCTTTTATTTTGTAGGTAAAGTGAAAGAGACAGGCTGTCAGCAGCATTCCTATCTTATCACACTGTGTTTTGCACAGTTGTATCATATTCTTTGATAACTTGCTGAGCATGTGAATTTCTTGGGTGGCTTCTTATCACCGGTGTGTGTGTGTGTGTTACTGCACCTTTAACATGGAGTGTGAGAGAAGGTTATGCTTTCATTCCTGTCTGTTTCTGAGAAAGATATCTCAGAATGTTTCAAATTTCAGTGCAAGAAATCAGCTTGTGGGAATTTGTTGAGATTTCAACCACAGATTATTATAATTTACTCCTTTGTCTTGGTGGCACTGAAGAAACCTTCGTCAGAAACTTCATCTTGACTGCATAGGTTCAAAAAGCATTGTGGGGTTTTGTCAGTGTTGTCAAACCTGAGCCTGAACTCTGCTAAGATCAAAGCTGCTCATGCTAAATAGTGTCTGAAGAGATGAAAGGGATAAACAGTCATGCAGACTTGCAAGAACAAGACTTTAAGAAAAGAACATTTATTATTTAAGAGAAACATGACTTTAAATCTGCAGTGGAGACTCATATTATTTCCTTTTTCTATTTAGTGGCTGTTTTGTCTCTCTTCCTCTCTGTATATATTTATATACTGCATGTTGAATGTTTTAAGTTATTTGAATATCTCTTGCTGACTTTGCATTTGATTTGAGTTGCAACTGCAGTTTTTTTATTTGAGACAGTGGCAGAAAGTTGAATCTTCAGGCCCATTCCAGTGGTAAAGACCACTAATATTAGTGAACTGTAGTAATATGAGGAAACTGTGTGAAGGCTGCAGGTTTTTGCAGAGTCATTTTGTCTCTGCAGAGGTTTTGACTCTGCAGTGTGGCTTGTAGAGTGTCTGGACATTGAGACAATCAGGAACTGGTCTCTCTTCACTCTCAGTAAAGTCAGAGAAACTGAAGTGACTTCAGCAACTACAACTGCATTCTTGTCATGCCTCAATGAGCAACACTCCCATGTTTGTTATCAGGGGCTGAACTTTGAAACAAATCCTGTTCCTGAATTGACAGTTAATTGTAGCAATAACAGTTCCCTCACACCCATAATACACACCGTTCTCGTTGAGCAACCACGCTGGTTTACAGTCAGCCACTGGTTTCCAGTAAGATGCTGCAACAGTGTGCAGCTGGGTGGATGGAGGATGGGCGATAGTTCGTGTGAGGATGCAACTGAGGGGTTAACTGTCTCACACTGTGCAACTTATCGATAATTTAACGGCTGCCACAAGTGCACAGTACACTACTACTGTGGGGTTTTTAGTCAGCGCTACTGGTTTCCAGTAAAGACCTGCACCCAGTGGCTTCACAGTAGAGGAAGTGGTGGTGGTGGAGCCTGAAACTTCATAAAAGAAAGTTTTCACGCGTCAATTGGTTATCTTTTCATGCAAAAAGGGTTTTGCCTCACATGCATTTACATATCTGCACTTTTAAAAAAAATTCATTGAGCTGATATCACAGTGACTCTCTGTGAGCGCAGGTAATGAAAGAAAGGTCAAAGGTCAAAACCACAGCACACTACAATGAACAGAGCAAATGTCAGTTTTATGCAGAGTAGTAGCACCACATGATCGCACAGTTCTCATCATTCATTCATTCAGTCATTCATTCTTTCATTCATTCACTCTGGGCTGACAGATTGTTTTTATGTTAAAACAGCAAAAATTAAACAATCTTCAGCTTAATGTTTAAAGTTTTTTGAGAACACAACAGTCAGTAAAGGTTGGAAAATACAAAGTTTATAGTAGAAAAAACATCCTAATATTATCTCTTTTTTTTTGGAGAACAGTATTTAGTACGTTTTAGTTTGTGAATAAGGTGAAGCAAACGTCTCCATTCTTTACACAGGCTTATAGCGACACATAGTGGATAATCACATGCATTACACCAAAGTTCACGGCTCCATATTTGCAAGCAGATATGGTTCTCACTTTTGTACGTAAATATAAAACATTGCACTTAATTAACAACACCAACACGGGCCAGTGAAAGTTTAGGGTGGTTTTATATGATAAGATTTTTACTTTTAAGACATCAGCTTTTGGCGGGGAGACTGATGGTGGGAGCTTTTTGACATCTTTTACACTAAATGATCACTTGATTGATTAAAACCTGGACTTTATGTTTTAATCAAAGACTAAAGTAATGATTTATAGCAGCCCTGCACACCAGCCTCCAGGTTTCATGAGTGATTCAAATCAGCCAATCTCTCAGCCTCAAATGAACAGGACTTCTCTGCCTCCACCTGCTGGTTGAACTTGAAAACTGCAAAATTTGAGATCTTTCAACCCTTAAACTAAGATATCTCATGGAAGCATTTTAATAATGTTAACAACTTTTACTCTACAACTTCTCAGTTTGATCTCAAATATGTTTACCGGTCGTTGGATTGTACATGTGTTGTTATTTATTTTAGCCCTGTAAGGTTCGTATATTGATTTACTGTTGATGGCTGTTGGGCCTTGACACTAAAGAATTAGGCCTCTATATTAATAAATAAAATGTTTTGAGTGTCTGAGTCAAGATGTTCAGGACTGTGGCTCATTTTTTAATCTCTTACCCCTTTGAGGAAGGCTGTTAGATACATTTTGATAATAAAAAATAAACTACATGCTTTAAAAGGCACTCAATATGCATATTTATTCATACCATATTAACATAATTGAGAGAAAATATAACTTTAATAAATTTGTAGCTGCTTTCTTAATCTGTTTGGGAAATTTTTGGAGACTGTGTTTTTCTCTTAACATCCAACCGACAACTAAAAATTTTAAAGAAGACAAAATACTCACAAGTCCAGGGACCAAAAAATGTGCCTTTTGTCTTCAGTGACATTTATTGCCAGAAGAGGGCAGTGTTTTCCACATCATCCCTGTCAGCTCAGCGTCTGTGTGCTGGAATTAAGGCTCAGCGTGTTTGTGCCCCCCAGCACAAAATCAGTGGATTCTTTCAAATGCTGCCATTTCCAGAGGGTGAACGTTTGAAGCCCCGCCCCCCCAAGGAATGGCTGGTATTGATTGGTTGGCGGGTGCCAGCTGGTGATATTGATTGGCATACTTAGAGGCAACAATGAAAGAAAGCAGTGAGAAACAGTCAGGTTTTGTTTCACACAGTAGAGCAGCTCAGTGAGGACAGAGACAGCTGTGGCCATGCATTAGGCTAATTTAATGTGAGTGTATGTGTGTTTGTGTGTGTGTTACACACACAAACTCATTGACTGAGCTGCAGTTGAAGCTTTTTAGTAATAATGGAATGGACGGTCAGCTGCATCTGTTCAGGGCCCTGCTCAGGATGTAAATGAAGTATATTATTTAAAGGAATATTCCATTTAAATTCTACAAAAAGCTTTTCGAGCTAGAAGGCTTGAAGTATCTTAAAAATCATGCAAAATCTCTGAGACCCCCCCCCCCATCAACTTCTCTCTTTCTTTGTCACATATGCACATAAACACTGACAAGTAAGGCTTATTGCAAAAACAACATTTTGAATTTAATAGTCACAAAGGCACAAGATAAGACACTGAATATATTTGCAAATCAACTAAATTGAGAGAAGAAGAAGAGGAAGTAGGAGGGAGTGATTAAAGAAGTGAGGATTGTATGAAACACAGACACAGACAGATGCAGCAGAGTGAGTTTCATTTTTCCCTGAACAAAACAGATATATTTTGATTCATTTGCCACATGAAAAGTTTTCAAACCCCAGGCTGCTGCACAGCTGCAATACCTATACAGCTCAACAGGGGGCAGTGGCCTTACATTTTGGGGAAAGCTGATTGACAGCATGAAACACACAGGGCTTGTGTGCCACTTGTGCCTTCTTGGAGGGCTTTCCGACCGCAATTTAATCTCCAGAAAGAATGCAACGCTACGAAACAGCAGCCATGCACGATACAATGGCTCTTTGAGCTAAATGCTCAAACGAGTGCAGCTCAACTCTCTGAGTGCTTCTGCAGAAAGTTTGGAGTTACTGACTCGTGGTAAAAAATGCAAGTCAGCACTGTCTGTGGTAATGGACCTACATGCGGTCATTTCTCTCCGTGGAACAAGCGTCCCTCTGCTTCACCATGCTGCTGTTTCCACCCTCTGAAAAAGGCAGCAGTAACTTTGAGTCTCCATGGATGTTTTAAGAGCCTAAATTGAGACAGAAGTAGCTGATGACCGTCCATTTTCTCAGACAGTGCTGCTGACTTGCAATTTTTAAACACCTTAAACAGAAATACCACCAAAGGTAGTAAATACAGACTTTATTCATGGTAACTCAGAGTGTTGAACCGCTGCTGCTCAGCTGCTGTTGTCCAATAAAATCAAAACTGTTTGAAAACTTCTTTTCAAACTCACAACAGTTGAGCATTCATTCATTCTTTGGGCGGTACAAACCACCGGTACAATCTACTAGTATATCTTTAAATTTATAAAATATTAAGATAATAAAACTGTCTGGATAACAGGATTTTGTTGTTCAGTGAACACAGTGATGCAGTGAAATGGGTCAATTTCAGCATGAAATCTGCTAATTTTCCTGTTTCACTCCCATGAAGACCACTTCAATACTTTTCTGTATTTTTTGAAGTAGCTTCTGTTGTCTCCTCATCTTAGTTATATTTTGAAGTAAATGGAGTTACTCCCCATTATTTATTTAAATTGCAACCACAATGTTGGGTTAAATTTTTTTTTTTCACACAAACAGCAGACAGATGAGTCTGTGTTTGTCTTTTGGTTTGACTCCGCTGTGATTGACTGACTTATAAATGTTATTTTGGAAAGCTAGATGTGAAAGTCAGACCAGGTAATGCTCTTTTGTTTCCAGTCAGAAAGTGTGAATCAGATGTCGCGTCTCCTGGCTTGTTGTGCTCATGAATATGAAGAAGAGCAGCAGGCGTTCAGGCTGATGTCTGATCTCTGAGCTCTGATGAAACTTAGACTCATCCTTTAAGCCTCGGAGGCGTCTTTATCACAGATTACCTCCTGGGGTGACTCAAAAATTACAAACTGATCATTAGTAATCAATAAGTGCACTGATCCTACTTTAACAGCTTATTAAACTTGTGAAATTTTACATTATTTTGTTCTTCAAGGCTCATAAATTTCTGTATTTATACCAGAGCTGCATTTTCAAGTTAATTAGTATGCAGTTTATTGTCTTGATGAATAGATTTTCTTAATTAATCAGCATCAGAAAATGGGGAAAAGAACAAGATGATGTCATTAAATGTCTTCTTTTGTTTGATCAACAGTCAAAAAATAATCAGTATTTAATATTTTGCAATTTAAGATAAGTATAATTGACTTTAATTGTCATCAAAATAACTGCTGGTTAATTTTTCTGTTAACTAAGCGAATAAATAACTGATGTTTACAGCTCTAATTTTCATTTTTGTGACAGAAGTGACTAAGAAAAGGGTATTTCATGTACTTTAGTCATGTCTGGCTTTAAGTATGAGTGTCAGCAATGATGCCAATCCAGCATCCCAGATGAGTGTGATACTTTAATTAAAGTGAGATTTTCAATGCGACTGAGTCACTGTTGACCCTCGACCGAGACAAAGGCATCCCACCTGCAGCAGTGGCAGCAGCAGCAGCAGCCCCGGTGGTCCCACTCAGGCATTAATCATAGTGGAAACACATACACATTTTTTCTCTTTCTGTCCCAAACACTCAGCCCACAGGACCACACACACAAATCTGCAAATACACAGAAATACCTCCCACCCTGATATACAAACTCACAGGATGAAGACACCGTTGGCCCCCACACCGACTTGGGATAACCCACTTTTTCTGCGGGAAAGTGCCTCACTCCCCCCGCCCTCCCCCGCCGCTGTCTGTCCATGTGCCTTGGTGAGATAATCAGAAACACAATAGCGTCACCTGGAAATTAATAGTGTTTAGACTCCAGAGGAGGTGATTCAGACCCTCTGGTCCCTCTGACTAATGACCGAGACTCAGACCAGACATTCCCACACTGGATGGGGAAGGAGGTTTTGGGGGGGGTTGAGAGGGAAGATGAGGGAGGTGAGGCTGGGAATAAATTTTGCAGCGGCAGACAAGATAGAACAAACAACACAATGTTTGCCTGAGGCAATAAGTTTTTGCTACGCCACCATGCTGGTAACGGCCGTGCCTGGAGGCAGCATGTTTTTGGGTCGTCCATCCGTCTGTCAATTCATCCGTCTGTCCTGTTCTCCTCAACATGATATCTTGGGGGAATTTCTTCAAATTTTGCTTGTACTCAAAGATAACCTAAATAGATTTTGGTGGTCAGAGTTCATTGTGGCCTGAAAAGAAACAGCTTTTACCATAGATCGAGTATTTATATGCTAATAATGAAGGCATTTCTCAATGCTGTGACTCAGGAACAAAAGACAAGACTGTGATCATTTGGTCTGATAGTAAATTTGTGACGCTAAACTTGAGTTTAGTGTTTTCCTGATTGTATGTTTCTCGTAGTCTCTCAGAAGACAGCAAAATTCTGATGAAGACTGATGTTCCTCTTTGATGATGCAGTTTCTTTTAATGCAGTTGTTTTGTGTCTCCATTACTTAAGATTTCCATTTATATTGATATTTTTGTAGGATTTCCAGCATTCCTGCCTTGTAAACCTGAAAATCAACACTGAAATTTCTGCTAAAGCTGACGCATGCTGCCCATTCAGCTTCAGATGACTCACCTGTGTAGGCGCCTTTGTGACAGTGATTTACAGTATATGCTGCCTGAACTGTGGGTGTATCAGAAGCAAATTCTGCAGCATTATTTACTGTGTCACAGCTCAGTGTTTTCAGGATCCCACTGATATTCTACAAATGACAATGAAGTCCAGTGACAACAATGAGTGCCAATGCAAGAAACACTGTCTCCTATATGGATGAAAGTAAAGAGGCCATTTGCTTTGTCTGAAGAGCTTGTTGGATCGTCGGACGGCACCCCCCCTTCCTCACCTTTCAAACTTTTTGCATCCAAAAGTTCTTGCAGCTGTCTTAAGAGCGGAAAACCCAAAAATCACACCTGCTTTACAAAACTAATGATGAGGGGTGTGAAGGTGAGAAAGTCTGCAGGGCTTTCACTTCTCTCTCAAGCTTTCTTTTGTAAATTCTTTTGCACATCAGCTTCCGTCACATTTGGAAAAAAAAAACAACTTCAACATCAGTCAGGCCCTCAAGGAGCCTCTGTCTGAAAGTATGTGCTGTTTTATCCCTGCGTCTTGCCTCTCGCTATTTCTAGACGCACTTTTGCCTTCAGACGTGGTCAGACGACACGTCATGCAAGCTCGTTTGTTTCAAGCACATCTTGGCTCTAGGAGCTTGGAGGCTGATGAGATTTTATTGTGGAGGACTGGAGTTTGTATCAGCAGATACATTTTTTCCCCAAACTTAACAGGCTGTGGTCTGACACTAACCAAACCTTAACCTTTTACTTGCCAAGCCTAATCAAATTGCTCTTTACTGCAGGAGGACTGCAGTGTATTGATGAATGTCTCTGTTATTTTGTCCACCCCTGTATTTGCTAATGATGGATAAATGTCGGTGACATTAACAGAGAAAGAGTGGGTGCTGGTTCATTCCCACTAGCTGTGAAATCTCCGAGCCCTGCAGTGTTTCCATGGTAAAAAATACCAGACAAATTGTTCCACTTTGTCGACACGGTGACAGCAGCAAACAGCAACGGTACAGTAACTTCTTTGTTCAGAGGGCGCAGGAAGTTTAGTTTTAAGGGGAAGGAAAAGGACAGATGGAGGAAAGAACTTATGAAAATATTCAGCTGAAATAAAGGGATGTTTTACCTGTGATAGTGTAACTTGCTTTTAGAGGATTAGCTTGTTGTATATGTTTTTTTTACAGTTCTGTCTCAGTAGGTAAAAGACAGCAATGTTAATTATTTCTACTTTTTGTGTTTTATGTATAATCGTAATGCATCACAGCACACATTAAGAAAATTCACTCAAATAACAGACGACGACACAAAGCAGATTTATGTTTTCTTTTGTATCTCAGAGGACACTCACATGAAAAAGAGCAATGATTGATAAGTTTCCGGCTTTAAGTAGAAGGAGAAGAGCTATGCAGCTTTGTTACATGCAAGTCAACTCTTTAAGTTTTTATGCAGGAGGTTTGAAGTCAATGACTTTTGTGCTGTTCCCGTTTTGGGTCATTTAAAATTGAAAGTCAGCACCAGTGGTGTAATGTAGTGATGCTGTTCCCCAGTCCAAATATTTATCTTGTTCCCACATGCGCACACACACACACACACACACACACACAGTCTCTAAGGAGAGATGACGTGAGGATATCTAAGCACATCATCGCGAATGACAAACAAGATCACTGGACAAACAGATTTCCCAATTCACAGCAAGTCTTGCTCCTTTATAACTTATGAGAACAAAATAACCACATTAAATAAGTTTCTAAGTTGAGGGAATATTTACTTTTAATAAAACATTCATTTTTAGAACCTTTCAATCAGAAAAAAAACACATCATACTAAAAAATTACAAATACATTACAAATAAAATAGGCTGACCAAACGTTGTATATAAGGTAGGAGGATGGTATATATGCATTTTATATTTCACTCTCAATGACTTGATTTCAGTCAGATCAATACGTGCACTGTGTAAATAACGGTCATTTGGGGGGTGGCTCATGAGTAGATCCTCAGGACCGTCTGCACCTCCAACAGGGCCCCCTCTTCCCTGCCCTGCCCACCATTGGTCAGCACTGTCTGAGAAAATAGACCACATCAGCTTTGTTCAGTCATCCAGGACTGTGGGTTCCAACTCAACCAACACCCACCACATTTCATCTGATGTGTCACCCCCAGACTATTCCCCAGGCTCCCCCAAGATGAAGCAGGAGCTCAGTTGTCGCCATTTTGACAATGATGATAGCATTAATGCTGCCAGAGACAACTTTCTGAAGGTCCAAGATGTCGACTCTTAAGAAGATGGTCATCTGTTTGCTCCAAAAACACTTGACATAGTGTGTAAATGGGAAAGTTTACCACACTAAAATATAAATGTGCTTGGTTTTCTGAAAATGAGTACTTCCACATTAACAAATGAACTTATCAATCAGCCCTCATATAAAATAATGGGGACACAATGTGCTACCTTGCAGCCTTGTCTCATAGTCTCAGGCTAAAGTCACAATAAAATTACATGTTTGATCGTTTAATACGGTGAAATACATTATTTACACCAAATACACAAGAGGAAACAAAGTTTAGCTACCTGTCTGGATTGGAGCCCGACTGTTTTATGACTAACAACATTACTTTGACGCTACTTATTGTTCCTGTCTGGAAAAGCCCTCTTAAAATAGCTGAGTTTCGTTAAGAAGAGAAGAAGAAGAAGGCGGATGAAGGACGTGACAAAGCTCACTCTGTCTCTTTCCACTGACTGGCAGCATGAAGTCAGCAGTTGGACCCCCTCTCACCTGCTGAGTCACTGAGATGCCATGCAGACTGAAGCCGTCGAGGACTTTTTAGTTACTCAGCAGACACATGGGAGCGCTTGAACGTGTCAGTGCTAAAGTAGGAGAAAAGACTTTTGCACTTCCACCCTTCAGCAGAAACTCCACTCTGTACGTAAGTAATTATTAGGCCCATATTTAATCTTGAATTTTTCATTGAATTTAATATTGAATTGGCTTGCTTGTCCTGTAATTACTAAGCAACCGTAACAACCAGGCCTGTCTCGCAGTAAGAGTGATACACTGCAGAAGGGTTTGGAAGGTTTTTGTCTTTTTCTTTTAAATGTCTTTCCAAACCCAAAAACTAAAGAGCGTTGCTTCAAAGGCAAAGAGTTGGTACAACATATAGCTACCACAAACATCCATTTCAGTCAGAAAAACCAAAGGTTTCCAACTAAAAATGAGAGGTCTTCTTTTGCCATACATTTTTTAGCAGTAAATCTGCCACCATTATGGTGTAAACTTCAGACTTGCAATGCTGTATTGGAGGCCTTAACAGGTGTGGCAACAGTAGCCTAAATATGGGTGGGATTTAGAGGTGGGGTCGACCAATTTTTACGTACGTCACTTCAGATGCTGTGTTTTTCTGTATTTCTCTGCTATATGAGCAAGCAATGGTTTGAAAAAGTAGCTCAGCGAACATCAAAACTGGAAGTTTCTGTTTTGAAAAGTCATGTTCTCTCAAGATACATTCCGCGGTGCCGGTTTCAGGCACAGCGGGCTCACCCAACCGAAGTCCTGCAGCAAGAAAAAAATGGCCAAAACATCCAGAAATAATATAACAGCAGTAGTAGAGCCAGAAGGAAGGCTCTCTGCAGAAGCAAATGCCGACAGACTACAAAACAGCCATAAGTAATGACTGTAGGAAAAGTAATTATATAGTATTTTGAGGAAAATCCTGCTCAGTGCCTTAAGAGATGAAATGTGTTTATATAAAGAGCAGATGTATTCTCCTTTTAAATACCATCATGGGATGCTTAAAATGTGTGAGTGAGCCAGGCATTTTTTATATGTTTAGCAGCTGTTTTAGTTGTAAAAATACACCTTTTTTGATTGAATCATATTATTGCCAGTGATTATTAACTAACTAAAAGTGCAATTATACTGTATGTTTCCAGATAATTCTCTATAACTGTGGTCATTAGAGGACCTTGCTGTTCATAATCAATCAATAATAGTCAGTTTGAATCAGTATTTTATATCATCTAGCTGTAAAATATGCAGACACACATCCTTAGTATCAAATAGTATGAAAACAGCAAAACTAGGACTTTTAAAAGCACTATCTTTCATTCTTGCTCTCATAGAACACAATCTTATGTTACTGCAGTACAACCACTACGTCTCTGTAGTACAACAGTGTAATATTTACTGTATTCAGGTACAAATTACCCATAGCAACAACTCTGTGAGGGAGGATTTGATTCCCACACGGATACTAAAGATAGACCCCTGTTCCATTCATTCTGATATTACGTGTAATGGGTTCTCCTTGACTCATCTGTTGACTCAATCTCCCACAATCCTCCCACAATGAGCTCTCTGCTGAGCCAGCATTTCACAGAGTCTTACTTTCTCTTTTTTTTTCTCTATGAACATCAAGTACATGCAGTTGTAAGTCAGTGAGGTAAACAAGAAAACAGTATGAGAAATTTCCATTCCGTTTTCAATCATCACCACCCTGCTGGTTTTGTTTCTAATGATCATTTTAGTGTTAATTGGTTTCCTGTTCATTAAAGGTCATGTTGTATACTGGTTATTGTACTGGGTAATTACTGGGTCCCTGACTTCCTCAGGGGCCTCTGTGTTGTTAAAACAGTGCTATTGGGCAGTAAATTAGCTTTAAAGTCTTGTAGATTGATAATCTGACTGAGCTGCAGAAGGGGCACACTTCACACACAGACAGTAAAACTGCAAGGTGGCTTCCAGCTGAATGGCCTTTTAACAGAAACTGGCACACACACACATACTCACACTCACACACACACACACATACAGTCTACAGTGCTGCAGTATCATTGCAGAACTGTCATATCCTGTTCGTCAGCAGTATATACTTTATATAATTAACTAGGCTGTAAGTACAGTGGCATCCGGTACAGCGATCTGTGTATGTTCCTCATTTCTGTCACTGCACATAAAATGCATGAGACATCATGGATAAGTCTGGACCGGCCTGTGTGTTTTTACTGTTTTATGAGGGTTTGTGGATATTTGTGTGTTGTGAAAAGCGTGGGAAATGCAGAGGAGGATGTGTGTATTTACGGAGTTGGCTCTCATTTCCCATGATTTCCTGCAGAAAAAAGGAGGCTGTGCCGGACAGGCGGGAATTCATTTGTATCACAGTGCATCTGATGTATCCTGTGAACACGGACAGGGGAGTGGTCCAATCCAGGATCCACATTTTTTTGGTATTAAGGGTGATTTCAGCTTGGTTGCCTCCCTGTAGGGTTAAAGAATGGACCTGAAACATTACAAACTGTATCGGAGTGAGTGGATCGAAGGTAAAATCTGACTGTACAAGCGCCTTATCCACGTACATGACGAAGAACAGGGCGAAACATTCTCAGGATGATACAGTAATGTTGTTTTTTACTCAATCCGGCTCATGAGTAACATGCCAGAACGTATAACATTGAACAGGATGACAAATTTCTAAATGTCACAGAAACTACTGGTCAGACCGAGGATGCAGATGTTTCACGTGCTCTGATTTACAAAAATTTAGACGAAGGAAATGACATAAACTGAAACCGTTTCCAGTTTGTCCCCAGGTGAATGAAAAGAAATTGCAGCCCCAAATGGGCTGAGCTCGTGTAGATGAACTCAACCCATCCACGTTCAGACACATATGAATCTATAATGATTCATAGGTCACCAGATTTGAACTTTGTGGCCCAAGGTAGTGAAAACCTACACTTTCACCCTCAGCCTTATTTCCAGTTTTGATTTCAGAGCCCCTCTGACCGAGCTTCATCGGAGCTGCAGCAGCGTGGCTCCACACAAAAGCAACATGTTCTCATTTGCGCTTTCGAGGCCAAGTGTGTTTCTTCTAAACCTGCATTCCTATGACAAACCTCCCAGATAACAGAGCTTTTCCTCAGTGCCCAGATTTGTTTTGCTGCACCCAAATGTCCCGTAATGAGGCCTTGATTTGTTACTTTTAAATATTTTTTTTTTTAAAATGAATGTTTCCTTTCCCTCCTGACATTCAAGACATGTTGCTTCAATAAGTATGGCTCAACTTAGCGCTAAGACTTACGGCAGGTGGAAACAGCTAGTCTGGCTCCGTCCAAAGTTTATTTTTAAAAAAAAAGCTTAAAGTGACAACAGCTGCTAGTGTCTGCTAGGCGTCACACAGCCATTAGTGGCCAAGTATATCCTGCTTCAGTTTTACCCTCTCATCCAATTTAGGTCACTTCTGGCTCCAAAAAACTGACAGCCACACTGCCAAATTTGAGGCTTCAACACAGATCTCCACAAAACCAATGGATGACCTCACAGTGACTCCATTCACCATTCAATGTACAGTCTGTGACAGCAGCCACTGTAGTGACAAGTTGCAATTACAGGATGAAATACTAAACTGAAATGTGTTTGGAGCAGCAGCACAAGTAGAAAACGGTTGTACAGTCAGAAAACTGACTCTGTCATACCAGCAGCAGTATTTGTGTGATGTTAGCTAATGTTAACAACAAAAGCTCCCTGTAATGTCGGACTAAGTAGCAGTAAAAACCCCTGAATGAAGTGAGTAAGTATGTATTTTATTTATGAAGTTAACGTTTCATTTATAAAATCTTCTCTCAGAAGTTGCACAGTGTTATTTTAACTCACTAAAATTGATGGAAATGAGTTTCTGGATTAAACTTTTTAGACAGAAAACAAACAAGCTTATCTCCTAAAATGATGAACTGTAATGTACAGTTTGGATGTGAGGCGGCGTGATGAGTAACCCCTCTATGGATGGACAGAAGTTAAGAAACCATCCCCCTGGGAATTCTGGGAAAAGCTGCTTTTTTTTCTGGATATAGTAGCAGATTGTGTCGTTTCTCATGACACACATAGTGAGGTCAGTTCATGGGTCGACTTCTCAGGCTTTGTCTTACACACGCAACCACATACGCCTACACAAACACACACATACACACACACACCGTCAACCAATATCCGCTAAAGGTAAAACTGTGTGAACAGTTTAGAGTTGGCGAAGGAATAAAGCTTGAAGCAGGAGATTCTTTAGTTTTTTCTCTTTTACGTTTGTGTGTTTGTGACGAGTCATTAGTAGAGAGATTTGGAGGAAGTGGTGGTTACCGATGAGTCAGCCAAAGCCATGCGTTTCATTTTTTTCTCTCTCCAGCCTCTGTGTGCTCTCCTCCCTCTGTCATCTGCTTTTCTCTCTACATTCTATTCATTCCTCTTTTCTAGTCTGCTTCTCTATTTTTTCTGTCTTGCTGTTATTCTCTCAGTCTCTAAAATGTCTTCACCCCTTTCTTCTTTTCTCTCTCCTCTCCTGTTTCATCCTGACCTTTGGAGGTATCTCGGTTTGAGTGTGTGTTTTGTGTGTGTGTGTATGTGTGTGTCTTTGTGAGTAGGACACTCAGAAATGTGTGTGGGAAGATAACTGGTTTCTCTCAGAGTGATTAAAACATTCCTTCTCTCTTCTTTTTCCTCTCTCCTCTCTCTTCCTCTACTCTTCTTAGTTGTCCGTGATTTTCTGATGAAGAGGAGGATGAAGACTGACAAACTGGTGAGTGAAAACAAGCTGGACATCAGTTGTTTTTTTCAACACTGGCTGGTATTTATCAAGCTAGGAAGAGATGCAGGTCCAAGAAACTCTTTCAGAGAAACTTTCAGATTTTTAATGTATGGACTGGTCGAGGAAAATTGCTTTAGCATTCAAGAGGCAAACAGAAAAACCTCGGTTTTATTTTAAAGAAATACAAATTCAAGGATACTTTACTAAAAGACTGAAGCAAACAGAAGGTTCAGTAGAAGGACGGATTCAAGAGCCAGGCGGAAAATATTACAACCGTTTTCCTAACTTTGTTGGATTGGACTTAGATGTAACTTTGTGTGTCTTTTTAAAACATTTTTTCTCTTGCAAGTCTTTAAAAACTGCAGTTGATGTTTCCCTTTTTTGTGCAGAGATCAAAGTGATTTTCCGTCACGAATAGCAAAACATGCAACAGCGATTTTTGTTTTCTAGCAGTGATGGCTTAGAAACAGAAATGTAAAAACTGAAAGTAGTTAATATCAGGAGACTGAATAGCGCTGTGTGTACAAATGTGTTGAGTCTGTTGGCAGTCAGTGAAGCTGCGGCTCATATTGGCTATATTTGTCACCGGGCTACATGCCCGCTTCTCCAAACTTAGTCATGTAATCATGGTGTGACACACTGACCGCACCTGTGTGGGGCTGAAGTGAAAGTGGCAGTGCTGTATATCCTGGTGACATTACAGCTTCTGTCTTCAGATTGGAACAAGGTAGTCAATGAGCCACAACTCATTAACACTTTTTAATCACCTTGATCAATACAGGAATGAATCTTTGACTGACGTTTTTGAGAGTTTCGCAGCATACACTGACGCACATCATACAAGATATGTTAGCAGGATAGATATGTAGAGACTATCGAAAACACACGTACTGTACTTGACATCTTGGCTTTGAGTCATGACCGTATTTTTGCATGAATTGCATGCTCCTCTTAAGTTTTAGAATTATGTGTCCAACATGCAGTGATTCATAAAAATATTTCATGTTTTGTACATGTTGTAAATTATCACCCGCAAGATGAAGCTATGTGTTGTTTACTTCAGTAGCTAAATGCTAAATGGCTCAGTAATTCCTGCAGTGGCACAAACCTTCAACATATCAATGCCACATTACTTTTCTATCTGTTTATCTCGCCAACTTAAGATTATCTGACTTTATGAGCTCTACTTTGCATTGTGTACTCTGGCAGACGGTTTTGGAAGTCAGCTATTGGGTGTGCAGTAGCTGCAAACATCTGATTGTGTATCTGAAGTTGCTTCGCTGCTGTCTCAGCCAGCTATAGGCTCGATTGTGATCTATGCGGCTGGTTAGTGGTAACTGCAGTGTTGCATTTCTTTAACTTTCTGTTTTCTTTACTCTCAGCTAGCTAGACATTTAAGCCTGAAGAAATGCATTTATTGCCACTTTGACATGAACTTGTCACAGCTTAAACTTAAAAAACTGCAGTTTTTCAGGTGAGACCTCTTTTATTTCTTAGGAAGTTGCAAGAATTAAAAACAATAAATTACCTGGAAGTTCTGCAAAGCTTTTACGTTGTGGGGCCTATAGGGCATACCAGAGACGCCTAACTTCAGGTTTCACCCTCATCTAACGTGAACTGGGATAAAATTATTTGATTTTTTTCCAGCTCTTCCAGACTTTTTAAATGTTGCGGGGCAAAGTGGATCAAATGCTGATGGTATTTCATTAGAGTTGTGACAATAAGATAGAAAAATAAAAAATCCGCCATTTTGCAGCCACTTTATTTTTACCAAAGTAAGCTTATGAGAAAAAGTCTTCACACCGCATAATGTTGCAAAGACTATAACTGTCCACTAGGTTAAATGGCTTCAAGGCCTAGCACAGTTGGGGCCTTGCTCATAGCTAATGCTAGCTAGCATTGGTGTTTGTTTTCGGTGTTTGACATTTTACAGAGGTCACCAGGAACTTTCACTTGTGTGTAATATTGCTCAAGTTTAAACAAAATATTGCCTAATTTAGCACGGTCATTGGTGAAATTGCTTCATTCTACATCTCATCAAGTTTTTTATGATCTAATGTTGAATTTAAAAAAAAAACTAAAAGATCATTAGTCTCATACAAAGATAAAATATGTTTTTTTTAGCTACTAGCTATTTTTTTAAGTGTTTTCTGAATTTTAGATAAAATACATTGTGACTGGAAATTTTTGCCAAATTATCCACATAATTTCACACAACACACAACAGTTTTATATTTTAACATGTATTTGTTATACTGAATCCGTTGTACGTGCACCAGTGGGAGGGGTTACATTGTATGTAAAGTCATTTTATCATCACACCATCACCATCTGCCAACTGACTTTGAGTTAAAATTGTTTTATGAATCACTTCCAACCACAGGCTCATAATATTGATATTTAAAGTAAACCATTTTTGTCCTTTTTGATAATTTCGACCAGAAATCTCAGAACAGAAAGTAAGCATTTACCGTACCGAGTATAAACGGACATAAGCAGCAGTTCAGACAGTGGACACGCATGCTGTTCTATACATACACTGGGTTTTCTTTGTAGGTCCACGCGGACTTATTTCAAACATGCCTGCGGATGTTGAGATGCAGCCTGTTTTCTGCTCATGTCCAGAGACGTGCAGATGATGAATGTTACACCACTGAAATCCTCGTGGCTACACTGATGTGGGAAGTGCAGGAGACTCCAATGGGGCAAAGGTTGCGGATATAATTTAGCCTGTTGATGCCTTTGATATGTCTGCTGATGGACGTTAATTACAAGGCAAACATTAAAGAACATTCACTTTTCCTCTCTGTATTTTAAATGCCTTTTGAAATGAATTTCACCGCATAAAATCCACAAAACAGACATGAATAACTAATGGTTTAGTGGTGGTTATGGACCGTTTAGTAGTTCCAAGTATGTTTGTTTTTTTTTTAGATTTTTTCCAGCTAGAAACATTTCAATATGCTTTTACCTGCACATCTCGTTTGGCTTGTTTGCAATCAGCTGCTTGTTGTATTTTTTTAGTTGAGCTTTTTCTTCACTGGACTTTGAAGGCAAATTTTGACCTTGACCTTCATAAATATTAGTGTTTCATCAAACTACAGAGAGCGAGAGTTGGTCTCAGTGGTTGGTCAGCAGAATACTTGTGTGTTTTTTCCATATGTAATATCTCTTCCAATCCCTCTTTCACTCAGTTCGTTTTCTCACTCTGATCATTCAAACTCTGCATAATGATCTGTATTCGGTATCAGTTTCTGTATGGTCAAACGCTGGTTCACCCACACACACACACACACATACAACCATACATACAAACACATACGTACTCACACACACACACACTCACACCCACTCATGCCAACTTTGCCCCCCCCCATCCGTTTACCGTAAATGTGTGTTTTTGTCATCTGTGGGCCTTGATCAAGTGATGCAGTTAGTTTTGGTATCATGTCCTTGGCCATGCACCTCCACCACTGAGAGAGACCGAGAGCAGTGCAGCGTGGGTAGGTGTGGGAGGGCTGTGACAGAGATGACTCAGCTCAGCGCTCTGTTGCCGGGTAGAGAAGCAGCAAACACTCTCCCACCCCCATACATTTAAAAAATACACTATCTGACGTAGCTGGTGTTCGTGCCACAGCATTGGGTGAAGCCTTATCTAAAGTGTGCATGGATAACGTTTGCATCATGCACTTCCTGGTCAGCAACCATTTTCAATTCACTCGAGAGTTTGCTGTGTAATTACTGGATTAATACATAACAAAGTGAGAAAAGAAACAAAGAAATACCTGGAAAAGAAAGTTACAGTTGAAATTTAGTAAAATAAGTCCATTAAATTAGCCTTCATGTTCAGTTTAGCTTAACTTGTTTGCTATCAGCTTCTGGTAAAGTCAACCTGAACATGAAACTAGCCTCCTCTGAAACTAGCTTTACTACGTTCAGGCATCAGCTAACAATTAAAATGAAAAATGTTTTAGCAGCAAACACGTCATTGAGCAGATAACTTTGGTTTTCAGGTTGACACGATCTTTCCAGAAATTATGTATCAGCCAGGACGTGTCAGTGATTTAACTGTTTCAATCCCGGCTCCCAGAGATTAAACTTAAATACAACTAATGTGCAGCTTAATACAGACAGGATTACATTTTCTATAGCATAAGGAAATGTGAAATAATCATTGTTTTTTTGTTTATACTTAACAAATCTGTGAAATATTCATTGACAGGGTACTTTATGCAGTTTTGCCCAAATATTAAATCTTGCAATCCAATATCTGCTTTTAGTTACTACACTGTGATTAATAATTATATTTTGGCACTTGGCCAATAAACGTAGGGAAACATATTGATCCAATTAAATGCATAAAAAGTCAGCAATGACTTAACACCATCTTGTTTATTAATATTAAACCAAAACTGAGGGTTTATATGAACTTTAAGGTGCTTTTATTGCCTCCATTCTCTTACAATCCATTGGGATACATTTTCTATGTTTTGTCATTCACTCAAACAAAAACAAAAACAAAAAATGAACAAAACCTCAGTCATGTTGTCCCCAATGTAATTTTGGTCACTTTTGTCACAGTGCAAGTAGTGGTTAAAGATAAATATTATTAACTTGTTCTCTGGCCATTCAGACTAATTTTCTCAGTTTCGTGTTTGTACTCATACATTGTTGGAAAAATGTGGATATATTCAGATACCTTTACCTTTTTTTAAACAATGGAACAACAGAAAACATAAAATAATGAATCATTTTTGTTGTCAGTTGCATAAATTTCATGTTTTAACCACCGAAATGCAAAAATTGATGCTTGTCATCCTCATTAAACAGTTACTTTAGAAACTAAAATAACTCTAATGAACCCTGTGCAGCCTTTTCATGTAACTGCACTGTAATTCTCATTTTTTGCTGCTGGCTACATGGCCAAGAGAGAAATCCTGTGAGTCATCTGACATGAAATGTGTGTACAAGACCTGTAACTATCTGTTGGCTTTTTTTGTTGTTGCTGTGTGTAAAAAGTAAATGCAAGAAGTGAGAATGATTTCACAAAACGGTCTTTTGTAGATTTACAGTTGTAGTAGATTTACACAGAGTTGGCTGCTTCTACAAGTAGATATTTATCTTCACTGTGGCTTAAACACTACTGATAGTTGATATTAAAACTTATTGTTGATTTATGTCGATCTTAAGACTGATAAATGAATAAACTGATGTGTCTTTATTCTAGATTTGATATGAAATCCTTAAATTCAGTACCAGTTTGCAAGAACATGAAGGTTTGAAAGAGGTTTCGGTGGCTGGGTTTAATTCCACACCTCGACATTCAACATTTAGAAAAAGTAGGGCCTTTTTTTAACTCAACTGGGTTGACAGGAATATATTTATATATGTATATGTGAAGGTTTGTGTTTGGCAGATAAGAGCAGCTACACAAGAAGTGAGAACTTGATATGTGTCATCCAGAGAATTAAAGCAGACGAGAGATTAGAAAATGACTTTGCACTCAGCTCCCTTGAGGTGAACAAGCTGCGATCAGCTCTGTTCTTTCAGTTTGAGAATAGACTATATTTTGCATATTTATGATTATATTCCCCCTGAAATATAACATACAAATTAATGCATGTTCAAATGACTTTTCACTTACTGTAACATTTTTTTTAACCGTTTTTGAACCAGACAGGACTGAATGACTTAAACATTCAGTTTTCTCCCTCTTCATCAAAAATAAATAAGAATACTGACAAAACAGCCTCGCAGCTGAGTCCATTTGGTGGCTGTTCTGGAGCTTTTGATGGCATTACACACTCTTTTGAACTTTATCTAGGTTTAAATTATTGTTTTCAGTGCACTTCAGGATTTTTCAGTCATGTTTGCTCAGGTGTTACAATTTAAACTTCACTCTTAACCTCAAAAAACAGTCAAAACGGTGTCACTTTAAGGTCCATTTGGTAACTGCTCTGGTAATGAAGAATAAATACATTTTTAATTATCTGACAGCTGCTAAATGGATCTTGTGTTGAGGTAGTTTCTCAACATCTGATGCTTAGGTCAAGAATTAATACTCATAATCTTTGTTTAATGAATTTTGGTATAAAAACTGAATGGATTTTTATGCATCTGATTAATAAACTGTCACATCTATACCTTTCAAAGTGGTTTCTGAATTAAGTCAGCACATTAGGCTCAGTTAGCTGAGTCAAGTGTTTTCATGCTCTGAGTGCTTTACGGTAAATGAACAGGAAAAACAGACAATAACATGACACAATAAAATGAAGAAAAAAAACAACAAACGACAGAACGAGCAAAACGGGGGCAGAAATGCTTTTATAGTCATACATGTGTGAGTGTAAGCTCGGTACTGGTTTCAGTCAAACTGGTTTTGGTTTGTCTGAGCATGAAACCTTGACATCGTCCATAAAATGCCTCTTCACTGTAAAAATTAATGAGTCAGTAGAGTTTCTTAATTGTGGGGGTCGAGGCGACACATGTGGGCTCAAATGAACTGCAGACAGAGTCATTGGAAGTTTTTTTTAAAACTGTTGTGGCAACGTTTTTCAAGAGTTATCACAATTTAATAGTGCTGAGGTAGAAAATAATTTTTGTGAGTTGAATATTAGCGCCCACCAAGGGGCTCAAATTTACATGAAACTGCAGAGATGTAAAGTGTCTTGTGCTTGAAAATGTCAAGCAACTAATGTGTGTACGTTACTGCTCACATCTATGTTTTTCTTAAGGGCTCCACGGGCTACGAGTCAGACAAATTTCAGCACGAGAATACATCGTTTTGTGTATTTTGTTATAACATGATAAGAATATTGTTAAAGCAATAATCTTATCATGTTACGACGTGATAATTCATTGTTTTAACAATAAACCTAGCGTGTTTTTACATGTCTACATATTGTTAAAACAATATTCTTATCATGTTATAACATGTTAGGTTTATTGTTATAACAATATAAATAGTATATTGTTTTAACAATACACTATAACGTTGTAACGTGCAAATATAATGTTATAACGCAAAAATATCACATAATATTGGTAAACTTTTATTGTTATATCTATCAACTGATCCATTTTCATTTCGTATGTCGTGGCAACAACACGCCTCTGTATGAAGCAGTTTTATACTCCGTACCCGTAAAATAAGTTTCCTGAACCTGAGGTTTGCTAAAACTGTTAGCTCATTTCTCGGAGCTTAAAACATCACTGTTACTCCGGCTTTCCAATAAGTTACACACTTAACTGCATTCTAATTACTAGCTTTTTAGGATTTTTGCTTGCTTTTATTTTAATTTTTCATTGTTAATGCAATTTCTTTTTAATCTAAATCTGTTTGCCTCTTTTTTGTTTTCAATGCTTTTCAAATGCAACTCTAATGTATTTTTTTAATACCTTATTTTCACTGTTTTTTTATGCACCTTTACAGCACTATGAATTAACTTGTTTTCTAAATGGTGCCCAGTAAACTTGCTTTTCCTTTGGGGCAGTTTGTCCTTTTTCATTGAAATGGATATTTTTCATTGAAATGATTGAGCATATGGACATAAACAAGTTGTAGTCTGTGTGTGTGTGAGAGAGTTTTTGATAAAAGGAGGCATTAATTAAGACTTTATAGACTTCTTAGCCCATTGTTTCATATAAGTCACTGAATTCTGTGATCTGATGCCACAATCCAGTGAATTCACACATGAATCCTGCTTTTTTTTGTCTTTTTAGGGGTATTCTGTCTTCCTCAGTCACACCGACATTGTGATGTATCATAGTTTACTGCCTTGCAATGTGTTAAGTACTGCAGAATCATTGTATCGCAATACCATTGTTATCAAGTGCAATGATCTTGTCTCGTGTGGTGGATTCATGTCCTTAAATGACGTTCAACCTTTAACAACACATTGGATGAAAGTGTGTGTGTGTATGCATGTGTGCGTGCGTGGGTGTGTGTGTGTGTGTGTGTGTGTGTGTGTGTGTGTGTGTGTTGTATGTGTGCGTGTTAGTTCTTGTGAGTCAGATGTCATGTTTGAGATCAGAAAATGTCAAAACTGAATATCCTGTCAAGGTGAA
Source organism: Acanthurus lineatus (assembly GCA_029814665.1). Classification (NCBI taxonomy): domain Eukaryota; kingdom Metazoa; phylum Chordata; class Actinopteri; order Acanthuriformes; family Acanthuridae; genus Acanthurus; species Acanthurus lineatus. The sequence goes on from JAPZDV010000003.1 coordinate 19,445,602, forward strand.
AACAGTAGTAGGTCACTAGTTTGTGGGCGTGTGTGGGTGTGTGTGTTCTGTTGCAGCTTTACTCATCATGAATTACGGTCCGAGATACAGTAAATGACTAAGAAGGCCACAAACATCACTCTGCTCATCACTCAGAAGTTGTAAGACAAGTCACAAAATGACAGAGGCATTTTCAGAAGCTCATATTCTACAGTTAACTGTCTCATCTGGCGGCTAAAACTTCCCTGTAATTCTGTCTAACTCCTTTTAGAAATATGAGTAATGTCCCTCTGTAAGACGCTGATTCTGCTTTGTGAAATAAAGAGGTGACAGAGTTCATCCAGTGTTTTTAAATGACCTTTTATGCAACATCTGCAGTGTGTGCAAAGACACTCAGTCACTTTCAGTCACTTCAAACTAGAAACCATCATGGAGAACACTGTCAGCCTCTGGTGGCCTCTATTGTGCATTTAGCATTTTAGCATTGCATTAGCACAAAAGGCCATGTTTGTTTCAGATTACTTACTACAGTTACTTCAGTTTCTGTTATCGTGTTGCTTTTTCATTTACTTATATAAACTTACAAGAAATGACACATAGATACATAATGTTGAATGAGAATGAGTGAGAGCTATGTATTATAAACAGCTGCTATGCAGCATAACAAGGCTAAAATAAAGAGTACTGAACAACAAAGCTGCAAGAATTTGCTCATTTATTTATTGGTTGATTAGCCAAAACTAATCTAAAACTAGTCAGACAAGCAGCCGATAATTTAAGTCAATTTTGTAAGAAATAAATAGCAAATATTTTATATTTAGAGCTTCTCAGATGTGAGGTTTGATGCTCTTCTATGTCACATATGATAGTAAACTGAATAAATTTGGGTACATTTTCTACACTAAACTCAGTAATAAAATGATCACTACATGAAGTCTTAGCATAATTACTAATAGCCAGAAAAAAAAGCTGCAATAAAAGATTTAAATACAACATCTGGGGATTTTTGGTGTCTGCAGGCAGCAGCGTCAGCAGCTTGATAATGCAGTTATTGCACTTGTAGCAGCAGAACCGTGTTAAAAGCATCCGTCTTTTTTTTTTTATATCAAAACAGTAGTGCAAAAGGTCACAGTTGAAAGTGTTATTGAATAACAGTAGTTGTTTTCTTCTGCTTAATACAACATCAAGGACAAAAGGCAGATTATAAAGTATAACCTGTTATTTGTAATAAAGTAATGCTTCATTGCTGTGTATTTCTGTCACCGAATATTAAATGTTCATTAAAAAAAGAGGGCAGAAGTGTGTGCAGTGGTGTGTCACGCGATGTGGAACAAACATAATGTGGCTAATATGTGGGACTTTCATTTTGATGTTTCTTGTAAATCCTTTCAGAAAATGTCATTTTCCACAGAGATTCTTGGTGCCAAAAAGCCTCTAGCAGCTTCGCCATCTCTGCCTCTCAATTCTAACCACACAGTTTCAGCTATACGTCAGGTCACCGGGTCTGAACGTGAGGTGGCTTTTATCATCTCTTTCCATTCTTCTTATTAATCTTCAAAATAAACAGAGCCATGAGAGGGGAGGGCGTGCAGATCAGCAGGGCTTATGGGAAAGTACAGAGAGTCTTGTTATGGGAATCATTAGCAGATATCACTCATCTCCATCATGGACTCATTTGTTTATAGAAACTATATTTTGAAGGAATCAGTACTGACAAAAACATGTTGTTTTCAAGGTGGAACATGTAGCTGATTTTCTGAATTAATCTCATGTTGAACACAGTCTGCAGGTAGAGGATGTTTGGCAAGTTGACCAAAGACTTTTAGATGTTAGAGTACATCCACAGTAAGCTGACTAAAGCTGAAAAATCATCTTTTTTAATAACAAGATCCCTTCATGAGGAGGAGGAGGGTCCCTGTTTTCTTCAAAGATACCTGAGCAGGTTAATCCATAAGGTTACAGGCAGGTGAATCTTTATTTTTCTTCACTTTTAAGATTCACTTCAGATTAATGTTGTACATCAGTCAGGTGAAAATAAGATTGCTTAAAGGGAAGCTAAAAGTATTTGCCTGTGTTTAACTATCGTGTACTGTGTCTCTTGTGTTGATTGACACGTGGATGTGCTTTTATTGTTTTTATCTGGTCACTTGGGTGAGTTTTAGACGAAGGGGTTTAGTGGGGCTCCGATATTTTCTGTTGCTTGTCGTCATTGTCGCCATATTATCACATCAGGTATTGCTTAATAGTTTTAGTGGAACAGCTGCTTGTCAGTTTTTTGTTGCTGTTGTTTTTTTATTTAATAGACTTTATTAAACTTCATCTGGACTTCAGCATGGATTTGTGTGGACCGGTCACAGATACGGACCTTTTTAGTCTCTCAGTGGCTTTTTTTTGGATAGAAGTTGCTATGTACCGTAAAAATAGATGCTGTGTATTAATAAAAGTATTGGTTGCGGTTTGCTTCTTCATACTGCAGGTGCCTACCTACAGTTCACTTCAGTTTTTGTGGTGTGGGTATATAGTGATAGTAGTTAGTACACAGTGTCAGGAGACATTATTACATAATGAGTAATATTCCTCAGTGGGCTGGGAAACCCCTCATGTCCTATGAAGCAGATGTTTGAAGGTTATTTCAGACCAGAGGACAGATGGTACCTGTTTAATCCAAAGCTTCTTGTGGCACAGTGTTGAATCATTCATTAAAGATCAGATACTGGAATTAATAAGATTTTTTCTGCTTATTGGTCATATTCTCTATTGATTTCCTTATTGATTTCTAATCTGTGGTGCTAATGTATATTTATCCACTGTGATGGACATAGTGCTCATTTGGGAAGCAATGGCACATGTGTATTAATTAGCATTCCTGGAATTAAAACCCATGTTTTTAACAGTGGTCAAAAGAATTTGACAGAAATACACACCAGCTTTGATCAAGGGAATCGATAAGCTAAGAAACAAGGGGAAATGCACAACCAGTTCCCTATGTTTTTGCTTGTTAAGGATACACTCACATATTTGTTACCATGCTACAAAATACCCAAATGTCCTGTCTTTGCCTTTTAATATGACACTTTATAGCCATTAATGTTTCCCCTTTAATGTATTTGAATTGGCACTTATACAATAAAAACACTCCATCATGAGTGAAAGTCTTTCTAAAAATGAAGAAGTAAAATTTATTTTAAGTCATTGTAGTTCTCATTGTGAACTATAGTTTCTTTCAATGTATTTACAACAATTAAAGATACATTACCACGTCAGGTGTTTCTCAATGACGCGTTTATGAGCTTGTTAAGGATTTTTGGTCTGATATAGACAGAAGCTTGTTTAGGGAGTACTTGGTCAGAGATGCAATGCATGCTGGGATATGCTCCTTGCCCTGAACAGGAAATGCATGTTATCATACAGGCCCAGAGGGACGTGAGCTTAAGCTAAACTTGTGATATAAAAGTATAAATTGCCACAGATTAAAGTATAAGTGAGCTACTAATTTGAATCAGTTTTGATCGCAGTGGTTTTTGATATTTACTAGTATTGTGTTGCTCCCTATGTTTACAGGGTTTTTTTTTACTGCTTTGATCATACAAGGGACATCTGCTTTCCAGGAAATACTGGCAGTGTTTGACTGTTTCCACTTCATCACAGTGTCGATAAGTCATATGGGTGTTTATCTGGGTGGGAGAAGGTCTCACATCTCTCTGTATGGGTGTAAGAAACTGAAACCAGGCCAGGTGACTGACAGTAATATGGAGTCATGATACTAGTCGGTAAATGTCAACGTGTGTGCGTTGTGTAACTCATTATTTTCGCCACTAGAGGGCGGCTCTTTCACATAGAAAAGAGCCAGTTCTCTCCAGCAGTGTTTTTCTCTGTTTAAATCCCCCAGTTTACCTGCCTCCTAAGTGCCTTTCACTCGACCTAAAACATTATTTTTGACGACTTTTGTGTAAAATTTCGATTGAATATCAACACTAACCACAACCAGCTACTGCTTTACATCATTAATCACCGTTTTGTGTTACAGATGGATTATTAGCTTTGCTTTTTTAGTTTTACACAACGTTTGTCGAGCAAACACAACACTTCTCATCCAAATAATCAGAATGATACAATAATTTGAACTTTTGCAGCGGTTTTGCAGCAATACTAGTGTTAATACTGGGGTTAAAGATATTTTACATACTTCTATGGCATGTCTGCTCGCCCTGATGAACCCTTGTATTTTTTATTTTCACACAAGTCTACATACAAAATTAAAAACGCTTTTATTCTTATCTGTGACATAAAAGTGGCCTCTGCTCTCCTGCTATTTATGGTAGTGATTTTGTTTGTTATGAGCACAACATATACTTTATTTACTATTTTATACATTATTTTTTCTTTGAAGTCGTTCGCAATAGAGCTCTTATTAGTTCCTGCATCGTTTAGCACATAAGATTCATTAGAAAATGCGTTTTGTCTTTTTGTTCCTTTTTAAGATGATTTTAGGAGCACAGAGGAAAGTGATTTTTACCAAACGAAAAATTATTTGAGTTTTTTCAACATGAACTTAACAAGGCATTCGTACATTAAGGGATTATTCTTTTAAAGAAAAAAAATTACCAGCATCAATATTAATTAAATGTTTGCCTTTTTGTATACATTAAGCATGATTTTACAGTCTGATTTACATGGTGTCGGAGGTTTATCACATTATTATTTGTAACTGCAGCAAACAAACGGATTTATCAAACAAAGAAATGCAGAGACATCACTTCACACGTGCTCGTCGTCATTTCGGCAGATTTTAAGAAAACAACAAGCAAAACAAATTGTTATTATTAGCTTTTCTTCATATTAAAATGCATTTAGATTTTATGTTTTTGTTTTCTGCTGCATCTGAAAAAATCGGCTGCAGCTTCAAATGAGTCAAGATTGGGCACGAGATAAACACCCTTTTTGATCAGTGTGATAAATTGTGAGGCTTTTAGTCACTTTTTTATCTTTTATTTTCTTCATATGTTATTGTTATCTATTTTTTTCATGAGCCACAGTTCACATTTGGAGCCAGTTCATGCTGAGACACGATGGCCTGCAGACGGGTCAGCCGAGCTTCAGATGTTTTCACACAAAGAAAAAAACTGCAACTAAAAAGAAAATCGAAAAAGAGAAAAAGCATGGAAATGCAACGAGACGTCTGATTTGAACTTTGTCAGTTTCACGTCCTAAATCCAACTTGATTTCCTCACTGCGGGGTCTCCTTCGACTCTCAGTGCGGGATTTTGCGGCGAGTCCGTCCTTTTATAACGCCTTGTTTTTTTGCGGTCGTCTCCTATTTATTAATCTCGTCGTCACCCTGCAGCCTCGTTACTTTTCCTATTAAACAGCAGTATATTATTTAAGTAGAAATGAGGAATTAAGATCGACAGAAGTTCATTTATTTTATTCGTACAAAATTCATACCAAACCAAAAAGTCTTTTGACCGTTTTATCGGTGCGTGCATATTAGAAGTAATTAGTCTTAATAAAAACAGCTCTGTAGACATTTTTCATAAATAAAAATGCCGTAGTTCTTAGAAAATATCGTGTGATTTGAATAAAACATCAAATAACAGGATGTCACGACGTCGTTTGCATGCCGTGGGATGCAAACGACGTCCGTCTCGCGATATTGTTGACAGGTGGCCTGTGTTTAATACTGTGTAAACATTAAAAACAACAAGAACAGATAATCTAAATGTCACAGCTTGATAAGCTTCCTGTGTGATGAGAAGGCAGACATTTGACATTTTGGGTTTGTTTTTCCTTTTCACTTTCTCTCACAGAAGGCACGTCTCTCTGATGGTGCATTAATTACGAGGTGTACTGCTATAATTAAAATTTAAAGCCCTTTTTTCTGATGTAGTCTTCCACTTGTGTATTATTTTCTTTTAAAATTTACACAATTATTATTGAACAAGGTCACAGTTTTAGCAGCACTGCTATTAAAGTAAATTTATGACCAAAAATTAAAAGTATCAGTTTCTATTTTTTCTGCACACTTAATCATGAATTTTGTTGTTCAGACTTAAAATTATTTGTAAAAAGTGAAAATAAAAGAAATATAAAAATCCTGTTTTCAACATCAAATAAGGCCTCTTCACAATGACATGAAAGATTCAGCAAGAAAATCCCAAAACAGGTCTAAACAAGCTCAAACAGGCACCTAACTGTGAAATCAACTTCAGCGTTTGAATTTCATTTTCTTTGAACTTTGAATATATAAAGTTTCATATCTTTTTTCTCATGTCAGTGTGTTTGTGTGTTTCTGAGTCACCTGCGGTTGTGAGCAAGATAATATTCACCCCACTGGTGTCTCTCACTTTAAGTCAGCATAAATTGGATATTAGAAATGCTTAAGGTTGAATGGCAGCTTGCTGCAGCTCAGGCAGTTTATGTCCATGTGAGAGACTGAAGCTGCTTGAGCTGTGAATCAGACAGTGGAAACATGTGAAGTGTGCAGTGGAAAATAAAAAAAAGGTGAAACAACAAGCTAAAAAATCCTCTCTTTCTTTGGTTTTAGAAAAAAAAAGAATTTACACTCCTTTAAACTCATAAGATGAGATCCTGATTATATGATTTTTATAAGAGAATATTAGTATATTTTAAATTTAGAATTTAAATAAAAATGTCACTGACTGTTTAGCTTTGGGGAGTAAAAATCTAAATATCCTGTTTTCATTTTGTTTTTCTTAACATTTTGCAGTCAGCACAGATAGGAGAACCTTAAGCTTCAGTCTGGTTTATTTAAAGTGCCAAATTTTAAATTTTCTTGGTCTAAGAATGACAGAATTTACTTTTTTTTAACTGTCAGCAAAAGTTTAGTGTTTTTATACTATGAACCCTTAGGAAGTTTTATTTTTTATTTAGAAAAATGTACTTGAATGTTTTAGACTTCCAAATAATTTTTTGTCTTTTGTCTATTGTCTTCTTACCTTATTAAACAAGCCACAGCCATTATTAAAACATTAGCCAAGACATTTTTCATTAAAAACAGGTGAATCCTACCAATTTAAATTTACATTTCACATGCAAGTGTGCCCAAAAAAAAGTTTAGAGCATAAATAGAAAATGTTTAAAAGCCATAACAAAATATATATGAAGCACAATACATTTTTGTCTGAAATTAAACACAAACAGGGAAATAAATGGTGAAAAACATCTTTAAACTAATAAATAGCAAGTATACAAAAAATAAAATGCAAGTATTACAAATGATCTTTACAAATTCACTCAGTTGCTGTTTTTTTTTTACCTAAAACTAATTCAGTCTAACACAACAGCCCTCCGATAAATCCATCATCAGAGTTATAATATAGTTTGTGGTGCATTTCTCACAGATGTTCTCTGTTATTCAGCTTACCTCCTTTGATGACGATGCAGTGGACAAAATAACAGAAACATCTGTCAGTATAATGCAATACAGTTTAAAAGCACCACAGACTGCAGCCTCCAAAAGGATCATACAGTTGAAACAGCATTTCTCAAACAGAATCAGCCAAAACCTGAACATGAAAGCCTTTATAAAGAGAGGATTTACTGCAGGACTGTTGTATTAGCAGCATTAGTCAGCCGTCAGCTGAGTGTAAAGCTATTGTAGCCAAAGGGCACACCAGCATTAGATCATGTATTAAGGGTGTTGGTGAGTCCATTTTCTGGCTGGAGCTTTGAGGTGCCAAGATAAATTGTTAAAGCTTTAGTTTTGTAGTGGTGTATTTTTGCTGGTAATTGCTGATGTCATGAAGCTGGTACATACACATTTTAAATTTAGAGAAACTCCTCCCCCTCTGTAAATGATTTTTTAAAATGGTCTTGTAATGTCAAAATCTGCAATCTACACTATTCTGCACAGCAAAGCCAAAAAATCCAAGTAAAGTTACAATAAGAACATTTTTTAAGTCCAAAAGCAACAATAAAAAATATCTATTTGTCCCTCTTGGTGGAATAATTTTACTTGTTTTAATGCAAGTCAGCAAAAAAACAGCACTTTTGCTGCTCCTTTCACAAACTTATGAAAAATGGTTTTAAAGTCTGCTTCCATTTTGAAGGTTACACCAAACTGATTTTAAAATATACGACAGGCGAAACTGTACAATAATTACGGGACTTTCATTCAAACCATAATTATCTAATCAGGGGACAAAATGACATCTGCTTGTAGATACGCACCGTGGGCATCAAAGCAACGCCTTTTATATTGTTGTGGTTAAGATTTATGCTAATAGGCTGTGTGTGTGTGTGTGTGTGTGTGTGTGTGTGTTTTAATAAAGTGACTGTTCAGTTTCACACAGTTATGGGAAGTATGATATAACATTAAAAACATTAAAAACATGCCCAGTTTAGTCATTTGTTTTCTAGAGGGGAAATAATCTCACCCCCCTCCCCTCATATCCTATGTTTTTCTCTACTGAGCATCGACAGAAATGACTTCACACTGACGGAGGAGATCTGCATAAAAACAGGATATAGTTCATACACACTTTATTGCATGTGAATATAATTAATGCTGAGCGTCAGCACTTTAATGTCGGTTTCAGCAGCTCCTTTCAGATCGATCGTCTGGCACAACAGAGACAGAGCAAATACTGGAAGACTGAGGTGTTTATGCAAAGATGGAGGACTCACCTACACCTAATGCTGCTGCACTATAGAAACTCTCTGTTGAAACTGAAATTTAAGCTGCTTTTTAAGGATTTTAAGTATTTAGAAGTATCATTTTACTCTGCAGATCAAAATGTAGCACCTGATTTAAAAATTGATAAAAACAGTTGAAGTTTTTAATAGGAAAATCATTGACTAATCTATTTAGAATTTGTAAAATATTGGACACAGTGTATAGTGTGAAATCTGTCATAATGTGTTTTAATAGTAATCTTTTTTTAAACTTTATATTAAAAGGCTGCAGCAAACAATGAGGAAAATTCAGAAAATGAGAAAACAGGTGGGCAAACAGCTCTAACTGGAGTCCTGTACGTCAGTATCCGTGTCTTGCTGCTTCATCGTTACAGAGCAACATGTTCGGACGCTCGTAGCAAATTTAGGCAAAGTTCACACACACGTGAGGCCTTGTAATGAAAGTGTCTTCACTCTGCTGTTGCAGCGAACATAAAGCCGAGAATTAAAACACCACAAGATCAAAACTTAAAACCTGATTTGTGCTTGGCTGTGATTTTTATTTCTTCACACATACTGAAACTCGTTGCAGCTGAGTCAGGAGCAGCAACGTACGTTTGCTTTTTTTTTTCTTTTTTTTTCTTTACAATAAGTTTAATTCATTTCCGTGACACAAAATACAATCTGTGCTCACACTTTCGTTCTTTTTACATTTTTTTTTGTCCTCATAGTTTGAGTGTCAGCTTTTTATCAGATAGATGCACTTTTGTTGTTGCAGCCAAAATTCTTATAAGTGATACTTAAAGCTCACATCTTCTAAATCTCATGAACTGTGTTTTTGCTCAAAGTCAGCCCACATCAGATCTCTGCATATACACTCCACTTATGCAAGTGTTTACATTTTGGTTTTAAAACTAAACTTGAGTTGAAAACTGTAAATTACACGGCATCTTCTGACTTGTGGGGTGAGGAAAGTGGAGGCAGAACATACAGAACATTTTGTAATTGTAATTGCGTGGGACGATGTTCACCCTCTCTTCCTGACTCACCCAAGGATGTTGTCACTTTCCCCTCTCTAAGTCTTTCTTTTCTGCATGACACTGGAAAATTAATTTGAATGATTGATGACTTGATGTCTGAACATAAAAGACTTTCAGGAATAGATCAGACAGGCGGTGGCAGAAAAAGCTCATTTCATAGGTGTGTTACATTGAATAATATAGTTGGAAACTTGTGGCTAAATGCAGACGACAGGATTGCAAAATGGTGAGCTTGCACAACCTATGAAACATTTTTAATGCATTGGGCTCAAGGTTTATGATAAATAAACAATCAAACAAAGATGATAGTGATATGTACTGCAGTGCTTTCTGTTGTCAGTGTTTTTTTAGGTTGCTGCATATTGAGTGAGAGTGAGAGCACACACACGTTGTCTGTCATGTAGCACAAAAGATGAACCTGTGATGTGCATGAGATGTTGCATCGGTGCATTTTTGATGTGAGATTGACTGTTGAATGTCAGCAAAGAGTGTGAGGAGTTGTGAAACTGCAAACTCAGAATTAAGAAACATGTAACCAATTGTATAAAATGCTATTGCTGCTAATACTGCAAGGCTCCTGCCACTAGACTTAATGATGAGGAAATGTGCATGAAACAATGCACAGAACATTATGTTTACATGCTTGAGGAAGCACAGAAAAATTAACTTCTTTTGAATTTTAAATAGGCATCTTCCAGCTTCACAGACGTGTTGGAAAAAGCAGATGCAGAACATTCAAAGTATAACAAAGTTATTCAGTGGTTTGATTTTGCACTGAAACAACCTCCCTCCCTTTGATGGTGCATGCTGACACACTGGCGTACAGCAGGTTATGTAAGGCCTCCATGCGAGATGATGTTGAATCAATAACAGCGTTAAAAACACAAATCACCGTCTCAGTATTTACATGTGACAAAGACACAGTTGTCCTAAAGTAACTAGGTCGCTGAGTGAAGCCGAATTTCAGGTCAAATTCAAAACCTGGTGTAATTAAATTTAAGCACAGATCATGTTGGAAGAGGAGGTTTAAGTGTTGAATCAGACCCGATGATTTTGTCAACTCGCTGTTGTTGTGAAGCCTCATAAGGAAGTGAGGCGATGCTCCTGCCGTGAAGCATGCCGGCTATGGAAATGAGAGATTGTTATCATTAAGTCATCCCATCCTACTCGCAGCACACACCCACACACACACACACACACACATACACACCTACACACCCTTACCTGCTAACACCCTCATACTGTCTCACGCAGGTAAACACCCAGACACCCACATGCTCATTTTGTCTCAGCACGCACTTTTATATGTACATCTTGCATTCATGTTTGCCAAGAGTGTGTCACTTGTGTTTTCTAAAAGCCTTCGACACTCAGGGATCCTCCTCGGTCACCTTGACAGATTTTATAAATCTGCTACGTTTTAGTTTTTTGCACTCTGGACGGATTGTTCTGTTTTTGGTGAAATTGATGCTGCTGATGATCCCTGAAGTGTCACAAAGTGCAAAGACATGCATATAATGAGAGGCGAGTTTGTCTGTAGTTCACACTCAAACATTAAAGATGCAGAAATATATATATTAAATGCACAACATGAAATAAAAATACTGCTGTTATTAGTTTGCTATTACTATTTTGTAGTATAACTAATACGACCAGGGTTGAATCAGATTACTATGACATGTAGTTGGTTACTGAATACAAATCACACAGTAGGTTTTGTTATTAGTGATATAATCTAATGGGTTACAAAAAAGCAGTCTGACCTAATTACATTTTTTTTTTATTATTATTATAACTATTATTATAATTTTATGATTGTTACTTCAAAATCAAACACTGAAAATATTGCAGCTTAAAAACAGAAGTGTTTGCCCACAGTATAAATCCTCACCCTTTATTTATAACTGCATCAGGCTAACATAAGCTGGTTAACGTTAGCTTACTGATCGAAAAGTTTACTGCTGATTGTTTCTTTAGATTTGTCGTCAAGGTCTTTGTCTGCTGCAACTTGTGCAAAACCAGAAACTGTCATCTGCTGTCATCTGCAAAGACGTTTTAGTGTTGCACATTTTTAAGGTGGAAGTAATGGCATTACGGTGAGGAACTGAAGGCATGAACCCTGAATACATCTGGTGCAGAGCTCCGACTGACCGTGTGTCATTACTGAAACTATGTTATCGAGAGAACTACTATCGCACTACTCTTACTCTTACTATTACTTTGATTGCTGTTACTTCCATTATGAATATTCCTGCTACTGTAATTACTACTAGGCCACTATAGTGATTAAAATTACAATTTCTACCATTACTTACATCGCAACAACTACAACTATGACTGATACTTTTACTGTTATTACTCTTAACATCACCACAAGTACAAATTCTATCACCACAGCTACTATAAGATCTACTAACACCACTGGCAATGTTTCCACTCCTGTAGACGGCAGTTTGTATTACAAATAAGTGTTTAAAAACCACTTCTATATTTTTGTACTGTTTCCACTTGTACAAGTACTTTTATTACTTTTAATATGAGCACAATTGCTACTATTGCAGCAGCTTTAAAGATTATTGCACTTATTACACCATCAATAGTGACATTTCACCTTAAAATCAACATGATGAATAAATGCAGGTTACAGGAAATGTTCACACCCCAGAGGTTTGTCATGTAACCATTACCAAAAAATTAGGTTATTGGTTAATTTGCCTATTCTGGACTTGATGCATTAATGTACAAATAACTGAGATGACAAAACTGAGCTGGAATAGCTCATATAATTTATGTAAAAGGCTGAGTGTACACAGATGCACACAGTTCTGTTTATACTCCTCTTGGGTTTCTGCATCCAGGAATGTGTTCATACATGTTTGTTGTTGTGTACAAACACATATTTTTGGCCTCATGTGGATGATGAACTTCATGTCACCTCACAAACACATCTGTGTGTATAATTTAAGGTTAAATGAGTCTCTGACCGTCAGACGTTGTGTCTCGCTGATAAAAACTGGTTACAAAGAAAAACAGGGTTGGTCAGCCAGCTGTTTGACTAGCTTCAGCTGCTAGCTGAGAGAAGCTGCACCAGCTTGACCCCAGTGTTCGATGACCGTGCCCTGACCACAATTACTGGTTTAAGTGGTCACTAGTTCCGGATAATACAATATTCTGAGCATGTGTTCGTTGTGTGTGGTCAACCAGCGTTTAGCTCATCCACCATCTAACTAGCATCATTCAGTTCCTGACCAACAGAGGCTTTGCTGCACATCCAAATTTTGTTTTCAGGATTGAGGTCAGGTCCTCTGAGTGTTTTTAACAGGCCAATTTGCATATTTTAAAATTTGACCACCAGGAGTTTATTTCCAGAGGCATGGAGAAGGCTTTAAAACATTTGGACCTCAATATTTAAAAAATAACGCACTTTAATGCACAGATCAGTTAATGATATTCAGAGGAACTGCCTTGCAGGAACTACTCCATGTAATATCACTTCTATAAAATATGTGTGAGGAGCCATTTCATTGAAAATAATATTTAAAAAAACCCAATTGTTATGGAAAAGCAGCAGCTCAGCTTGGTAAAAAAAACAAAAATGGGGTCAGAATATCTGTAAACTAACTTCAGGCTGTTACAGCAGAGACATATGTTCATGCATAAAGGAGGATTTCTGCAGTTGCATCCAAATACAGGAACAAAGAAGCAGCTGAGTGACTTTTTTTTGCACTACAATAAATTTAAAGGAAATATTAACCACCTGTCTCAACTCCACTGTCAGAAATGTCACTTTGCTCTGTGCAGCTTGATGCATTTTTGAGGTTGCACATGTTGTGAGCATGGCATTTAGAGCAGATGAGCATGACCTTTGAACGTTAACATTAAGAAAAAAACCTAATTTGAATCTTGCACACAGCTGTAAATAGCAGGTACATCACACTGTTTCTGCCACAATCTAAAAATATGCAGTTTTACAAAAAAAAAAAATGTACAGGAGTGTGTTAGTTGCACCCCACAGAAAAACAATGACTGTGAATGTGTGATGATGTTTGTGATAGTTTGGCCTTGTTGTGTGCAAGCAACTGATGCTGTCTTTGAGCTCTCAGCTAAACACATAATATCTGAAATCTTTTGCTCTGTGGCCTCCATTTAAGTCAATAACTTGCATGACTCAACCTTTTATTCAATTTTTTTGACTTAAACTTTGTTGGCAAGTAAGCAAGCCAGCTGCTGCTGTTTGCTGTTATCTGCCAGATCGTTGGCTTGTGAGCCACTCAGCCATGTTTACAAGATAGACAATAGTCTGCTAGTTGACAACATTATCAAAGCATATCACAATCAAAAATAAAGCTTTTCACTGGGTTTGTGGAAGACTTGTGGAGGGCACATATTTGGAGGGAGGATGTGGGTCCTCAACTACAAAAATGTTACTTTTTCAATAAAGAAATAAGGAATTAAACATAAATTTTGGAGCATCATCATTACCTTGTGTGGACCAGTTAAAACCATTTGAACTGGTAAAAGTATAAAGTTGGCTTTGGTGGGGCCCATAATAGGTTGGACGCTGGGCCAAAGCCTTAACACGTTGGAAAAAAGTGCTCATAAATAAACCATGTCTGTTTACTTCTGTGGACTGTGGAGCTTACTGATCAATTCTTGTTTGTTCTCTAAAATGTCAGAAAATAGTGTAAAATGTCCAAAGTGACGTCTTTAAATGGCTTTTTCATGTTGGACCAATAGTTTAAAACCGAAATATACATATAAATTATCATCACTGGAGACTAAAAACACCAAATGTTCATAAGTGGAACCAGATTAAAGCTTAAACCAGGGAATTTGATTACAAAAAAACTCCATTCAATATTAAGTTAATATCATAAAAATCTCTCTACACTCATTAATCAGTTAGTTAAGAAACTGTTTTAGCTCTACAATCATTTGTTCATAAATCTTGTTTATTCTAAGGTGTGAAACCTCCACATGGCTATACTATACCACTGAAAATGAAAGGAGAAAAGGGTCACATTAGGTGTTGTGAATTCAGGTGAGACGAATGTGTGTGGGCTTTATTTCGCTCCACAGATGGCACACATACACACACACACACACACCCAAAAAGTTAAATGTCAGCACGCAGCAATACCGTTGCCCCATGTCAAACACATCTCCCTGAATTGTAATGAAACCCACAAACTTTTCTCAGTTTTGTTTTTCAAAGGTTGACAAGGGAAAAAAAAGGCTGTTGTTTCACCTTGAAGCTGACTAAATATGGTGTGTTTTCAGCTGAGATATTTACTCATATTCCTGGAACACGTACAATGTCCCCTCCACTCACTACCTGTTTATTTATCAGAAACAGTTGGTTTCTGATGGATTCCCCCATCACGGGCCTGTAACAGCCACACCGCATCCTGCAAGGAAACAATCAGCAAATTTGACGTGGAGAGATCATGTGCTGAGCGATCACAGGCGACCTGCTTACTGTCTGCCTCTTATCTGATCTTCCTCTCACTGATCTGTGTGATTGTTAAAACAGAACTCACACATGAAATAGACTTTCCCATTATTACTGTTCTCATTTTCATCAAATCTGAACGAAATCTCTTCAGTTGCTTACTCACATCTCACCTCCCTGAGTGCAGCTCTGCAACAAGGGCCTATGAAGTGTCTTGAACATGCTTTCAGTATTTTAGGTCAAGCTGGAATTACAAATGTCAAAAAACATCAGTCACTTATTTATTGAATATTGTTGTTTTAAGTGCCAAAAGAATTAAAAAAAGTCTTTGGACTACAGAGCCAGACTGATAAGTTGGCTGGGCTGATGGTCACAATGGTGTTTTTTGCTTATTAATGATATTAACAAGAAACTATTGTAGATTAATGTTAAATACTGTGTGTCTGAGATAGCAGAGACACAGTGATGCCATGAGCATGTTTGTCTTGGGAGCTGTTCACTTAATTCTTGTCCTTTTCGTTATTTTAAAATAACAAAACTGACAAAATATACTCATATAGTAGTCACTTAGTGTTGTAAGCAACAACAAAGGTCCAACTATACAGCATGTTATGAAATATTTTACTATTAACCTCTATGAAGTACTTTATACACTGCAGCTAAGCAGCATATATGCTACAGCTCACTAGCTAATTAGCTTAGCTATCAAATGTAGCCTGCAAGCTGCTTTCAGCCAATGATTAGTCACCTATTCAGCAAGTCAAGGCAAATACATCCATGTTCTTATGTGAAGAAGTCATTAGCTAGAAAGCTATTGTCATCACCAAGAAAGAAAATGTAGATTGTTATTCAAAGTCTGTGTCCTTTGTTGTATTTTGTCTTTGGCTACAACTTTGCTGTTAGTCAGTGTGAGTCTGCTGATGACAGACTGCTCTGATGCAGCTTGAAACTTAAGCTGATTGGCTCTATGTCCATCTGCATTTAAAAACAAAACAAAAAAAAGATATGGGACATAAGACTTAGAGAGCAGATCTGTGTGCTGTAGCAGAACAAAAAAACATGCGGTTCAATTCAGCTGGACCTGCCATCTTGATTTATTGTTGCACTGCTTTAATTGCAGGGAGAGCTTCCAGCTGGCAAATAAAAGCCAAAAAAGAGCTGCAGCAGTGACTAAGATGGCATCTACAATTGGAGTGAAGTTTGACTTTAGATCATTTTTATTATTTTTGCTGTCATGAGTCACCGGCAAGTTGGAAAAGACATGCATAGGACTGCACTGGAGGGCTGCAACCTGGCAGCGAAGTCGTGTGCTTCACAGTAAAGCATTGTTTTATCTCTTTAAAAGCTCATTTGTTTAAAAATGTATGCTCAGATAGTTGTCTGTAAACTCACCACAAAGCCACCACTGTTTTCATGCTCTCATTTCAAGTGAAGGATGGATTGAGAAAAGTCTGCGGCTTATAAGGATCAATAAAACTCCTTCAGGAACCCACTGCTTAAACTCAAACCTGCTTGGTGGTCACTGGTTTGGTCAGAATCGATCATTATGGTGAAAAGATCTGGTCGGAGAAAATTGCATTTTATATTCAAGGGGTCTGACACTGTATAAACAGACATTTGTCTAAATTAGCCCATTGATCTTGAAGCTTTTGTGAAGAACACTTTGCAAAGTTGTTTGAGGCACAGTAAAAGGATGAAAAGGGGGAAAATAACAGTGTTTATTATTAAAAACCCATCCAGAGAAAAGAAGAAGCTTGGATTGACTCACAGGGAGCCTGATGAAAAATCCTCAGCACCATTTAATGTCATTCACTTTCACATTTGCATAGGACTCACTGGTCTGATCATGCACAGCGCAGCATTATACCCGCAATATTCTCCAGGGTGGTTTGGCTGAGCGTCACAGTTATTTCAACAACAACAAGTTGACCTATTAGCTGAAATTGCTGGTGAGAAAATTACATTTCCCCAGAAAAGTCTTGGTGAAAAGATGCTTTTGGACTGTGCTTCACAGATAGAGTATTTAAGGAGGACGTGCTGCTGCCAAGAGAAACGACTCCTGATGATTTAGTAAATCTACACTTTGCAAAAACAACAAATGGTTCTCAGTATGCTTTGACTCACTGGGAGGCATGAAACCTCGGCCACATCTCAGAAGTGTGAATTGTAAGTGTTAAAATGATTAATAATTTGTATTTGTCAGTCACGTGAAGCATATATAACAGGGTCAAATAATTTCCTAGTCATGTTCCTATTGTGACAGCTGGGAGGCCAAACTGGGTTAATGGTGACTTGCAGATATTTCATAACGTTTAGTTAATCTTGTAGTTACCAAATCATTTGGGTGTACCCTGGTTTATCATGTGGGAAATCACACAAAACTTTTAAAATATCACAAATGATGCAACTGATGCGGCAGTGACTGTCTCCTTTTTAGAGACAATTGTCTCCTGTTTGTACACTTTACATAACTTTGCTACTTCTGACTAGATTTTAACTCAACACAACAATCGGCATGTTGGGTAATGATGCTTAATGACACTTGGTACATTTTTGATATGTGGTTAATTTTGCTGGATGATGTAAAGTTTTTTATTTTTGTCCTATCATCATTTCTCATTCAAAACAAACTCTTGACATATTTGCAAATATCTGTGTCCAGTTGTGTTGAGTCCCTTCAGGGTCCAACACAGGGGTGTTACATAACAATTGTCACGTCTGTCACCTCTGATGCAACAGGGGATGTGAGTTGTTGTTGTTTTTTTTTTATAAAATTTGTACCTCCTATGGGAAGTTGAAAAATAAGCAAATTTCTGGGTCTGGATAGCCTTAAATCAGGTTGTTGTCAGTGTTTCGTTTCTTCTCAGATAGAGTTGCTTTGAGGTTTACCACAGTGGAAAATACAATAAATGCAATATTATTTTGGGTGCCCACAACACAGCTGCACCTCTTGAAGTAACCCTGGATCTTCCATCGATGTGTGAATATGTGTATGTTTGTTCCTGATGAGCAGGTTGGCACTTATAGAGGAGCCCTCCATTAGTATATGACTGTGTTTAAATAGGTGGAAGCTGGTTTATATTGTTAAAGTTCTTTGAGCTTTGAGAAACACTTTATAAATGCAGTGGACTGGTTTAGTTTGCCTTCACAGCCATGTTGAGTTTTCACTTTTGTGCTATAAACTATTATTGTAACTCAAACTACAACTTTTCTATTTCTTAAATTATAATAGGTGTATTGTGTATTAGGAGGCTTAGTGGTGGTGATGTCAGTCATGTGACTGCGGTGTAGTTTGTTTATGGCCTAATGTCAGCTTTTTTTCCTTCCGATAATTGCATCTATGCTTTAAAACTCATAATATTGGCGTTCTTTTGTGACGATTATCTTGTTAAACAAAATCTTGACCTAAACTTTTGTTCACCACAGCGCTCATGTTCTGCAATAATCCCAAATGGAAAATTCCCACTGGCTTTGTGCCAAGGGCTTTCAAAAAATACGTCATCCCTGCTGCACTGCGGCAGTTTTTGTCTGTAGTTGTGTCATTAAAATCAGTGTTTTTTCCATCAGGTGAAAATATCTGCCAGAGAGGTGAGATTCTATCAACCAGCTTCCGATGCAAATTAAAGGTAAAATTGTTTTATACAGTCAAATTCGAACAGATGGAAATTCTCTCACTGCACAGGCAGATTTTATCACTTGTTTTAAGAAAATAAGGTTTTTATGACACAAATATGGACAGACATTACTTTGTAAGCTCTTTAAAAAACAAGTATTCTCTGTTTTATCAACACTGAGTCAGTGCCATTGTGTTTGTAAGTCAGTATGTGTGTGCGTGATACCTCTCCCACTCGTGGTTGTCTGTTGTCTTCCAGACCGTAGGAGGCCTGCAGTCTATCACATCAGGACAGCTAGATGTCTGCATGCCACCAACATTCACACACACACACTGTACTGTGATGTAGAGACAGATAAACAAACACATAAAATTGTTGGTGGGGGGAGAAAGAAGTGCTTGGGTTAAGCCAAACGGTCGGTTTACCTCCCACCTGTCCAGATAAAATCAACTTCTGACTGTTAAAAGATGCACCAAAGTGAAAATACTGTTGAAATGCTAAGAGGTTTAGGCTTTTTTTAAACATTGTGTAGTCTAGAGATATTTTGTTTTTGCCTTACCTTTCTATTTTCAAGAGGAATGTGGGTTTTTTGTGACTTATTTTCATAGATCTCTTTGCAGAAAGTTGCATTGTTGTGGAGGCAAATTAAGAACCATTATAAGAGATGTGGTGGAGTTGTCTATGTTCGAATAAAAACTCATAAACCCACACAAAAGGTCACTGGTTTGATTTTGCAAACAGCCAACAAAGCACGTAACAGCCTTGTATCTGGTTGAAACTTGAAGACAAAACACCCCCAGGTTAAATATTTCAAATGTGAACTCAATTGGCTGTGAGAATGATTTAAGGGTTTTTAAGAAAACTGACAACAATCTATAAGTTTCTTTCTATCAAAAATTTAAAAGACCAAGACATAAAATGATTCCTAAAAAATGCCATTCTTTCTCCTGTGTGAGCAGCATTTGCTAAAAGTTACAATTGTTTAAAAAAAAATTAGTTTTGCAGCTCTGTGATGCTGAACCTTAAGCAGTGCTGTAAGCTAAATGCTAACATCAGCACCAGGGTTGCAATTCAGTGCTAACATGCTAGTGTTTAACGGAGGCCTAAGCTTTAACATGTTTCACCATCATAGTTTAGTACATAAGAACACTAACATTAGATGACATTGGCTATTTTACTCTAAAAACAGAGTATGGCTGAGGGCTGATGGGAATTAGTTTCATATGTGTTTAATCACGAATGAACTTTAGTGCTAGATTAAAAAAAAAGGGGTCACCAAAACACAAATCAGCCTGAGGTGGAACATCAATGTGTGAAGCAGATTTCATGGCAATTCAACAAAGAATTGCTGAGATATTTCTCTGAAAAACCGCAAATGATGAACCTTTGCTTGAGGGACAGTTAGTGGATTACAAAAAGAGCAGGATACAGGATATCTGGAAACAATTAAAACCTGTATAAAATTTTGTCCTATCTTGATGAGAATGAAATATATTTAATTAGATCAATGACAATTTTGACCAGCTGGTGGCAGTAGAGGAAAAGTCATGGCGTCAGAAAAATCAAAGGATCCATCCTCTGGGGATCTTAAATATTAGTACAACATCTTGTGGCAATCAATCCAACAGCTGAAATATGTCAGTCTGATCAACCGGCCCTGTGTCTTTATGGGCGTGACTTTGTGAGTCAGGTAAATAAGAAAAGGTTTAAAAAAAAATGTATCTCAGACATTTTCAGAAATAAATGAGACTCAGACATTTAAGGGAGATCAGAGAGTATTGATGAACATTGTTTATGGTGGATTTTTTTTTTGATGATAATAAAAGCACTGGATAAAGTCACACTTATTTAGATGCTCTATTTTTTTACAACCAAAAAATAGTTAAAATAGAGGCAGGTAGACAGAAAAATGTCCTCTTATAACCCACCTAGCCTGTTTGAAACAACTCAGTGCAGAAACCAACCTTTTCTCCTTGAAGAAAAACCTCAGATAATACCAAACTGTTTTCCCAAATATGACATAATTACATATTGAACTTTTTGTGAAGATGAGATTTTTTTTCTCCTTTTTTTTCACATGATAATGGAGCTCTACATTTATAAAAACCACCCAGGAGTTGCAGGGTCTGACTCCTCTCTGTGGTTAAAGGGTTGTGGAGGGATTGTGGTTTTGCTTAAATGTTGATAATCACATTATGTCTCATGTTACTGTCGACCTTCCTGTATTAAAAATGACTAAGGTCTCTCCCTAACCTCAGCGAAGTGAGGCCGGTCTCCAAACATACGCTGAAATGTTTACATCAGCATAATTCCACGTCTCATATAATAAAATGCTTTGTAGCTCAGTGTCACCTAAGGACATTTGAGCAGACAGGCCTCATTGTTTCTAGATTCTTTACACTTTGCATAAAGGAAGAGAGTGGGAGTCAGTGCTGCGCTGTTCTGTAAGCTTCATTGCACTTGGAAACAGCAGGTAGTTCTGTTTTCTCTTGGATTCTTTTATGGCATTAAATGCACCACAACCATGGGTTTTTAGCATATAAATGAATGGCTTACTCTGTTGTCAGAGTCACGGGCTGTCTCGTTTTCAGACCTCAGCTTGTCAAACTTCAACATTAGGTCTCTAGCAAAATTACAAATTAATTCTCACTGTCTGAAGGCTCGTCATCTTTGCTGGTTCTCTGTCAGTCCTGAAATGAAACGCAATAATGTCGACTTGACTTCCGTTAGTTTGTGTAATTTGAATGATTTAAGCCGAACTATTGTTAAGACCAAGAAGTTAATTGATAATTTTACAGCAGCCTTCCGGCCTTTCAAAGTCATTTCCTGCCCTTTAATTTACAGATAAGAGTGTGAATTGAATGTAAGTAGCTGCAGTTGCCCCTTTCGCTAATGGACCTCCAATTTCTGAAACCGCTTTTCTGGTTAACAAACATTAGGAAATAGAGCCTGTGTGATCTAACAATTTCCTGGTGTCATGTGGGAATTAGCTTTTTCAAATGTATATGAATGTAAACATACAGTTGTTCATGTCTTTTTGCTGATTGTTGTTCAGCAACACAACTTTTTGATGTTTCTAGATTATTCTTGCTCGGAGAAATTAACTATAAATGTTTCTTTCCTAGAATATCTAACCCTAACCCTCCACTCTAAACAAAAAGGCTAAATTGCAGATTGTTCGGCATCATTGAGGTCAAACATCACACACTGAACATCTGATGATGTTTAACCGCCTCACAGAGAGACTTTTGTTGCCCCAGTGGTCCACTTTCTTTAATAAACATCAGCATGTGAATCTCATAGTAATAGTCAAAGTGGCACAAACTGATTCAACTTTGATCACACTATCCTCTGATCTCTGCGCACTTTGAAGTTGATTAAACATTGTAAAGTCTCATGGGGTTGAAAAAGTTTAAAAGTGAAACTATAGAGGACCGTTAAGCTTCCAGTTGACTTCACCAGAGGTGCCCATCGGGGGGTTGAATAGCTTTGGAAAACCCCCCGTTCATTTAAGGAGGTGAGAAAAGAACCGGAGCTTAAACTTCTCTTTCTTACCCTTTTTTTCTTTCTATTTCTTTCAGTTTTTTAAATGATATCAGGTCCGTACTTTAGTTCATCATGACTGGCTTTTCATTCCTCCTTTCAGTGTGGCCGTTCTGAGCATCTGCGAGCTCTTTGTGTTTCAAATGTGTTTTGACGACCGACGTACGAACGAGCTCCGTGTGAGCAGGACCCAACCCCTATGCGTCATTAGTACATAGCATGAACCAGGAGTCTGTTTGTTTTTATGGGAACTTTTATGATCTCTGATATGTGTGCAAACTCGTGAAGAAAAGCATTTCCTTTTCTTTTGTGAACTCTGTATTTTTAACAGAAAACTGTGAAGAAACGAGACACTGAACTTTGTGTTGAGGGCTTAAATGAGTGTCTACATGAGGACTTTATGTTCACTGATGCAAGTTCATAGTTTAAATGTGTAGAATTATTTCTAAAATGAGGCCAATGCAGCCCCAAAAATACTGTAAGTTACCTCAGAGATGCAATGTGAAAATGAAATCCGACCTCTAATATTTTTGCATCATGTGTGATTTATTCGTATGTTTACCCTTTTAATCTGCTCTATCCATCGTTAGTCATTTGTTAATAGAAAACTATATTCCGCTTGTGGTTTTTCAAATGGTCAGGACACAACAACTTCTATTGTTGTTTGTTGCTGACAAATCAAACGACCTGTGGTGTATGAAACTGCCTGTGAGCTCAGTGAACTGCTTCAGGTAGTCAGCCATTTTCTGCAAAGTCTGTATGTGATGCACGGGAAGTTCAACGTCCCTGTTAATTTTCTGAATGTTTGTTAAATTGCTTTTCAGCATTTTACTCACTGTGTTCGCTGCGTTGTGCTGACTTGTGCTTGTCGTGATCTAAATACTGCCGACTTCCGCTTGTCGACTTCCTTCTGGAAGATTCCTGTTAACATCTAAATGGAGGGTCTAATGATGGTGAGTCCATTGCATGAATCCAAGAGGTTTGGGGGAGGGGGCACTTCTGCTTTATTTAATAGTGATAGTAGAGTGACACAGAAAGAGGAAAGAGAGGGAAGGAGTTGCATGGCCTGAACTCAACCCCTGGGGTCAGTTCTCCACTGGGTTAACTACCACTGAGCCACTGAGGTTGATAAAAACGGAGAAATTCAGTAACTCAAACAAACTCTTTTTGAGATGTCAACCCACCCACAGTCATATTTTTATGAATAGTGAATATTTGGCAGTTTTCAGGAATGCTAAAAGGCATTTAGCTTCTAGTCCTCTTTTATTCTGCTGGTCATTCTGGGGGAAGTTTTTCCATGGACATGCTAGCTCTTCTTATTTACAGTAGTAGGGTTTTAGGGCACCGTAGCCTGCAAACTATTCAGGCACTGAGGTGGTTATAAAGTGCACTGGTCAGCTAATGGAGAACAATTTTGGTCACTCAAGAGATTCATGTCGATAAAGTTGTCGGGCATGGTGCGGCTGAAAATCTGGCAGCCATTTATGCACATTGCCTGGTGTTAGTTGGCAGAGGAACCACAGACCACCAGGGTCAAAAGAAGAAGATGATTATTGCATGTCAGATACAATTAAACCCACTTCAACACAGTGAAACTTGTTCTCTGCATGTAACACGTCCATGAAAAACAGTGGGCAGCTTCAGATGCCCCCTGGTTACTGATACATGGGCACTGACAGGAGAATGGGTCTAATATACATGTATTTTTAATGGTGGGGTAAACCAAAGCACCACTGTGAGGCAACAGTGCTAACCCCCCGATCCAAGCCACCACATGGGGAACACAATTTGAGGTTAAGTGTTTTGCTTAATGACATTATAATGGTAGACTTTGTGGTGGTGATGGAGGATTTGAAATGGGGTAGGGTGGGGGTGGGCTGCTCATTCACTTTCTCCACACAGTTTTTTTTTTTTTTTTTTTTTTTCCGAGCGCTCTACTTTCTTTCCCGCCTTTATTTGACATCGGCGGGACTTAAGCAGGAGGTGTGCTGAGTCACAGTGACTAAAATTCAAACCATCTGATTCAAGCCTCAAAGCCGCATGTTTAAGGACTCATTTGACTGATCAGAGGGAATTGATTCATAACTGATATAACAAAAAAAAAAAACAATTCAGCAAATTCAGTCTCTAACATGCAGAAAATACAGAGTATGTGTTCATAAAGGGGTAGATACCTTGAGACTAATTCTGTGAGTGTGGAGGAGTGTGAGGCCTAGATATAATTAGTTGTCTCCTCAGCTTTCAACAGATGGTGCTGTCGTTTTTCACAGTCACTTCAAATGGAGACCACAGCTCTCCTACACTCTTCTTGTTCTCTCTCTTGTCTGCAGCCTCCCACATTTCTCTCAGGTCTACACGAACCACAGTCTTTCTGTCTTTACTCTCTCTTTTTATGGGGGGGGGGGGGGGCTTTTTTTTTTTTTTAAAAAATAAAATTTTTTTTAAAAAAAAAAAAAAAAATTAAAAAAAAAAAAAAAAAAAAAAAAAAGTTGGATTACAAAGGAGTGTGGGTGACAAAAAAAAAAAAAAA
>JAPZDV010000003.1:19470493-19492124 GCA_029814665.1 Acanthurus lineatus
CCCCCCCCCCCCCCCCCCCCCCCCCCCCCCCCCCCCCCCCCCCCCCCCCCCCCCCCCCCCCCCCCCCCCCCCTCTTTTTCTTTCACTTTTCTCTTGTTTCTCCTTCAAAACTTTCAGAGGTACAGAAGAAGAGAGAAAAAGTAGACGGTGTTATTCCTCTGCTTGCTGTGAAACTAAATCAAAAAAAGAGAACTACTTTGATCGACGAAGCATAAAAGGTGACATGATTCAGACTGAACCCACGTTTAAGAAACCAACGCTTCATAGTGGAATAAAAACTATGACTTGTGAATAAAAGTGCAGATTTTTATGACAAACTGTTTTTTTAATATACATCAAAAGCTTCCCACATTTCTCTGTGGTGTAGTTTTATCTGTGTCATAATCAAACTGCCACCTTCTTTTTTTATTTTCCCTTCTTTTTTTTATTTTTCGTCTGTCTTTCTACCTAAACTGTTGTCAATACAAAAATGGAGGACAGTAAATTTGAATGCATTCTCAAACTGAATCCAAACAGGAAAAGGAACCGTTTTTAGGTTTTTTTTAATTGATCTAAATTCTAAAATTAATATATTTTTTTAAAACTATTTTTTCGGTGACAAATCTTTCCTCTGATTCTGATCCCTTCCTCTACCTCCTCTGGTCCTTCCTTGACCTTCTTTCTTTTATTTTCTTCTCACTTTCAACTTAAAAATATCAGCCTCAGAGAAAGAGGAAAAGTGTTTCAGCTCCTCTACCCACCGTTCTCTCATCCTCTCCGCTTCCTTTTCACTTTTTGAAACGCACACCGCGCCTGATCTCATCAAAGCCCTCTTCAACGTCTTCTCCTTTGCTCTCTGACTAATTTTCATAGTAACAGATGCCGAGTAAAGCTGATCTGTCTCCCCTCTGTATTTTTAGGCGACACAGTCATGCTGTATTATGTCATGTTTTTCAGGTGCACTTTTTGAATTAGGTCGATTCGACGATCGTCTCCAGTGACGAATGTTTACATCCCACAGCGACAAACTCAGGCTCTGCTGTCTGGGGAAAAATTGTTCACTTCAGTTCTGATTTGACTTTGTCTTCACTGTTTTTGTCGGACGCTAGAAAATTGTAGTCCGAGGTTGGTTGGTTTTGAGTCACAGGGCCCTGAACGTTCCTCGGTGTGTCTCTCAGAGTGAACAAGTGATACTGTCGATGTCTGTGTACAAAAGAAAGCAATGTAATTATTTCAAGACGAACTTTCGCACAAAGGGCGTTTTTTGTTTGCTTTAGGTTTGTTTTTAATAAATAAAACTATCAGTAATAGTGAAACTCTGAATCAGAATGAGAATAACTTTGATCGATGAGCCTTTAAAGGTGACATATAAACAGTTGAATAGTGTGGGTGGAGTGGTGCAAATGTTGCCAAACGGTTTTCTTCTTTTTTGGTGCAATCTACACTTCTGAGAGTTTGTTGCTTCAGTTTATTATTTTATCAGTTACTTACTAAAAATGTCGTAATATGCTGAATCTTCTCTAGACTATATTTTACTGTATTTATGACACTATTTAATTCCACACTTGCTTTAAATGATAGTTTGTCAAAGTAATTTATTTCAAGCTTGTTTTTTAAAATTTAATTTATACGATTAAATAATTAAAAATATATATGTACAATATGAGCACTGTCACGGTGTTGAATTTTATTTATAAAATTATTGGTAATAATGAAAGTGAGGCAGATACTGAAACTCTAACATGACATTTATTTGTGTCAAATTTATTTTTCAAGGTTGTATGTCACTTTCAAAATACGTTGTTCAAATTGACACACTAGCTCGAACTAGTGACTCTATTTTGTGTTAATTGGTGTCAGTCTTGTTTTCTTCTTATAAATAAATCCATCCAAGTCATATTGAAACTATGATGCTTTGGAGTGATAATATTACCAGAGCAGGAGGGGAAATTTGCCTTGAAATGTTCGGTATCTGGCAACCCACTCAGTTTCGACAGGAAAAAAAAAATCTTTTAACCTTTTCAGCAACAGCAAATGCATGTTTAAACAAAAGCTGAAAAGAAAAGAGACAAACAAGGGAGGTTGGATACTATCAGGGTGCTGTGTGTCTGCTGTCAGTCAGTTCAAAGCAAAAGATCGTGCTGTTAGCTGCAAAAAGTGGACATTTTGCAGGATGACACTTTTATCTAAATGTACAGTTTGAATCACTCTTTTTGTCTGTCTTTGCATGTTTGCATATTTTTACTTTTTCTACTTCTCACTACGTGTCATGTGTTCTTGGTAATTTTTTTTTGACTGAGACCAGCAGTTTCAAAATGAGACAACAGAAACAATATTTTACAATGCATCCTGCACGTACAAGGTTGATGATATTTATTTTGTTTGAAGTGTCTGTTACGTGATTATATTGTCAGCCTAGGCTTCAATTTGTGACGATTAATGCTTTGTTTTGAGACCTTTACCTATTTGACTGTGGGTGTGTGTAGGGAAACAGTTTAAACATTATGTTAAAAATTCAATTGGTGACCTTTTTCAACTCATTTACTTCTTTTTAATTTTTTTTTCAGTAGCCCAGTTTATTGGTTAAATTTTTCCTTCAGTATTGTACATTTTAGAGAAAAAATATAAAATGCTGTACATTAAATGCTGTATTGTATATTTGACACAACTTTAATCATTAATTCCATACTGAACCCAGTCACTGTCTGACGATGCTTGCTTGCAGTGGTTACTTTATGATATTAAATGTCATTGTTTGTTGAGTCTCCCTGATCTTAAATGAGACAGTGAGTAAATATAAACATGTTTATGGTTTCAGTCAGACAATGTTGCGTGCTCAGAGTCCGTGGGTGGGCACCAGCGAGTGTTTGACTAATCAACTCACTAGCTTGTTCCGTGCATGTATGTGTGTGTTTGCACAGCTTCTTTTATGTATTGATCTATGTACATAAGTCAGTGCATGTATGCCTGTGTACAGTACATGTGTAGTGTGTGTGTGTGTGTGTGTGTGTGTGTTTGTGGTTTTTCTAGGGTGCTCTTTTACAGAAGAGTGTGCTTCTGCAGATGAGTCTGTCTATATTTACAGTATTTGTGAGCATATTTAGGTATTATGTGTACATGTATGTATGTGTTTGTTTCAGTGTGTTTGCTATGTTTGTGTATGTACTTTACACATATAGGCCTAATATTAGAAACTGTTCTACACGTACAAACGTCTTTCTTTTATAAATTTATGAGTGTTTATTTCTTTTCTGAGAGTGTGTGTTCTTCTGCTGTGAAGTGTGTATGTTTTTTCTGACAGTACGAGGGTACCAGTTGTTTGCATGTATATGTGCATACAGTATTTGTGTATATGTACATATTTGTCAGTGTATGTTTGTGTGTGTTTATGGTGTGTGTTTGTGGTTCTGTGAGTGTGTGTGTGTCGAGTATTTTAGTGTTGGTGTCTTTTTACAAGCCTTTGTCTCACGTCCTATTCATTATTTCCACTTGTAGGCTACATATACTGTGTGTGTTTATATATGTTGTTGCTGTCATTATTGTTGATATTATCGTGTTTCCACAAACATGAACTCGTCTGTGTGTTTGTAAATGTGTACATTTATTTTGATTGATTTTTTATGCCTTTTTTTGGATAGTTTGTTATGACTCTAGGAGCACATATTTTTGTCGGTATGTTACTGTGTGTTTGTGAATGTATGAGCATGTGTGTGTATCTTTAAAGTCTTTGTCTTTGTGTAGACCACGTGTGTATATGTGTGCAGTATGTGTAGATACACTATACAAGTCATTGTTGTTATGATTTTTCACTGATGCCTCCTTCTGCTACATGTGTGAACCGGTTTGTACTTGTTTATGTGTTTTGAATGTGCACACTTATTTCTGACTGCCTGTGGTTCTGCTGTACTTATCTGTGTTCTTCAGCAGGGGTGTGTATGTGTGTGTACAAACAGTAATTGTCTGTATTTATTTTTCACAATATGTGTGGGGCTCTGTGTGTAAACTGTCATATTTTATTCAGTGTATGTATCTGTTTACAGTGTAATATGCCTGCATGTCTTTGGCTGTACTTTCTGATGACTACGTGTGTGTTAGTATTATTAGATACTACTTACATACATACACAACATGAACAGTGTGTTGATTTGTGTATTTTTTGAGTGTGTTTACATTTATTGCTGACTGTCTATGTTTCTTTAAGTCTATGTGTATGCAGTCGTGTGTGTGTGTGTGTCTCAGTGTGTGTGTGTGTGTGTATACAGTACAAGTTTTGTTCATGTACGTATCTTTGTCAGTGTGTGTTTAAACATGTAACTTTTTTGTTTTTGTCCAAACATGGACTTCATTTGTTAGCAGAGTTAATTTGCATATACATACGGACATTTACTTATTTTGAATTATTATTGTTATCAGTACGTATGTGTGTGTGTTCATTTCTGGCTTTGCATGTGGTTTTGTGATCATGTTTATCTGCTGATGCAGATGGGTGAAATTCAAGGAAAAACCTGCACAAATGGGCGGAGAAACAAAAACACTTGAATGTAACAGTGTTTAAAAAAGCACTGTTATCGGTTGGTTGTTTTGATCCAATGCAATTGAATTTTTTAAAAAAATTTATTCACTGATTTTAACTCAGAGTTAGACACAACACCCACATTTATCCCTAAAAAATGTCACATATTTATTGTCAGTTTAAAACAATGTGCATGTGCCTTTTTAATATCAGCAAAAAGTGAATTAAGAGCCACTGTAATTTATAACAGCATGCAACAGTCCCTAATGCAGACTGATCCATGCAGGTCATGCGGGGTCACTGAATGTTTGGATGAAACTCATGTGAATTATGTGTCATGGATTTCTAAATATCCAGATTTCTACCTAATTTAACATCTAAACAACATTTTGGACTTACAGCCATCATCAAAAAGCAAATGAGAGGATATTTTTTAGAAGAATTTCATGGTTGAAGTATGTGACGCTGCTGTTGAGGCTTGAGGTGGACCAACATCACACTAACTGTTTTTTTTTTTTTTCTTTTCAACCCTCTGTGTGTGTTTGTATTGTATGTGCTGCTGTGCGTATGGTATTTATATGTTATGTGCTAATGTGTGGCTTGTGTGTGTGTGTGCATGCGTGTACAACTACAGCACTGTGTATGTACTCATTTGCATGCATACGGACACGTGAAAGCGTTTGTTCCCCTCTTCTCGTCGCTCATCATCTTCTCTGCCCCAGCTGACATTTACACATTCAAATCAGAGACTGTTTATCCTTTTTTGAGGCACATGACAAGATTTTGCACTTTATTTAAGATAATCACTTACATTCCTGCGGCACACAGAGATATTGTTTTGTACTGTGAGATTCACTCAGCACGGGTGTGATGGTCTGTTGGTGTCAAGTAAAAGCCTCACGTCTCCCACATGTTAACCTTTCAGGAACCAAGAAACAACCTTGTTTCTGGCTTTACCACCAATGTTGTTGACCATTTTACGATCAAAAATTTAATTTATGCTTTATAAGTTTTGTCTAAATTTTTGTTTGTTGATATTTTCACATTTTTTAGGGTCCTGGAGACACTGGACCCTCTGTAACACCTCATAAAATGTTGTGATATTTTACTAATTTTCCCGATTTTATGAAAATTGCTCATAAACATGAATTTAAACTTAAATGTTTTAATAATAAAATACAATATGATAATTTTATGTTTACACTTAACCCATATGACATGGAGCATAACATATTTCCTTATTTTGTGTGTTAACTATGCTTCACAGTCATTTTCATATTTTGTCATGTTCAGAAAACATGCAGTTTGTGGGAAAGAGACGGATCAGCCCTGCAGTGCTTTAGCACATGATGGGTTTTAACAAGGTTAGAAGAAAAAAAGTATTCCTCACAAATTTAACCAGTTATTATATTTGCACACACAGCAGTGATGTGCCAACATGGAGGAAATGTTTACAAGAACATTTGATTTGAATTGTTGTTATTTGTTTACACACGTGCAAAAGCTACACACACAAACAAAAAGAGATGTGATCGAGGTGACAGCTGTGCTCAGAGGCTTCGTGTTCTTCATGTTGTCCGTCCTTTTGTCTCTAGTTGATGCAATATCTCAGGAACACCTTTGAGGATTCTCTTCAAAGTTTGCACAAATATCCGTTTGGACTCAAAGATCGGTTGATGATAATTTAGTAGTCAGAGGTCAAAGGTCAAGCTCTCTGTAATCTGACACAACACACTGGCTGTAACACAAGTCTTTGTATTCTAATTATGAAAGCATTCTCTCAAATGTCCAAAAGGACAAAATGATGAAGTGATGATATTTTAAATCCAAAAGGTCAAAGGTCAACCCTACTGTGGCACTGTATTGTTCAGCAAAGATACTTTTCTGGCCATTTTTTAAGACATTTTCTTAGGAACAGAAGGAGAGACTGTGACCACTTTTTAACATTTGGTCAGAAATTGAATTTTTGACACCAAACTTGGATGCCACCTTGAAAATGCTGATTGTTTACATCATTATTCACATACATTATTGTTGTTGGGTTAAAAAGGTGTGTGAAGCATCCATGTTTGAGAATTTGTAGCTTCTTTGCTGCAGCATCCATATTTTAAGTACTGTTATCCACCACAAGGCCATTATTTAAGCTGACACTGAGCAACAGGTGACTTCTGTTGCATCATGTGGTGAAGCTCTTCATCGCTCCTCTGCACTCCTCTGCAAAAATAGTTTCTAACTGAAGACAGCATGCTCCTTGTGGGTAATTATTTACTGTAATAATATGTGCCAGTACAGTTATAACTTCTTTTTAGTCAAAAAAATGTTTGATACCAATTATAAAACTTCTACAAATCACTACATATGATATAAGTTTGCACAGACATGAATGTGTAGGCCTCACTGAGGGAGGTGCAACCGGTGCAGTCTGTGTCGCTCAGCCTTCAAAGCAATCATTCACAGACAACATTAAAAACTACTTCACTAATATTGAATGAGCTTATTTTACATTAATTTGTGCATTTACCATTTTTAAACTGAAGGGTTTAACAAGAAGGAAATATCAGTTGCATTGTGGGAAATGTAGGAATCTGGGTTTTTTTTTTAGCTTGGCCTGACTTTTTTCTTCTTTTGATCTGTTTTTCACAACTTTGCATGCCATCAAAGCAGTGCAACACTACAGGAAATATCTGCAGCTCTTTCAGGTTTAAATATGTGGATGTGTCACATTAAAAAAAAATGAATAAAAAAAATTAACCAAAGTTAGCTTAGAGAAGTAAGTGGGCCATCAAAACAGAAAGAATCTGTAATATTTCGCCCTTGAAATCATTTCATTTTCACTGTTCTGCTGATGTTTAGTGCTGATAAATATGTGGTCAGCATGCAGACATTAGATCAGGATCCTTCTGCTCTGAGTCACTTATGATTTTGTTTTCATTGGTGTTGAACACCATGGGTTCCCAGGATTATTAGTCACAACTTAAACTCACTTAAACTCACTCGCAGGGGTTCATCATCGCTAAATTTTTCTATAGAAATCACTCTGCTTTTGAAGATGTTATCTGTGACCTGTATGGGAACCTCAGCTCAATGTAAACATGCCACAGTCGACTATGTACTGAGAATTGAAACACACTGGCTGGATTTTCCCGTGCTCCGCCGCCTTAGCAACTTACTGATATTAAACCTCTCACTTCCTTTTTGTTGCTTTGTTTACCAGCCAACATGCTATTTTTACTGGAGGCCTCTGCTCACTCACAGTCTCAGTTTATTGTCGAAAAACGACGTGTTCTCTGTAGCACGTGTCTTGTCTAAAACAACACACACTTGTTCCTATTTCAGCAACATTGCAACATTTTACACTTTTTTGTGTAGGATGATTTTAGCAGAATTTGGCAAATGTAGGCCTACATATCCAACCTCTGGTTAGGTTTTCAAAATAAGAGTTGATGAATTAAATGTTTACTTGACCTCATTGTGTTTTGTTTTAGATCATATTACATATTTTTTTTGTTCATGAACCAAAGAATAAAAATGTCTTGTTGCGTTTAGACAGAGACATGCTAGCAGTTTTAGCATATTTAAGTCCGTATGATGAGCTGGGCACCACCTGGCCCAGGCTGAATCATGCTGCCTGCTGAGAAAGGCTATGAAAGAGGCTTCAAAGGGAAAAAATGTGAGATTCACGTGACTTTGAACCAGTGTGTTTACGTCAGAGTGTAGCATGTCTCTTGTATAAGTTTGACATGATATATAGCTAACAGGGGCTCATTTTACACAAAATGTGATTAGAATCCACTAATTTTTTTTTCCTTATCAAGCTTTTGTGCTCAGTTCAAATTGGGGCAGAGAGGATGACTCAGCTGTATGTTAATCTGTGACCCTGGAGGGCTGAGAAAACAAGAAGACTCCGTTCTGCAGCTCTCTGGCTCCATGCTAAATGCTAAACATGTGCACTTTTTTAGCTGCAGTGTGACCGAGTGTGCAACCTACTGGTGTGCATGAAGGAATAGTAGTGGAATTAGTAATAGTGGTTGCAGTTGTGGTAATAATAGTGGTCATGATAAATAGGATGGTAGTGATATGTTATTATTGTAACTGTTATTTTTTATGAACAGTCATAGCAACAGCGGAGGAGCAGCAGCAGTAGCAACACAGAAGCAGGCTATTAAAAGGGGAAAAGTTATTGATGCTTACTTCATACTGCAGTCTGAGATGATTTCACAAGAAATACAGCTGAAACCCAACTTTAAAAAAAAAACAGCTCAAGCATTCCCTGATTATTAACCTAGTAGCTGGTTTGAAGGTATTTGTCAGTTGTCAAATGGAAAGTGAACAACAGTTTCTCTGCTGCCATCATCATGAATCACCCTGACTAACCCTGCAGCGCAGTTAAAACACACCAACGGCTCACACCTTCACAAGTGATGTTATTCAAATCCTCTGTCACTTTACTTTTCTCTGGTTTGGGCTGAAAATGTATGCAGGAGATGTTGTTTGATAACAGTTCGATGCTGTAGGCTACATGATATTGCAGAAAGAGACCCCCCCCGGGCAGAAGTGTTGTGTCATTACCTGACTGTCTGTTCAAAAGAGTGTGGGAACAAGAAAGAAAGAAAGAAAAAGACAGAAAAAAGGGAAAAAAAGAAGAGAACTTGAAATTCAAGCTAACAGGGAGACAGTGGGAGGTGAAAACAACCTGCAGGTGTGTTCTGTGTATCTATAGATTATCTTATAATAAGTAATTGTGGTGGCAAAGGTGTGACTTTTCAGTGCAAAATGCATGATGGTGACAAAGATGCTCTGCAGGATGGCAAGAAAGACTTCTACAAAATTTTGTAATGAATCCTCAAAGGAAATCTTATTACTACAGCAGCACAAAATTCAAGGAGGAGCTGGAGACCAAAGAGCAAAATGTGTAAAAGGATAAAAAAAAAACCAACGCTGGAATTAGTAATCATAAATGTCCTTTAAAAGTGAAAGATAACAGTTGAGACAGATTGAACGTTGATCACCCACATTAGATCTTCTTTCACCTTCTCTCTCTCCCTCTCTCTCTCTCTCTCTCTCTGTCACACACTCACAAACAGGCATCAAGTTTAGTCAAAACGCTGCCCACACAAAGACTTCTTTGCATCTGTCTCTTGTGTGTGTGGGATGGCTTTTCAGACATTGCCTCATGTGTCAAACAATACACAAACACATGCAGGATGGTGAGTGAACTTCTACTGTGAGAAACATCACCCAAAAAAAAAAGAAAAAGATACTTAAACCACAGTTACCATGGCTGTGAAGCATAAAGAAGACTCAAACTTTGTTTTTCGTAGGAAATGTTTACAAAATGTAACACATTTCCTGCATTTTTCCTGCGTCAGGGTGTGTTTGTTTTCAGGGCATGTTTGTCAGTCCTCTAACTTAATTGGATATTTTGAGAAGTTGCTCGCAGTTTTTCAAAGAAAATTTTTGCCTCGTGTGAAGTTTTCAGTTTGCAAGTGTTTTTCTGTTGTTTAAAATAACAAATTTTTAAGAATTGTGCATCAAGTAAATAATCGGATTAAGTGATGCTGCAGAAAAAACTTATTCACATATTTGGCTTGTATGTTTCATTTAATTATGAAACAAGATAGTCATCCAGAATCTTTCAGTGGTTAAGATGTGAGAGATGTTTGATTCCAGCGCTGAGGGCATCTTGGTATCTCGGATTAAAAAAAAAGAGAAAATATTGTGCTGTAGTGGAAATGAGGACATTTCAGTTTTCTGTGAGAAAATAATCATTGGCTGTCGACACAGTTGAACAGCGGTTCTCTGATATGTGACTG
This sequence comes from Acanthurus lineatus, assembly GCA_029814665.1. Lineage (NCBI taxonomy): Eukaryota > Metazoa > Chordata > Actinopteri > Acanthuriformes > Acanthuridae > Acanthurus > Acanthurus lineatus. Next base: position 19,480,799 of record JAPZDV010000003.1, read on the forward strand.
TGTGATTTGAGTTTCCGCACAGAAACAGGGTATTTCTCAATTAGGGCGGGTATGCTGAGTGTGTGTTTGTGTACCTACACAAAAAACTTCCCACCTATCGTACAGAGATATTCATGAATCAGTGAAAAGGAGTGTGTTATCATTATTGTGCCATAGAAAATGATAACATCAAAAAGAGAATTGGGCAACATTTTATTTGAAGCCTCAAACTTGCCAGATAATAAAAGTCTCAGCAGTCATTCATACCATAATATTTTAAAGTTTTAGACGTCCTGCAGGAGATTTGGACCAAGAATAAACAATGGCTGAAAAAGACGTTTATTTAATGGCTTCTTGTAATATCACCGTGGATCTTATGCTTCTGTTACTGGACCATAACAATACAAACTAACTGACTGGACTGACGACTTTATGTCTGAACAGTTTCAGTCATGTGTGTCGTCAGTAACTCCTGGATACCTGTGCCGTCTCTTTCCTATGTAGAGATTTGTAACACTGAACTATGTTAATGCAGGGCTTTGACTGTGGCCAAAAACTGTTTATGCTTCGACTTTTAGTGTCATTATTATCACATCTGATACTGATTTAAACCTGCAACTGAATGCAAGAAACTAGATTTAATAGCTGCTAGAATAAAAAACTAGTATTCGGTACCCAAAACATATCCACTGATCTAATTTTCTGCCTTGAAGACTTTTTTCCCATAAAATAAGAACAGTAATACCAGTAGGGTGAGATAATGAGTTGTTACAGAGGTCTGTAGAAATGAATGAATGTGTTTTAGTTCTCAATTAGAGGCTGAGTGACTTGCTAAAATGGGGATTTTTCTTTTATTCGCAGGGCTGAGCGCAGGATTGAGAAACTGTTTCACCGCAGGACTATCAGCCTGGTTTCCACCACATTCAACCATGCTGAGAGCCGATGGGGAAACCACCTCACTGAACCTCATCCGGTAGGAGTTTACAAAATTATAAAGTACTGTCCCGGCAGTCTGATCAGTGTTATGTTGATAATATCAAACATGTTTATCTGACAAAACCCCAAGCTATTCCTGTTGTGTGTATCAACCGTGAGAGCTTCGGTAACGTGGGTGGTGTTACACTACATTAGTCATAGTAACGGATTCCTAGTTATAATGAACGTTCCTGAACATTTAATGCATAGAAAGCCTCTGACCTGCAGTAAATGTGGATCACAAAACCTACCTGACACAATCTGTTTCTGCAGCTGTCTGCTTATTTTATAGCTCTTACTAAGAGGTTTAGCTTTGTAAAAGTTTTGCTCAAATGACTTTTTTTGTGGTAAATCTTTGTTTTATAATCAAACATTTAAGGTCAGGATTATTAAACTCATCATATCAAGTGTGTGACATTTTATTGTGGCTTAAAAACTTTAGAATCTGGAATAAAGAAATCATTTAGGTTACAAGAACAAAAAAAAGAAAAAAAAAATCCTCCCACACAGTCTGTGAGTTTCTGTATTCAGGTTACAGCAGGGTGGTGATGTGACTGAAGGAAAAGCAGAAAAACTCTGCTTACAAACCTGTAGGACTGCAGCATTGCACCAAAACAACACAGGGCCTATGTGCCCCTACTGAGGACCACCGAGCAGTCACAGATTAACCAGTTTTTCGGGTAATCTGAGACTTGAATCAATTTTCTTTCAGTCCACAAAGCTACATTTTCATCACTTTATCCAAGAGAAACAAATCTGTAGAGCGCTGGGTTTATTTTAACATTGAAATACGTGCAAACTTACATGAGCACTTGTGTTTTTTGGTAGTAAAAAAGTAATGCATTTAATGACGGGGGAAACTGGATCACATTGCAGCCAGTTTGTGTTAATTTGCGATTAATGTTGGACAATTCCCTGCTTTTACTTTCTGCACAGCTAAAACCAAGTTTTAGGCTCAAAATGTACAAATCAATTGACAGGTGATGATTTAGCTGGATATTAGTATAGATTCTGATGTCAATTTATCAATTTTAACAGAGTTTATTCAAAAAAAGGGGAGAAGATCCACACTGCTTTGTTTTCTACTCTACACACTGGTGTGTTTTGCAGTGATGGTCAGTCCAACAGTGTCATTTTAGTTTAAAATCAGCCAAAACATGTAAAATATCACATCAGCAAAATTCGAATGGAGTCAGTTTATACGAGTTTTTCTTCAGCAGCCATGTGGAACTGCTCAAACCGCAGGTCAACCAGCAAACAATTCCCAGACCATCTTTAAGGCAATTAACCTGGCGTCATGAGCCCCCCCCACCCTTAAACTGTAGGTTAAACAACATCTGATCTTAATCTGTAGAGTCAGTGTGATGAGTGGGATCAGATTTACAACATTTTATCGGGACATTTTAAATAACTATCGTGACAATTTATATGAGAACAATGAAGTGATTACTGCACTTTCTCGATGCTGGTCATTATCTCTCTCTACAGTAATAATACATTGTGTGAATGGAAGTATTTGTTAAAGGAACATAGGATACGTTAGGTAGATGTGGCCAAAAAAAAAAAAAAAAAGTTAATCTTAAGTTTTATCATGGAGGTAAACAAGGAAACCATGCCACCATTTTCAGCTCACACATGCACTGTCATACAGTGAGTAATCTGCATGTAGCTCCTTATTTATAAAGGCCTGTTTAACAAAGTCTACAAAGGATGTCCTCATATAACCTGGAGGAGATGGTGGGGGCATGTTTTCTCTGCTGCTGCCCTCAGACAAACAAACCTTCCAAACTGCAAGCTTCTCATTTACACCTCACCCGACTCTTATGCCACATCCTCCCTCCTCTTATCTCCTCTTTCCACTCCTTCAGCTACTCTCCTTCGTCTGCCATCATCAGCTCTTTAATGCTGTGTGACTGACAGTGAGTGCAGCTGCAGAGGCTCAGATTAATTAGCTTAAGTGGAATCCGTCCATTCATCACAAAGGCCTAATGATCAATACGATAAGTGTCATGGAGTCAGATTGGCTAAAATAGCAATTGCCGTCACCAGCTTGTGTGTTATCGGGCGTGTGTGTGTGTATTAGTATGTGTATGAATGTGTGTATGTGGCTTTGTATATCACAGAGAGAAACTGCCCGGCAACAGAGGCGATACCAAGAGCCAAGAGCCGTAAAACAGCTTCCAACAGCAGCTGACTAAGCATTTGGAAAAATTGCAAATAAAAACTGGACCGATGCTGCATTTAACAAGTAAAACTGTACTTCTATCACATACTTCACATCTTTATCCTGAGGGTTTCCAGATGTGTAGTGGGCGTGTATGCAGAAGACATGTCGTTGCAGGTCTCACTTAAACCTCGCACTAAACGCAGAAAGTCGCCTCAGCTGGAGTTCAGTTTTATCACAGTGACCTCTGTTATCACGAGTCCTCTGATTTGACTGAGTTTGATGAAGATCAGTGACCACATGTTTACATCTTCATCACACTGAAGTTTGTGCAGCTCAGGCCGTCCCGTCAGTTTGCATAAAACCATAAAATCAAATGTGAGAGAATGACTGGAACTATTTAATTTCACCGTTCTCCTCTTGTCTTCTGACTCTCTGCATTCACTGAGTTTCTGCATGTAAACAAAACAACTGATCTGATAAATTATTGCTTTTAGATAAAAATGTTGGCTGATTATTGAGTTATTACAGTGTGATTCATGTGTCTTTTTTCAGCCTGGTAATTCGTATCCATTAAAATGTGATGTTTTGTGATATTACATGTTTGAGTCACAGAGAAAACAAATGGTCGATATTTTAAAATTTTATACATTTTACAAAATGAGATATGACCAGGGTTGTGTCACCCTTTACTGATTGCTTTGAAATTTGGTCAGTAACTAAATACAGTGCTATGTATTGTATTTCAAAAAAATATTATCTTGTAATTCTAAATGCTTTTGGATTACTGTAATTTCCATACTATAAGCCACTACTTTTTTCTGACACTTTGAACCCTGTGGCTTAAACTATGATGCGGCTAATTTATGGACGAATATAAACAAATATAAACGAGAAAGTGTGTGACGAAGTAATTCTGAGGCTGTTAAATTCAGACACTGAAGAAGACAGCTTTAGTGGTTTTAGTTGTTAAATTTACAGGTGCGGCCGAAAAGTACAGGTAGTTTAAAACAAAAATTAAAAATATTGCACTTTAAACTAAAAACGGACACATGCAGCCACAAATGTTAGTTTTCTTTTTTTCTCTTTTATCATTTCAAATCATTTCCATGCAAGTAAAATGTATTTTGCATTCATACACGTGAAAAGAGAGCAGCAGGGAGGTGCAGTGGTTAGCACTGTTGCCTCGCAGCACGAAGGCCCTGAGTTTGAACTTGGCCTTTCTATGCATGGTTTGCATGCTTGCCTCGGTTCAGCGTTTATTTACTCTGGGTGCTCCGGCTTCCTGTCACAGTCCAATGACATGCTGGTCAGAAATAATTAATGACAATTGTACATTGGTTTTCCCCTATTCTATCTCTTTGTGTTTAGTCCTGTGTGAAAAGGCCGGATGCAGAGAGGGTGAGCTGGCAGATGTGAGGCAATCCTGAGCAGAAGGGAAAAACGGTTCCTAACAAGTCAGGATGCAACACAAGACATAGATTTCTGAAAAGGAGGCGCGAAGTGTGTGACTGTCTTTTTGAAGCTGCAGCAGTGATCTGCTTAGAAGGAAGAAGCATCATACAAACACAACACTGTCAGGCACAAAGAGACACACAGGGGAGCCGAGTAAACACAGGAGAGAGAGAGGAGACACAAGGGAATAAAACTACTGAGGCACCACAACGGTATTTTAAACTGTTTGTTTTTACAATTTGGTTTATGTGTGTATTGTGTAAGATATACTTGTTTGCCACCATTTCCAGTTTTTTATACTAAAGTAAGCCTATATTTATTTACCATAAAAACATGAGAATGGTGTTGGTATTAATAGTTTGAACCGTGTGTTTGACAGCATTTCTTCCTTTCATCTGATTTCTTTTTAAACACTAAAACTTCATTGATTTTTTGTACAGGACACAGTTTGGGGAGTGTGAAGCCTTTTTTAATGTAGAATTAGTATTTGTTTAAAGTATAAAATCTAAATGAACAATGGGTTAATTCATGGAAGGCAGTTTCGTGTAAATGCAGACGGTCTGAGATCTGCGGAGACAGACGATGCTCTGAGATCAGTATTATGTGACAGGTCACTGATTTATTGTTATTTTTTTAAGTATTAGCTTTGCCTACAGCAGCGTCACTTAGTACTGTAACTGATTGTATTCGGTGTGTGTGTGTACGTGAGGACCTACATGCATTTGTGTTTTAACAGAGTGGAAACTGTACGAGCAACGTGTTTCCAGTCACAGAGCACTTTGCCACTCACTCACACACACACACACACACACACGCCGCCCGAGCACAAAAGATGTATTTGCCCTTTACCGTCTTGTGCAAAAGAGCCTCCATTCATTTTCTTGTTTTGATAGCTGTCTGTGTGCTTGTGTGTGCGTGTGTGTGTGCGTGGATCACAATTTGTGGAAAATGTCCCACCTCCCTCGTTTTGGTCCTGGGCTCAGTCAGTTTTATCTCGACATAATCTCTGCACTCAGCAAAAAAGCTCCGTCTTCCGTGAAATGCAGACGAGCGAGAGCAGAGTCCAATTGAAAGTAAATTACTTCCTCGGGCTCTGTGGTGATTCATTATGTCCTGTTGACTCTGTCCACCTCGAATGAACGATAGGTTTCACTTTTTACTTTTTTATTTTAAATACTCACTAGTGTTTGAGTACAGAAGGTCTTTTTAACGGCAACCATTTTGACCCGCGATAGCAGGAAAACCAAAGTGTGTGATTAGTGAGATTGATGATGGTTTCTGTTCCAGTTAGCTGTCCTGATGTTGGTCTGAGCCTGAAACGAAACAGTCGTGATTGATTTTATTATGTACACCTGGGCTTTTCCTACTGAAATGCCAAAAAGTCCTCTGTTTAAAAAATAAATCATTGGTATATGTGTGCAGATAATAAGAAGAAAATAAAGGAACAATAAATTTTTAAATAATACAACTGTGACGTTTTTAAAATGTAAAAGAGATATTATTTTCTATTAGAGGAAGAAATGTGGAACATAATCATGTCTAATAAAATTTTATGGAGCAACTGCATTGTTTCTTAAGATGAAAACGTATGAATAAGAGTGCATGGCGAGTTTTAGCATCTGTCAAATTTGCCATCAGTATTTAGAGCTTTTAAATTGTCAAAAGTATAAAATCTGAAATAGATTGTCAAGGTTTTTTTTTTTTTTCAAAGTGGGGTTGTATGAGGGCAGCCATATTCGGTGAGTAACCTTCAGTAGTTTGGAGAAACAGACATTTGTGCAGGAGGTTCAGCATTGAAGTGCTGTTGATGGAAAATAAAACACATTTTAGCCTCCTAAAAAAAAGTCACATCAAAAAAAAAAAAATCCATCATTTTAAGGCCATACTGGATTTAAATATTTTCATGGCTCTATCACGCAGTCAGACTGTCCTTTCTGAAGCCGTTATATTGATCTCTTCAAAGCTGCCAGACTCCTTTTAGAAAAACAGTAATTTAAGAATATGAGGGTTCCTGGTGAGTTTGCTTGTGTTTCTGTGTGACTTCAGTGTTTTAAATGGTTACGTCAGATTCACTCACCTGTCTCCATCCACAGCAGTTCATCGCTTTGCTTCCTACACCTGTAATCATGTAATTTTCTCCAAATCGACTGATATCTCCTGTACTGCAGGTGATACACTGACTTCGGATAAGGACCTCATACGAAACCCCCGCATTAAAAAAACTAATTATTCCTTTAAACTGTAGTTTAAAAGAGTCCAATAGACACAGCGGGTCATTTTGTTTGTTCCTCCTCCCACAACTCCTCCCATATTTGAATTACAGTGAGAAAAAAAGGAGTTATATAAATAATTTTTACACCTGAAGCAGAAGCTGCTGAAAGTTCAAAATACAGCTTTTCAGCAAAATGTAAATATTGTATTAAGGTAAATTTAATAAAGTTAACCCTCTCTCAAACAAAAGGAAAAAAAAAGATGCTAAAGTCTGTTTTTTTTCCTCCAAGCAATACAACTTTTATTTCCCAGTGCTGGTTTGTAGATGTGTGCAGCAGATGTGACATCATTTATTGTTTTACTCCATTCAAAAAATAACACAATTTAGCCTTGAACTTGAAAAACTTGCACTAACAGAATCCAAACTATAGATCTTTAGAGAAACAAGGCAACAGTAGAGATGTTATGTGATAATAACAGCAAACTCACAATGCAAAGAGGTTTCTTATGCTAGTTCTGTTTTTTTGAGCCCTTGATGAACAGAATATGTAAAATGTTCTGTGTGTGGTTTCTCTGTGATGTTGCTGGAGGCATTTTCTTCATTTTACCACAAAGGAACAGTAAGCCATTTTAAAGGTTGATCTGTGTTTTGTTTTTTTTTAACTGGGTGTCATCACAGTCCCACATGTTGCAGGCTGCATTCAAATGAGCTTCAGTGAGCTCTGAAAACTAAACAGGGTGTTGGTGTTGCATTAAATAAATTATGCAGAAGTAGCTTTTTAATATGCTTCCCAGTTTTTACCTCTTCATATACAAGTCAAAAACTTATATTTTTTACTGCTTTACACTGAGTAGAATCAGCACGGATAGTTATAAATAAATACATCCAACTTCACTTTAACATTTTCTCTCTCATTCAGCCAGTTTTGTCTTGATTTATGTGTTGTTTTTGTTTTTATTTGATTATGCAGGTGTATATAGGTAAATAATTTATGTAATTGTCAGTACTGTTAGCATAACTACTTGTAGATCAGAATAAAGAAGTTGTTCGTCATTGTAGTTTTTTTCACTGAGATTTATCTTCCTTTTACTGTCGTTATTAAAGATTTACTTCCTATAGAATGTCCAGTTCTTGTTTATTGTTGATTTAACATCACCATTATATTGACTGTGCTTCCTAATGCTGCTTAAACGCAGCCCACTATGACATAATGTGAGGTTTTGAGTCAATGTGTTTCCAAAAGAGCTTCGACGCCTCTTAAAGCATTGTGAAAGCACGAGCTATTGCATTAGTTTGAGCTAGGTTTACCCAATAGGTGGTGGCAATATAAGAGTAATATTCAGAGCAGGTGGATGACTCATTTATCAAACAGAGAAACAGAGGATTGTCAGGTGGATGACTTATCTGTTGCACAAGTCCCTCATCTTCACCTTTGATCTCCAGCCAATAGCCCACATGCAGCTGGAGTTAAGTACTCCTCAACCTGCTAAACGCTGACGCAGGTTCCAACTTAATCAAAAGAGAAAGACAAGACAAAACATCTACTCATAAATCACGCTGGTTAATCTCCTTTCACCAATAATGAATAGGTGTCCGATAGACCCGTGAAGCAACCCTTGATCTTGCAATTTGTTTTCACATTTACAGGCTCAGTTTAGTGTGAGAGTGTTTGATGGGAGCTTCGGTCGCACAAATACCTTCTGGAAACAGGTCTGAAGATGCAGATGTGGCTTAAACTATAATTAAGGTTAACTAAAAAATATGAAGTTCTAATTAATACAAATAAAATAATAGTACATAATTATATAATCACAGGAGAAATATGTCGGCTGTGATTAGATTTATATTTTTTTGTTTGTGTTATTACTGTTTTTGAAGTTAAAAAAGTCATCAGTCAAACTACATATTAATAAAGCTAATTTACAGAAATACCGCGGTTACTAAGTTTTGCAGTTTGGTAAAAAAAAAAAAAAGTGCCAAAAACAAACTGGTGCATAATGGCTGCAGAGACCTTTTAATAAGTCCATGAAAATGATTGAATCAGTATAAATAATTAAAAAGGAGCCGTTTTTGTGTTTTGTTTCACTTGTTATTAAATTATTTCTAAAATGTGACTCAGTAAAATTCAGCACTGATGTAATGACGCTTGAGTGAAAATAGGAACTAAATGTTTCCCTGTTTTTTCCTTAGTTTTACAATAAATATTCAGCCCTCACACAATTTAAAAAATATCAAAGTACTGTAAATGCAAAGGCATCAACTTTAATGTACTTTCAGGGCTAACATATATTGACTTAATCAATCTTTTAAAATATCCCTTTATATTAATGTGTCTACACTTTGCTTCAAGGCTCATTGAACTTTAATCGTCATAAATGCCAAAAATCAATTTATTTAACATTTGCACCCTTGAATCATCACCTCATTTCTGTCTTGTTTATACCGCTGAGGAATGTTGCCTCCGTCACTTTTTAATTTATAGTAACATCTACATTTTTTAAATCAGCCGTTCTTCATCAACTTCTCTTAATAAATCCACTCCTACATGAAGGCAGGCGCGGCTTGTTAAATATCTAAACATAAGCGGTCACACGCTTTTAAAGCATCCTGTCACATTTTTTTTTGATAAATCTACTCCACGGTGTTTAAAGCTGCCCTGAGAGAGAGCTAAATGCAGAGCCACTTTGTCAGGCAGGGAAGACAAAGCACTGAGTCATCTATCAGACTGGTTAGTCCTGTCCCTTGAGTTAATTATTCATCACGGTTATACGTCTTTTTCCTGAGAGAGAAAGATCCCCCGTGTGAATAGGCAGCCTTGTTGAATATTGAGTCCCTTTTTTTGTACACAGACGAGCCATTAACATTTGAAAAGATGACGATTGTGGGTCGAATGTTGCACTCAGTGAATAATGGCACTGTGCATGTGTTTCTTTGCTAAATAGTTTGAGCTTTGCAGCTTTTTAATTGTTTAAAATGAATTTTTTAATATCAGAATTCATATCTGAAACGTGTTTTCACATTCTGTGATTCTTGACTTGCTGCAGACTCATTGATGTTGATATTAATCTAATATTTATACCGAAATTAAACTGTGAAACCCACTCGAAGTGGAACTGAGGCATCTTTTCACACTTACATTGAGTCTGAAACTAAGTGGCACTCCACTTAAAAAGGGCATCAGACTAATTCATCTCCTCAGCTCTTAACACAATGATTAATGGCGTCACCAAAGCTGAGAAATTTGTCCAGCCTGCGTTGGGTGTAATGGCTGTGGTGTGAGGAGAGAGGCTGGGTTATAAATGGAAGACTGTAATTTATCTTTTCTGCACTTCTTACTTGGTCTTTAATCACAGGGGCCATGTGGGACTTTAAGATGGCCGAAGACATTCATCCTCGAGAGAAGAGCCTGCCGGTCAGCAGATAACTAGAGAAATTTGTCTTCATAAGGATGATGTGTGTTTTTATTAAATATGTCTGTTTCTGTGTTTGTATTTGTGTGTATAGCTCTTGTCCAGTACTTTATGGCTATTTTTTGTGCTTTTAATTCTTTAAATAAATGAGTGAATTTTCACAGGAGACAAATCCCTACACTTGAATCTTGAGTTACTGTCTCATTTTGAAACAATCTTCTTGCCTTCCTAAGGCAAATAACACTTTTTTAAAGCCGAATAATTGACAAAATAACTAATAAGATGGAAACTTTGGCATTGTTTCATTGGCTGCTGGTATGTCTTAGTCCAGATTTGACTCATTAGTTTTAAAAGGTCTTAATGGCCTCGCTCCTTGGTTTTATTGCTGACTTCTCTGTACCACATGTTGCTGTTACCTACCTTTAGATCTCTGGTTGAAGTTTGGCTGGATACAAAAGGGGACAAAGATGCTGTAGAGTTTCTGGAACAATCTATCTGAGGATATTATGTTGGCTGAATCACCAATTTGTCTCCTCAAGGGCAAGATTTTACTCGGCTCTTATGGTTCTTAACCCATTTTATTTTGTTTTATCCTATTAACCAGACTTCTTGATGTAATCTGCTTTCTGTTTTTATTGGTTGTCTTTTCAAACCTGATGTTTTTATGACTTTTTTCCATCTGTTTTATTTTGCTGTGTCTGTAAAACACTTTGTAACATGGTTCTTTGAAAAGCATTTTAATAAATTAAAAAATTCTCATTTTTATATTATTTTAGCAGTGCAGTGTGACAGGCTGCAATCTGAATAGACCTTTAATCAAATTTTAAGTAACGTTTTCTCCCAAAAAAACAAACAAAAGCAACATATATAAACCAAACAGAAATTATGAGTCCTAATTGTCAAAATGTTGTGCAGAGACTTAAACATACATGTAAAATGCCACACTCTTGGCAGCAGAGTACCTGTGTTTCACTGCTGTTTATTTATACGTGGCAACCTATGCTGATTTAAAAAGACTGTTTATAATAAAATAAACAATGCACACAATGAGGGAGAACACGTTTGCAATCACTTTCCCACTGAAAGGAAACAAAATATATTATTTCATCCACAATCCAGATGTCTTCCTCG
>JAPZDV010000003.1:19492224-19507749 GCA_029814665.1 Acanthurus lineatus
TACAAAGCTCTGAGGAGTAGGGGGGGGGGATCTTGTTATAATTGTCTGTTGTATAGCCAAAAGTGTGTCTTTTATTATAGAAAGGAGGCAAAGCTACAAAGCAGCTCGCTCTAATAGTTTTGGACTGCTCAGTCGAGGTACATCGTGACTAAACAAAGTGTGGTCAAATAAAAGTGGCCCAATTATTAGCCTTCAAAGGGATCCTGACAGTGAAAATTATCTTTCTTTAGGCTACAGCTTCAGGAATTTTAAATGACCATGATACTTTTTGAACTTTGATTTGTATATCAAAAGAACCCAAACAATAAAAAATCCACGATTTAATTTTGGCACATTTAGCCAAGCAAAAGAAAGACATTATTTAAGTGGCTCTTTTTTTTTCCTCTCTGGAAAGATTTTTTTTATTTTTTTAAATTGAGCTTTTGCTATAATTTATAATGCGTATTGCATTATCTGTCATAATCTGTCATCATTAAAAATGCAAACAAAATGACAACCTGCATTTGCTTGTTGATTAACAGAAGTAACGCTTCCTTTACTTTGGTGTGTCAGAGTGAGCTCAGCGGACGTTCAAGCAAAATATTTAAAACCTAAATGTTTCTGCAATAATCTTCTATCAGCACACTGGTCTGCAGGCTGTATTTCTGTGTTATGTTGTCTTTTTTTATATGCATGTTTCACTCCTAAAGTGGCAACACAAATTGAGCATTAAGTAGTTGCTTACTACCGTGCATACTGTCACTTAATTTGTTCTATTGTAAAGCATTTATCATCAGCTCATCCTGCATGACAATATTCTGCAAGTAGGAGGCTAATTTTTTAATCATTTGTCCTTGACCATGTAAAAAATGCAACAAAAAGTGTGTGCACCACAATAAATATGCACAAGACTCAGTGAATAATGACACAGTGTAACACATGGTTTGTAAGACAATGGGCCAATAAAAAGACGGGATTAGTTGTAGTCTTTTTTTACTCTGTTACCTCCATGTAATTTCTGTTATTGCTGAGCCTCCGTCTGTGTGACCAAAACATTAAAGAAAAAAAGGAATAAAATTCAGCTTTAATACGAGCGGGAAGATCATCTCTGGATTGTGACTTAGTGTGTATTTTTAGTTAAAATCATAGCCTGACGTTTCTTTTGTTTTGATCGTTTTCTGTCTTGTATTGTGCATGTGCATGTGTGTGCATGTGTGTGTGTGTGTGTGTGTCTGTGTGCGTGTGCATGTGCATGTGTGTGTGTGAATGTGCATGTGCATGTGCATGTGTGTGTGTGTCTTGCGTGTCTTGTCAACAGTGTGATCCAGAAACTGGACAGAAAGTCTGGAATTAAAGCAGGAAGCTGCAATGACGTTAGACTTCATACACAGATGTTTATTAAATACAAGAGTTGTAGTAAAGAAATCACATATTAACATCTGCCAAGTTGCTTTTTGTCTAGACTTGTATTTATATTTGTAAAGGCAGTAATTATGGAGGAACACAGAAGTGTGTGTTTTTAGTATAAATGGACAAAGTTAAAGTTTCGTAAAGCTTGGAGAATTTGACAGGGACACCTGATGTGGGACAGTCAAAACACTTGTTATTAAGTTTAAATTAAAAATTTAGCACATAAAAAGTTACACGTGTTATCATCACAGGCTCTAGTTAAGTCCACCATAAGGATTAAGAACTCATATTCAGCTGCATATTAAATAATCATGATACAATTTTTATTTAATAAGTCAATCTGAACTCTGTTGACATCAAAAATTACGAAGGAAAGTTTTCAGAAAAGACAAAGTTTTAGCCTTTTTTTTCAAAAAAGTTTAATTTCTTACATGTCAAAGTCAGAACATGTTTGATAGAAGTAACATGATAATAAACACAGCTCATCTCTCCTCAAACATCGCCTGAGAACTTAAATCATTACAGAAAAAGTCGAGGGAGAGTAACCAGAACTCTCTAATAAAACAAGTAAAACCAATAAATCTTCCCAGATTTTGATACATCTGCTTGTTATGACTGTAACCAAAGAACTTTTAGTCAAATCTAATCACTTTTGGCAGCACCAGACAGTTATTTTGGCTCAAACTAGCAAGTTTCTCTCTCACTGAATTGGGAGAGAGCTGTGGATTCACTTTCAGTGCTCATCGAGACATAAAAACTGCACACATACGTTTGTACAAGGTTTCACGTTGCCAAATATTTCACAGTTTCACAGACTTTTCTATTTAAAATGCTGTAAGTAGTTTGTCTCTGCTGGTGCTGGTAGCCATTCCTCAATATCCCATTTAATCTCACTAACAACATGCACTGTTTATATCGTTTATTATATATCATATGCTGTTATAGCACCTGTGGACAATCTGAGGAATCCAGTTCAGTCTAAAGTCCAGGTTGTGCCGTTTATTTGCTCTATTTTAGGGGATTAAAATGTTTTCTTATCTGCAGCTTTGTGAAAAGCACATTTTATTTGTGGGCAATAAAAGCTGATAGTTTATTGTTGCACTGTGCGCCGTTCCAGCCTGTTATATTTTATTTGCTCACAGAAGGCTTATAACACACTTAATGATGCCCTTTACTACCTGAGCACCATTTCATGCAGTGTGTCACCTCGTGTTTTCCTATTTTTAACATAATGGTCTCTCGCTTACACTCGTTCCCAATGTTTTCGGTTATTTTCCAGCATCCTGACAATGTTTTTTCTCTCTTTTTCTGTTCCAGTTGAGATGTTGCTGAGTCAGTTTGGGGTCATGACATCATCATCATGAGATGGGGAGGCTGGTGACCACAGGCAGCGACAAGAGGTGGTGCCTGTGTGTCGTGCTCGCATCTGCTGGTTCTTGGCAAACAAACTGGGCTGTGGAAATGCCTCAGGGAATATTTTGCTCGCATGTTGAAAGGAAGAACAAATTCAAGAGGTTTAAGGAGGCAGTAAGTAAGATTTTTATTGTTGCACTGAACCAAATGACCATAAAACACCTGCAGGAGGCTGATAGTGTTGTTAATTGTCCAGGTGCTGAGGTTTCTTTGGCTTTCTGGCTCGTGGGTTGTTTTGGAGCAAAATCTCCACACCCAGTGAAGTCATGCTGATTCTGGTGAAATTCCCAGCTGGTGGTGCACACATAAGTGAAAGATTAGTTACCCTGTGGAGTCCTGAGCACTTTTTATTTACTGTAAGACAGCTTTATATATACATTGTGTCAAGATAAACTGAGAAAAGCTCATGAAAGTGCTGATGTTTCTTTTTTTTGGAAGATTTCATTTTGTAAATATTGAACTATAATTACTGTAACAGATTAATGAACATGCACTTTACATGTGGATAGATTTCTCAGATTTTTCTGCTGTATTTATGTGTATAAACACCAAAAATACATGTTGACAAACTTGAACTATCTCACATAGGCAACTGTGTCTTTATTCTTGTTATTAATGCTCCATGCTTGCTCAGTATTTTTTTTTATTGACAAAATAATCAGAGAGACTTTTAGCTGAGTTCCTACAAAAAAGGATGCCAGATATGTGGACTAAAGACAGTTTCAAGTGTTAAGACGGTGAAGTATATGAGGCATTTGCAGACTATTGAAAAACACCAGTAGACAACCATAGTCACACTACAGCTTAAGATATTCTATTTTTGAGACAGTCATATGTGTTTTTGTACCTCAAAACCTCATCTCTCTGTCCAGTTCAGAGGTCTAAAGCTCATCATTAGTCAGAATTTGAAAAAATTCAGGTAGATATTCTTGATGAATGAGTACATTTGTGCGGAAACATTTTCCGAAACAATGAAACGTCCTCAGGACTGAATGAATTTATTCTTCCTTTATGTGTTGTAGAAAAATGCACTTTACTTGTATCTTAATGATCAAATTAACAAAAATAAATACATCAACTTCAACATCAAGTTGCCATTCTGTTTAATACACCTTTTAGTTTGATGTATAATGTGAGATCATGAAATGCACTGAGCTCATTTAGGATTCTCACTCTTGTAAGAACAAGTTTACATTTGTGTGCAGTCGAACAGCTTTTGTGTTCATGCAAAATAAATTATCACATAATTTAAAGCTGTAACTAACATTGATTCTCATTGCTGATGAATCTATCAGTAATTTTATTAATCGTGGTTCCATTAAAAAGTTTCCTGTCACAGAGCTTGATGTCACATGCTGACGTCTTCGTTTGTTTGACCAGCAGTTCAAATTGCAAAATATTCAGTTTGCTTCCGTATGAGACAAACGACAGCAGCAAATTCGCAGAATTTACAAGCTGGAACAAGAAGACGTTTGGCACTTGTAATATCCCACTTCCTTAGTTTTGTGTCAATCAACTTATTTCAGCTTGAACATCAAGTGATTATCAGCTTCCAGGCTTCCTCCAAGGGACATTATCACACAGTGTTAAAGCACTGCTTTGACATTTTTTCCCTCCTTATACTGTAACTTCTTTGGTAGATAGCGGATAAAGCGATATTTTTTCTGTTCATATGTGGCAGCAGTTTTTTGCAGATAAGTTCCTGTAAAACTGAAGCAGTGAACTTCACACAGGTTATCTTAAAATATGAGTTCAACCGTGTCAGAGGCCACACATGGAGGCATTGCAGGATTTTTCTGCTCTTCCTCAGAATTGTAACTGCATGTATGGGCCTGAACATGGCTGCCTGTGAGAGCTGCAGACAGACTGAACTGATTTCAGTGATTCAGCTACAAGTGGAGCTAAAAAAGACCAGTTCAAGTCCAAGTCCAGCTGTGATTGATTTGTGTTAAAATGTGGGAGAGAATTGTGTAAAGTTAGTTATTTGAAATCGTGACCACAATTCTTAAAAAAAGACATCAAATACTAATCATATGTTTCAGATTTTTAGGAAGTTTTTATTCTTAAATTCTCATAAAAAGGTCCCAACAAAAAGACAAAAACATGTCATTTTATTTTCAATTACATTCTCACACAGCAGCTTTCACATTAATCTTAAAAAGTATAAAAATTCTGAATAACTTAATTTTATTTTAACAACCGTGGAAGTTTCATAGTTGAACAATAAACTGTCGATTATTGAACCTTTGGCTGCTTAGTAACACTTTAAAACTATTAACAGGTCATAATTTATGAGCTGAGTAAGTTTCATGACCTTCGGGCCGTAAAACCTCAATCGTTAAATTTCTCCGTGTGGTTATCAGTGAGAACATACATCATTCCTTAAATCTTTACTCTTTCCCCAAACACATTTTCCCTCCTCGGAGGAAGAGAGATTTTTTTGTTTGTCCTGAAATGAACTCAGTTTTCTGTCTTCTATAAATAGATTTTCATCCTCAAAGTACCAACCACATCAGAAAGATAGAGTTGTTTGTGCAGAAGACTTAAATGTATTTATCAAAGCTCTGTTTCAGCAGAGTTACAGACGGGCAATAAATACCTCATTATGGCCTCAGATGGTTACTTTGGACCGTACCTACACATTTATCTTTTTGTTCTTTAATCCACTTAAAACGCTTCACTTTAAAGCCCTGGAAACTGTGCTCGTCAAAAATCCTGTCCTGATGATGACACATTTTACAGTCAGGTGATTCATGCGTGAGACAAAGCAAAGTTAAAAAACGTGTTTAGCAAACCTGCACATGTCAAGGGATGAAGCTACTTTCTATTTCACTTGGGAGGAAGTGTAAGTATAGATGAGATCTCCATTAAACTTAGTAAATGTGAATATGGTTTGATACACACAGGAAGGGGAATTGAGGAGGACATAAAGGGGGATTACAAAGTTCATTCTGTGTGACACCAGAGGGGCTTGATACAGTTACAATAGAGGCAGTTCAGGCCACCATGCAGTGAGTAAAAAACACGAGTAAGAGAAAAAAATGCTGATAGAAAAAAAGGCAGATTGTGTGTGTGCGTGTGTGTGTGTCAAGTGTTAAGTGTTTGTAAGAGAGCGTGTGAATTAGGATGAGAGGGACAAAGGGTGGAAAGGAAGGAGCGTGTGTGTGAAAGAGTGCAAGGCAGGGTGAGTCACCCAGAGAGAGAGAAAGAGGGAGAGAGAGAGACAGAGAGAGGAGGGGAGATATATTTGTCTGCCTATAAAGCTCAGCATGCTTCTTGTTTTGGATTTTTTAAGCCTGTCGAAGCAGAAGTGAATCCTGATTGTTAAGAAACAATGTCAGCACACCAATAAAACATCTCAGACTGAGGGAGCTGTCTGCTGTCGGTGTGTTTGAAGAACAAGGAAACTAAAGTTCATGTTCCTGTGTTTCACATCTGGTGAGAATAATTCAAAACCATGTGTGCTCTGAAAATTACACACCTTTTTCCCAATCTAGAAAATCAATAATTTCATTTAAGTGGTTGACATAAATTTACTTAATCATCTTTTTCACATGACAGACTTTTTTCTTCAGGTCAGGATGTTTTGTATCCTCCTGTTTCTCCCAATGGCTCCTCTTTTGGTTTTGCTGCTGGATCAAGTTTAGCTGCAGTTTACACTGATGCTCATATTTACCTATTTCAGCTCCTAACCACAGGATGAGTGTTTTGCTCTCAACAACGCTGCAGTGGCCAAAAAACTGTATATTTACAACTCTCTGTTAGTGTGAAACCAAACTGCACAAAATGCAAAGTGCAGCGACACATTGATTCACACAAAAAGAAAAAAAATAGTTGTGAGTGTGCTCACACTTTTTAAAAAGTCGCCCCCGATCCTACTAAAGACAGACAAATATAATGGGCGTCAAAGCAGTGTCAGTGTTGAGATAGTAGCTTCTGGCTGCAGTTTATTTTGAGATTTTTAACCCTTTAAAAGACTATTTATTTATTTATTTATTTATTTATTTATTAGCAAAAGAATATCTATGATCAAGTTAGAGTATCAGGATAAAACTGGTCCTCATCAAATGTCAGTCATTGACTCCCAGTTATGTTTCTCACTGTTAAGTGCACATGCAGTTTTCTTTTGTTTTCTTGTGCACATTTTATTTTTCCTAGAGTTTTCTACTTTTATGAAACTTACTTTCCCATAAAACGAGTAATTTTGCAGCAGCTGGATAGCTTGCACTTGCTGACCTACATTGGTTTAACGTCTTACATTGCTGCATCGATGTGGAAGTGTAATTGAGGATGTGTCACTTCTGACCACACCCAGTGGAGGTGCAGCAGACTCTCAACTTTCAACCAGAGAGAGAGAAAAAAACCCCAAAAAACAAAAACAAAAAAAAAACAGCAACAACAAAGAAGTTTTTTAGCCTGGCATGAAAAGAACAGTTAGATTATTTGAAAAAAAATGCACTTATTTGCAGCCATTAGTCTGTTAGCTTAGCTTAGCAAAAAGACTGTAAACAAGAGGAAACGGCCTAGCATGCTAATTCTTTTTTAAATGTGACAAATCTGCTTACTAACACTTCTGAAAAATAATACTTCTGCTTGGAAAAACGTCACTTCTTATAACCCCACTTTCCGTCTGAGACTCTTAATGTTTATATTTATTTTTCAGTTTCATAGTAATTCAGTGAAAGTTGTCTGGACATCCCTGGACACAAAAACAGGAACTGCTCATCGTTACTTCAGCATATTTTGATGCTACTAGTCCATCAAAAAGTACAGAAATATATATCAGATATGAGCTAAAGTTGTAGATCACAGCTGCCTTCACTGTCACCTTTAATATTTGCTCATGTTGTCATCAGTAGGTTTATGGATTTTATTGATCTTTGTTATTTCACATTTTAAATGATGAGTTTAAGGTTCCTAAAACAACTTATGAGCCCTTCAGAGGCCAAAAAAACCTGACCTCACCTTTACTCAACAGTTTTATTAAAACAGGAAACCTCTGATTAAAAAAAGCTAGATTTTTTTTTTATCTAAGTTGATTTTTTTGTGCATATAAAGGTCATCTCTACCACAAGGTCTGAAAACTACAGGTATTTTGATTTTTTTTTTAAAAAAACTATCCGTTGGTGATCATTATTTTTATATGCTACTTGGTAGATATTTATCCAAGTAGTTCAGAACATCCCTTTTATGAGCACAGGGTAAAATATCTGGCTGCAATTTCAAACAAAAGGACAAAAATGATCTGAGAATGTAAAAATGCTTTTCCAGTTGGACTTTTGGACGTATGCTAAGTGTAGCATGATTAGCTCCAGGGTCCAGGCCGTAGCTAAATTCCATCTTTTATTAAAAGTTTGATTATGTCACTCAGGGTCAAATAGATTTACAGATCTCACTGATGGGAGAGTGACATGGAGGGTGAAGGGTGGGTGGTGTTTAGCAAAGATAAAAATCACTCACACTAAAAGGTCACGAACTTATGATTTGGTGAGATAATGTCATGAATGTAGCACAAACACTCAGTATGGTTGGTTAAAATCAGTTTGCTGTGCAGTGCATCATCTACAAAGTCATGACTTGCATGCTTTTTTAACCACATGCTTTGCAAATCTTAAGAAGTAATCAATTTAAGTTTTATGAAAATAAGTGTAATCATTCTGGCTTTTGTCTGAATATTTTTGTGTTTTTGGATGCTAAAAAATGCATTAATAAACTCAAAGGAAAAGATCTGTGTCTCTGCTTTGCTCTTTCTGACATTACATAAGTCTTATGAAGCTTAAAAGTGAAGCTTATAGACAGAAAAGATTCATACTGTCTTGATTTCAACAGAGAAATATCTCTTATTATTTCATTTATGCTTGAAAGAAAATAAAAAGAAATTATGCATGAAAGAAATATCTTTGGTCAAATTTATTAGGCATTAAAATGCAAAAAAAAAGCCCAGTTTAGTATGTTTCAAAAACAAAAGTATTAGATGATCCCAGTAAATTGTGACATTTCCACGGTTAAGATATAAAATTGTACCCACAAATGCCTTTAAATGAGTCAACAGCTGTGTCAGGTTGATGCTGCTCCTCAGTGTTGCAGGGCAGAGTGGAACAATGTGTCTGTGTTTGGTTTTGGTTTGACCTGGTGGACTAGACAGATCAGATGTGACAGACGATGGTAGAAACTAGAAAAGAGGAGGTTGAATTTGACATTTTGATCAGGTCAGAAAAGAAAACCCACACAAAAAAAACAGACACACACAAATGGAAGAAACCGAGAGCTGTGTGATTGCACCTACACAGTTATCAGTTGAGATAAGTTCATTAAAGATTAGTTTAAAGATCTTTGAATGCATCTTTAGATCTTTTTTGGTCTCTGAACTTTGCTGTTTGTAATACATTTTTAAATAAATTCACAGATAAATCCTAAACTGCTCCTCTGGTTCCTGGTTTTATGGCTTTACATTGAACTAGTTCTCATACTTTAGTTAGTGATGCTGTGGGGATATTTGCAAACTATTGACATTATCATCACCCTGAACAGCAATATGTCCAATGTTACTCTACAGATTTACCTTTCTTTACTTTTCTACACAGAATGCAATAAGTCATCATACTTAATTACTGATAGTAAGAGATTACACAACATATTTGCATTTTACATACTGCACAATATATGTGCAATGTTGGATGTTCATGCAAATGCAACTTTGCCATTTTGAGTTAAACTTTGCAATTAAAATATAAATTGTCTTTAAGATTCATTACTTATTTTTCTTTTCCAGAGATCTTTCTCTACCATCGACAGTTTAAGCTATAAACCCTTTTTCTAACTGCAGCTTCTCCATTTTAATGGTAAATAGTTAAAGGACTGCATTTATAAAGCACTTTTCTAGTCTTTTGACTTCCCGATGTGTCCAAACAGAAAATAAACCTTGTTTTTCAGCTCAGACGTAAAACTCACTCTCACTTTCAATATCTAGATGCTTCATCCCAGAAAAAGTGAAGTTAAAGTGAGAGCAAATGTGAAATGTTTATCACTTGTTTTTTCACTTGAATCCAGGTGCTAAACAGGCAGCACACACACACACACACACGCACGTAGAGGCAGGTAAATAACCCAGGTGAGCTACTGTAACGTAATTGCTTGATAATGATGAGTCATTGGTGTGTTTTTTTGCTGCAGACATCAGACGATAAGAGAAACATAAACACATATCCAAGATGTGCTTCACTTGTACTCTGGCACCTGCACGGTTTTTCCTCATTGTTCTGACTCACACGTACTGTAAACAGTTTCTCCCGTTTTTACGGTAATACTCGTTTAATGACATTTTAAGCACACAACATCACAGCGCCACACTTCTAGGTGCGACCGCACGTTAACGTCATCACAGTTTATTTCTACCTGTTTGTTAAATTAAAGGTTCAAACTATGTGATGTCCCACCCCAACAACCTGTTTCAACAGGGAAAACAGTGATGATACCTGCTCTCACTGCTGCACCTGCATGTTCCCCCCCTGCTGGTGACTCGCCACCTGCTGGCTAAATATTTGTTCAGTAATTTGCCTTGTCATCGTTTGTTATTTAAAAGTATGAACATTATTGCCCCAGGACTGCAGGGGTGGGTGGATTGATCCTTGTATTATTAATAGGCTATTGATACTAAAATTATTCTTATTCCTGTTTTGATTAAAAGACAAAATTGATTTTTTTAAAAATCACATTCTCAGCATATAAATAGTCTATGTAGTGCTGCTCTTCTTTATCTTTTTGCTGCTGGTGTGTGTACACGCACAGTAGGTATGTGCATTTTCATTCTATGAAATTGATAAACAAAACTTAAATGATGATGGAGAAAACAAAAATTCATAAAAAAACAGATATAGAATAAAAAAGTAGATAGAAATGTATATTTAGTGGCATTTTCTTTACCTAAAATTGGTCAAAATTTGCACCACATTTGGCTGGAAACATAACAATCATCTGTTTAGTTCAGAGAATTCCCACTACAAAAATTTTAATTATTTACCATTAAAAATTCTGCTGTAACCAGCATCTGATTGCACACAAGATCAAAAAGGAAACAGCAGAGTACAAGACAGTGAAAAATAAACTTATTTGCTCTTACATATCTTTTTGTGGCGCTGTTTGTCTGTCTATTAGGATTATAATAAGTTCCCATGTATGATTTATGCTTCACATGACAATGCAAACTCTCTAAGCCTTTCCTTTGTGCGTGTGTGTGTGTGTGTGTGTGTGTGTGTGTGTGTGTGTGGCTTAGTTATTGCAGCACTTCGGGCCTCTGTGCAGCACCGAGTGAGGATACGCCCAGACATGTCTAAGACGACCTTGCCACACACACTTCCAAATACACACAAACGCGCACACAAGCATGTAGTGCGGTTTAAAGGCAGCTGCTCGGCTGGTTTACAGCCCAGATAAGACAGTCCTGAGTTCAGCCACCCTCGACACTGTGGACTCACTGTTCTGGTAAAACCAACAACAACCGGTGATCTCGATGACACCTCACAGGGAAGAGCTCAGTGGAAGCTCATACACAAGCTGCCTAACTTCAAAGATAAGCTGAAAAGGTCACTTCATACAAAAGTAAAAAAAAAAAAAACAGTTTCTTTTTCATTTCCAGTTGGATCCACTCATGCTGATCTGTGTTCACTTTGAGGTTTTGTGGCAGAGCTCAAAAGGTGCAATGAACTGTTTTAATCTGAACAAGACTTTATTTTTTTATGTAATTTTCCATTCACACTCACAGTGTTGGCATAGAGGCAGAAATCTCACAGATGGATTTTTCAGAACCTGGGAAAATAAAACCAAAACCATCTGCATGATTAGATAACACTTAGGTGCACCTAACCTATTTGATTTGGTTCATAATCTAACTCTGATGCATTTGCCCTCCTTGGCAAGTTTGGTTTTTTGGCTGGCATTAAAGCAGTGTATTATACTCTGGTTGTGGGTTAGGACTAAACACCTGAAAATGAGGGTCTGTAGTTCCAATCAAACTCTTATTTTGTTCTTTTTTGGTTGTGAAAACAGACCAGCCGCTGCAGCTTAGCGATATAAAATTACACTACTATTAAAACCATCTGCTGATCATACAAACGAAGCAATCTGTAATAATGAAAGATCATTTTGTCAAAGTGATAAAGCAGATGCAGGTCAGCTTGTGACTGCAGCTACTTTCCCTCATTATTGAATGAAAAGGGGGTTAAAACAGTGCTGTATTATGCTTATATTCAACTCTGTGTTTTTAGACAGTAATGTAGTGGCCACTCAGTAACTAAACCCTGTCATGCAACAGAACAAAACACCTCGGTCTCAACCTGTCTGTGCCTGTCCGTCATTATTTCTGACACATCTAATGAGTGCAGATCTAATGATGCATAGAAGCTATAAAACCATCATTTGTGAGAAAACAAATATACAATTAAGAGACAGTAAAGAGTAACATGAGCTGCTGTGAGGCCTAAAAATTAGATTTCCTCACATGCATTGTTGATGATGATAATAAAGACTGTCTGTTTTGTAGATAGATAGATAGATAGATAGATAGATAGATAGATAGATAGATAGATAGATAGATACTGAAGGAAACTGATAAAACATCTGCAGGAGTTTCTTGTTGATGTTGAACAGAGAGAGCCTTTTCAGGAAGTGCAGCCTGCTCTGCCTCCTTCTGTACACACAGTCAGTGTTTGCTGATCAGTCTAGTTTGTTGTCCAGCTGCAGTCCAAAGTACTTGTACAATCTGACTACTTCATCTCCTCCTCAGATGGAGATTGTCCATCATACTTAGTAAGTACTTTAATATGTTTGTTCAACTGGTTTGATCTTTTGGTTCTGACTTCCAGACTTCTCAATTCGATGTGAATCAAAATTACAGATGTAAAGCCTCCCTTGAAACATGATCCCGACCAAACAGACAAACAACTACAGAGATGATATCAGTCCAGTTTCAAATTAAACTAATATTTGCCTCGTTAGAGTGACAGCGTTGGATGATTCAGACTTTCATTTTCAGACATTTTAGCAGACCATGACGATGAGGATGTTTGTTTGGTGAACCAGGACTGAACTTGAGTATTCGATTTGTGTTCAGGGCTGTTGGTAATAATGCCATCATAAATTTATATTAGGGGCAATTAAATAAATCAGTCCACTATCTTCATTCATCTGCCACAGAAGGAGACCTGCCATACTGACAACATGCTAACATCAAAACATCATCTGCTATGGAAACCCAATCAAAATGGGTCAAACAATGAAACAAAATAACAAAAATGCAAACTTTGGGCTTTCAGATTTGAAAGGGCCCAAATTAACAAACGTGACCTCATTTTTTATAATTACCTGAAAGTTTTGTTTCCAATAAGGTTTTTCCTTCTACATCACATTCTGTATCGGATTAAACTGCAGTCAGTCGTATCAGAATGAGACATTATATACGGTCAAAGTTCAGAGCTGCGAACAACAAACACATGTAACGAGTGATCATGTAAAAGGGAAGTGAGCGGAAAAAAAAAAGAGAAACAAGGTGATAGTGGAACATGTTTGTGTGTCCATTTACTTTCCTACTGTTGCTATGCTCTTATTAAGACTGACTGAACGAGAGAAAGCAGGAAACTGATCAGCGACAAGGACAACAAACACGAGCAGACTCAGAGTGTCAAGTCTATTAATGCATTCATCGTAATATGTCATAAAATCTAGAATAAACATCGCTGCCTCTGTGGAGCAAAACAACAACATTTATTGTCATGCACAACCATTGAAGGAATGATTACTCATGTTTTCCTGTCATCTCATCTTGTAAATCCAGTCAGAGGGACACAGATGCAAGTGAAGGAAATGTAGATGCTTGGCAGCGAATTACGATTTTGGACCACCCATTGTTGCACATCGCCGGTCTGACTCTTTGGCTGCTCCCTCAAATAAAAGTCTGGTGTCTCTTAATGAACCACGTCAAACCGCAGAAAACATGCTTTATTAGTAATCACAGTGGCATATGTTTGACGTTCGGAGATCCAACCATCAGACCAGCCTGACTAAAAAAAAAAAAGAAAAAAAGCACTGATTCACATAGTTTCATCCTCGCAGATGATCACAGGGCTGTGGCGTATTTGTGGTTGTGTTTTTAGTTTGAAGGAGCACATTTACTGGAATGATAGTGATTCCCCCTGCCTATTTTTTTTCTGCAGCATGACAACTGGTCATGAGTCAGTTCGAGGAAGGAGCAAAGATAAGTTGGAAATGGTAAAATTACATTTACAGTTAATGAAACTGAAACAAAGAATGTGGAAGGTTGAAAGTTAAGCTTGGGAACTTTTAACTTTGGTTTAAAATGCTGAAAATAAGATCGTCTGTGCAACCAGAGTCTGATATAAGTTATAACTTTGTGCCGCTGGTGTACTGGACATGTAGCATCCCCAGAAAATGCTGGTATTTGTTGTATTTACTTCACTTAAATGATCAGAAATGTTAAACTGTAAGCTGTCAGGGCACAAAAGGACATTTTGCCTGACTTCTACCAAGCTGTGGGAAGCAACACAAGAGCTGCTGACCTCAACTCAGTGTTCAGATAAAACCCACATCCTTTTTTATGTCTTGGTAGCTGATGAGAAACACAAAGCTTAGAGTTCATATTTCCCCCAAAGATAAAAAAATATATCATCCTCTGGTGCTACCTGTGACATGAGTTTTGGCAGGAAGTTGACACTGAATGATTAAACTTGTACATTTTTAGGTTTAGACAACTAAATATTTGGTTACACTAAGAAACATGTTAATCTTAAACATTTAGTGCAGTGAAGCATGAGATCCTCACTTTGTCAACATTTATCTTACATCTATTTAACTGCTTTTAACCTTCAGTCTTTTACCAAACCACAGTGTTTTGTTGTTGTAACCCAACAACAGGCAGGACCCAGGATGTGAGGGCATCCTGTGCTCTGTACACCTGCCAGTCAACTCCTCTGTGAATGCTGAGTAGCAGCATTTAACATGTTGATTCACTGCACTAACAGAGCAGTGCATAGGCCTCATTTTTGGTGGACTATGTCAGGATGTTGTGTTTCTTTACATTCAGGGCACAAAACTTTCCTTTGCTATCTCTGCACATAAATTTTAACCTGTGGAATCATCAAATATAAATGTATTTTTGGATTTTTGGTTGTTTAAATCTGTCTTGCTCACATTTCTTGCACCATCTGACTTCTTTTTTAGCAATGTTGCTACACTCTCAGATCTCTTACATTAACATGGTGAGTAATATGTCATTATTACCAGCTGGATGGCTTAAACTACAACAACAAACTGCAATTATCCTTTGACAATCAATTAATCACTGTATAATCCATTGATCCCTTCAGGCTCTCTGGTGTGTGGTGAAAGTCTTAGTAGCTTAGTCTAATCAAAGCGTGTTTCTGAAAACATCCTTTCCTTCAGTGTTGACACCAGCAGTTAAGTGAAACATGTGCAGGACACAAAGAGGAAGAATCATAGGTGTATAACGTAGGAGTATAACTTCCACTGCACGTGGCCACTTTGCATGAAAGGAAACTGTTTTTGGCCACATCAGTTTGTTTTTTCCATAATTCACAACCACATTTTGATGTTGTTTTCATTTTTCTCTAGAATGATGCAAATGATGGCAGATCACCTGCTCAGAGTGTTCCTCAGAGTCAAAAAACAAGATTTGTGCAGAGAGTTTTTTGT
>JAPZDV010000003.1:19520169-19534272 GCA_029814665.1 Acanthurus lineatus
AAGAAAATTCACCTGCTGCATAAAAAACATGAAATAACAAAGGTACTAGACATAACCAGACTCAAAGACTAAAGATGTCACATAAAATATAAACAATTTAAATAGTTATTTTTAAATAAAATATGTATCATTTGAAATCTAATTAAAATTTTGCAAAGTATATCCATGGATATAAAAATAAGAAAACATGAGATTGACCCTATCATTGACCTTGAAAATAACTTTCCACAAGTTAATGTTTTGTATTCAAAATCTAAAATCCTCCTTTCACTTTTATTATTAGTTTGCAAATAAACGTGTTTGTGGCCCACTCTGTGTTTTGTACTTGGTCACGTGTTGTTTACCTTCATGTTCGCGAGCCAAATCTTCCTCAAAGTACTTTTGAAACTAAGAGGAGGAACTTCATCAAGAACCAACGACACCACCTTGAGCTCCCAGCAGAGATCACAGACTTCAGCCTCTGATAAAAAAAACACCTCTCTGATTGGTGGGCTGATGGAAAAAGGGGGCGGGACTTATAGTGTGGTGTGACTACCCGTAAATGGGGAGGGATCCATAAGGAAAGTACCTGAAAATTTTAGATAGGCAAGGTCTCATGACAGGGTCAACTGTGTGTGGTTGTGTGTGTGTGTGTGTGTGTGTGTGTGTGTGTGTGTGTGTGTGTGTGTGTGTGAGTGTGTGTATGTGATTGTGTGCCTGCATGCTTTTGTCTGAAGTGATTTTTAATCAGTGAGACTAAATTAAATGATTTTAACTAAACATTAAAGGTTTTCCATGCAAATAAAAGCAAACAAATAAAAACAAAACACCACTGAGAAGCTTAGGTGTGTCTCAGGCTCTGTTGTCTGATGAGAATAATCTCTGGATCTGCTGCTGTTGAGAAGCGTGACATACCATGACCTGAGTGTTTAATGGATCGGAAAAGCACTGTGGCTCAGTCGCTGGTGAGCAATGCTGGTGGAGGCTCATCCAAAGAGACACAATGATTCACATTAAGAAGAGAGGGAAGTTGGAGGGACAAAAAGTGAAAGACAGGCTGTAAACGAATATCTATATTCACTGAAAAAGAGAGAGAGAGAGAGAGAGAGAAAAAGAGAAAGAGACGGACTCGCTAACTGGGGGACGGACAGACAGACACAAACAAAGAGGCTCCTCGCATTAGCGCAAACATACATTGTTTGCTTCAACTCGGTGCAGTGACACATATTTTCCATGACCTTCCAGGAGGCTTTTAGATGTGGTTGACCTGACTTTCAGACGGCTCTGTGTCCACATCAAAACAAGTCTGAATGACACAATCCAGCAAAACACTGGACGAGCGTCTTCACATATGGTTACATGATGGAAATATTATATCAGATAAGGACAGGGATCACATTTCTGTAGCTGTTAGGTGGTCAGATATATATAAAATGACACGCAAAATTTTCTTTTAATATCTCTGCTGCAGTCTTCATCACTGATAACTGGACGGTTATTGTTCGGGGATGTTTGCACAAGCAGTTTTTGCCAGTTTTCCTCACATGTTTTGCACCTGCTTTTCACAGATGTTAAATTAAGACTCTATTTTTTTCTGCTGCAGCCACCAGTCAGCAATGATAAATCAGGTGCAGCAGTTATTTGTTTAAAGTTAAATGACTTCCTGCAATATTTTGTAACTCTAAATAGGAACATCTTTTAAAAAAAAGACAAAAAAAACATGTTGCATAAGGCAAAACTATTTTTATCCGAGACACTTTTTTCCTCATTTTACAAGAGTTAAACTTCCGCACAACCCTTCATTAAATCAACCAGACTAAAACCCCGTATTATGTTCAACAGCAGTTCAATGCTACAATTTCATATTTGGCGAGCTTATGCACACACACACATGCACACACAGACACACTATGAGCTTATGTTTTCAGCTGTCTTGTCTTCATCAGGGTGGCCTTCACCACCTTCGAGTTTTGTTTCGAGTTTCAGGGTGAAGTCAATACACTACTGTAATAGATTAAAATGTAACGGCTGAATGGAAAGTAGGAAAACAAAACAAAAAAAAGTTTAAAATCCTAATCTAAACACATGTTGAGAGTCTGTTTACAGCACAGCCAAACAAACTCAGGTTGTTGTAATGAAGAAGTCAGTGCATAATCTGTCTTTTTTCCATTGTGCCATGAGCCGCTGTGATCGGATTTCATGCTACACACACTGAGTAGTTTTCCATAAAACAGAGGAATAAGGGCTCAACGTGCAGAGCTGCACACCTTGCTGAGGAGCTGAAGGTGTGCAGCAGGTCACGTGCAGATCTTCACCCAACAGCTTGCTGTTACCACCTGCAGTTTTTCTGATCTGATCTCCTGTCAGAGAACCTAAAACTGAGGCCTCGTTTCCAGACAGTTTTGTTTTGTGTTCGTAATTTTTGTATAATATACAGATCCAAGGAAATTCCCTTTTTTGCAGGTGGAAAATAAGTTAGCAGGAAAGGACTGCCAGCTGTGTAGTGAAGTAAAAATGTTTGCTATAAACCACTATGCATGCACTCTACATGTAGCACAGCTAGCGTGCTATGAATGTTAGCTTGATATGCTTTCATTTCCTGTTACGCTAACGTCTCATTACACACCTCAAACGGTCTGTCTGAAAGCTGTTGCAAAAGTGAATTTATTCACGTTACTTGCTGCAAAAGACAAAAAAAAGAAGTTTCACAAACACGCTGGAGATCACAGAGGTTTCAGCAAGAATGAATGGACTTGTTGACTCACAAATTATCACATGATGGGGGGAAAAGAGGCATTATCATTCCCCCTTTTTTTAGGAAATGTATTTTCTGTTTCTAGTGCATTTTGTGCACAAAAACGCATGGGCCCTCCTCTGTAACGAATGAATTTCCTCTTATACACAGGCATCGTTTCCTCTGACATGCATTAGCAATAATGATTCTTCACAAGGAAGTATAATTTGTAGGACCTACAAACTGTGTCTTAATGGACATTTTAACAATAGGTCTTTATTTTGTCCATATAGTTTAGTGTCCACTATCATGTAAATAGTTGAAACTCTCCCAGATTTTGAACTGCCCTCCACTCATTCTTGTTAACAGTCCTTTAAATCAGTTATTTTACAGCCTTTATAGCAAATAGTAACTTTGCCTGATTAGTCAACACACATAAGGGTCCCTTCTGACAAACTCAAAATTTACTCAACTTGAGGAAACTCTGCACACTTAGTTTAATGCAGAGGTTTAACAGTGACATCAGCAAGGAAAAGCAGTGAGAGATAAATTTTTATTGTACTTTTTTAAATATATTTTTTTGTAATTTTAGATATTTTATATTTTTATGAAATTAAATTTAGAATAATAACACATAGAAGCAAAAGTTCCTGCATTTAAGCAGCTTGTTGCCTCTAGACAGGTGACCGAGCCTGATTCATTTGAGGATTGTGATTCAGCTGCTCAGTATGACAGGAAACTGATACAGTCTTAATATCAAAATCATCATGAAATAGAAAGCTGTGAAAGTTTTTTCTTACTGTCTAACCCTAGCCCTTAAGTAAGGTACTTTGACCTCAGCTTCTGCAGTAGAGCGACAGCGGCTGACGGTAAGTTTGCATGTGATCTATAAGAAACTGTGTTTGCATGCTGTGTTGGTTTTTTTTTCATATTTCATATGACATATTTACTGAACATTTGCAACTGTTTCTCAGAAAAGATTTACTCAAATTTACAGTCTTACAGTAATACAGTATTAGTCTTACAGTATTAGTAGTCACCTCAGTTTGTGGTTGAGAATTAGTCAGTTGAATTCAAAGGTACTTACTGACAAAAACTGAAAAGTGACAGTAACTTCCTCCCTCTGACCACCTTGGTTTTTATTTCTTTCATTGTGTTTGTGAGGCAAGACCGAATAGTTTTCAAAAAACTAAAGGTGTAATTAATGTTTCTTTTCCATCAGATTCATGTATAGAAGCATTTTCTGATCTGAAGCCTGAATTTGGAGGATTACATTTAATGCCAGTGCCTTCAAAACATTTAACAACCACTCTTGCAAAGATAAAACTGGATAAAAAACTGTGTTTTTCTTAATTTTAATTCACTTCACAGAGCAGAAGGATGTACATACAGAGGTCGACACTAGAGGGATGTTTTCATATTTACTGGCTAAAGGGAGGAGGAGTTTCTCTGTGCTTTCCTTGAATATGATTTCAAGATATGTGTTTGTGACCCCACATCTACTTTTGAAGTTAAGTCTTGGTCAGATATGCAGTTTACACAAGTGTGATGTGGAAACTTGAAGCCTCTAGGGCAAAAACACTGAGAGGTGACTTTTCAGTGAGGAGACACATTGTTAAAAGTTGTTTCTGCATATTAACAGATAGATTCTGTATATGAAGGGATGGATTTAATTTTTAATGGGTAAGTTAAGTTTGCACCATCAGAGTAAATGTTGACTGTGTACGTCATGCAAACCACAGGTATGTTGAAACTTTACGTTGAAACTTTTTATGTTGAAACATTTCTTTCCATTTCATTTTTCATTTTTATGTTGCCATACCACTTTGGTAAGGGTCTTGTTATGTTTGACCACAATAACCACTTGATTCAAGCTTTTTAGCATAAAAATACCTGGTTTTGTGGATGCAAACACGTCTGGAAAATGTCC
This sequence comes from Acanthurus lineatus, assembly GCA_029814665.1. Classification (NCBI taxonomy): domain Eukaryota; kingdom Metazoa; phylum Chordata; class Actinopteri; order Acanthuriformes; family Acanthuridae; genus Acanthurus; species Acanthurus lineatus. The sequence continues at coordinate 19,524,813 of JAPZDV010000003.1, forward strand.
CAACACTTTTGTCTTTTGTCAGTTGAAACAGGAAACAAGCAGTGGTCTGCTGCGTGACAGCAGCCCTGTTTGGCTGTCACTCCTCCTCTGACAGAGACAGTCAGCTTGTATTCATGTAATCTCATCAATGTCACTTTGATACTTATTGCAGAAATGTTAATAAGGATATGTGCATTTAACTTAATCAGCGTCTGCAGAAATGCACAACGTTAACCTTTTTATTCTGGCTCTCTGAGCTGTTAAGTTTAGTTAAAGAGACATCATGGTTTGGGTTAAATGCAGTATGTTGTTAAGGTTGGAGAACAATATTAAGTGGTTCAAAGGAACTAACACTCACTGCAGTGTTAATGCAAAGCAGGAAGCAAACTGCCGTAACCTGTGCAAAAAGTGCAACTTTTCGTCGACCCATCTGAACACCAAGACCTCCACCCTCTGTGGGTGGACTGGGTGGTGACGTCAGACCATTTCCTCCTTTCAACGGTCAGGAGTCATAATTAGTAAGTGAGTGATGGAAATTACAGTTAAATGTCATTTGAGCTCGTGTATGTTCCACTGATTGTGAAATTAATGTCTAATCACTTTTTTTTTTATAGCTGAAGCATTTTTTTCCAACAGACATGTAACTTGACTTTTTTTTAAAAATAGTTGTGATGCAGACTGCAGTCTGAGTCTGTGTATTTTCTGTTTGCATATCTTTTTGAAGTCATTCCTACACTGAGTCATCGATCCAGATGAATACACAATGGAAACAAGCTTACAGAGCGTTTCTTAAAAGGACATTTGAAGGGACACACCCGTGACTCAGTGTTTTACTTCCAAAAAAAGAGAGACAAGGGGCAAATTCAAAAAAAGGAATCATTAAAATTGAAACAGCAGCCTCAGATATTCTTATTTTAAGTCTCATGTCTGGATCAAATTTATAAAAAGTTACTGAGTCCTACATTTCTCATAATGCAACAGCATGAGGTATTTCCTCAAGTGCAGTGTTAGAAAAATACCCACATTTTTCCTCCATAGCCACAGTTTATCAACCAGGTTATGTTATAAAAAGTGTCTAATTTAAGATCTTTTTCAGCCTTTTGAAAAAATATTATGAAGCCGTTTTTACTGAGCTGTTCCTCTGTGAAAAGGAAACTTTATCTGTAAAATTGGTGGAATTTCCCACTAAGTATGTTTCCCAAGTGGATTTACCACCCAGCTTCATGCACTTTATCACAGCACAGCACAATATAGTGCAACACAATGCAACCCAATGCGATGCAAATACACAAAAACAAGACAACAGCACAACGAAACGCAACACGCTGCAACACGGCCCCTCAAAGCATCAGTGCACATCTAAAATAAATAAAAGCAGTGAATGAAAAATCATCTCAAGGACATTGCACAAGCCTTTCAGCTTTTCACTTTAGTCAGGTGTATCTCACATCATTTTCCCCAGAGTTCAGCGAGAAAAATCGATTTTTCAGGAGCGTGAAGGTGTTTAGCTGCCTGAGGTGATGGAGAAGCTTTGATATCTTTGTTTTTGAAGATGTAAAACCTTTTGATTCTGAAACCCGCGGTGGAGTTTCTGCAACAGCACCTGATTTTTAACTTAAGTGGGATTTAAAAGGTCTTTCACTGGCTTCACCGAGATTAGATCTATTTGTCTGCTTGCCTGCTTTGCAGCTTTACAGTGAGTCAAACGGCTGATGAAATATTTCAGAGTGGCGTGATGTAGCACATGGCAGGAGAGGAGGAAGTCTTGTGATGGGAAACCTCAACGTGTGTTACAGCTTAACCCCTGCTCCTCATTTAGTGTGAATCTCTCACTTTTTATTCATGCAATACGTCTTGTCTTGTAACAGGACTTTCACACATTCCTTAACATGACTTGACATCACCCGAGAGACTTGTTGGGAAGTTATTTAACTTCAAAATCAATTTCAGATAAACTAGTAAATGCATCACAGCTGAACTTGATCACCGAAAATCGTCCAAACTGAGCCTCATTTCAGCTGGAAAAGCTCCATTCAGCAGCGGTGTGTTCAATGGAAAACATTTGCAACAGTTTGCAGAGTCGATCTGTTTGAACAGCATGTGTCCATCTCAGGATTTATGATCTACAGCATCATTTTACAGCGTTTAGTTCAATTCTATAGGTGTAATGGAGGTAAAATTATACACACTGTCTCTCTAAAGCTATCAATTCAACATGGGGTCATTTTTTCAAAATTAAACACACATTTAAACCCTTGCTTCCAAGTCAATAGAGTATTTAAACAGCTGCAGCAGTTTGCAGCTTTAATAGCAACAACAGCACTTGTCTGGAAAAGCACTCTGTGCTCTATTATCAAGGCTGCAGATTTCTATCAGTCCTGAGGTCATTAATCCAAGTCTGATCAATCCAACATCTTTTTATAATCTTATTTATTATCTTAACAGTCAAATTATGTGCATTTCATTTGTGGTTAAATAATAAAAAAAACCTGTTTAAAACACTCACACTGCCAGGAAAAGACTGTAGCACTAAAACTTAATTTGTGGATTGATTTTTTTGGCCTGAAAGCATTCAGATTTAAATTTTGTTGATTCTGGATTCTCCTCCTAAAATACCCACCATCTGTAGTTTTCAGCTGTTCAGTATAAGATCCATCCTGTTCACATAAAACCACCAAAATTTTAAGAACTTTTTTCTGAATTGTAAATGGTAACTGCAGCCATGACACACTTTTAAAACCGTTTTTAAAAAGTTGTCCTCAGGTCATTAAAATGTGTTTAAACAAGACGAGCTGCTGCTGTTATCTGACTGTCACAGATCTGATGGTGACTTGTCTTTTCTTTCCATTTTAGTTATTCAATTTAACTTTCAGTAAACTTTATAACCCTGCAAAACATCAAATGTACTTTCTAAACCAAGACACACTTGCAAATTCTTGACAAAAGTTTTTAATCAGATTGTTTTTTTTTAATTTTTCTTAAACTGAAAGGGAATAAACAGCTTCTTTTGTTCTGGTGAATATCATGAGACTGAATAACACTGAATCTTGCAATGACTCACTGAATGACGTGTTTGCTCTGCTAACTGCCAGCGATTATATGTTTTGTGAGACAAACCTGTCATTAACCCAGAAGGCACAGAGGCAGCAGCAGCAGCAGCAAACTGAGGCTGAGCACCAAACTTCCCTGAGCAAAGTCTAAACTATTCATTTTGATTTTCAATATTTTTTATCACAATCGAGTGGCAAAGTTTTAAATTAAATCTGTTTTAGTGCATGTGCAGAAAATGTCAAACTCAGAGCATTTATTAGCAACACTTCTGTATGTGACTAATGCAAAGTGACTGACTTCCTGAAATGTATGTGGCTACTTCTGCCCTTTTGCCCTCATAGACTTGCATGACATTAGTCACAATTACAGAGGAAAAAAAAAACGGTACAGGATATGAAGCAAGAGAGAAAAGATATACTTGTAGGGTTGACTCTGCAAAATCAGAACAGAGCTAATGAAGTAAGATCCTCCAAAAATGATAAATACAACAATAGCAGCCCAGTCTGCAAAACAGAGTCACCAGTCAAATGTAAACGGTGCTTTTGTCCGAAGCAAAGAGATGAAACAAGTAGTCTAAGTCCGTTAAGACCTGAAGAGAAAGCACCAGCTTTATCTTTGTAATGTCATCTCTTCTGCAGCTGTTTGCGCAGACAAATATGACCCGAGGACGTAAAGTGATTTAAAACAACTGCAGCACATGTCTGTGATTTAGATCCTGTGTTTGTATAGTGAAATATTCTTACCGTGCAAATCCCCCCCCGTGTGCTGTTTTCTGTTGGACACAAATGATCCTGTGTAAGCGCTTCAGCGTGCAGATGTGGTCTTCCTCATCTCATAAAAACACTGAAGGGAGAGAATCATTAAAGGATGCGTTTTAGGGCCTTGTAAATGTACATATGACACATAAAGTTTTGCATACATGCATGTTCACTGTTATCCAGCTGGTCTAAAGGGAATTTAATGATCCTGAGGGTCATGTAAGGTTCTCATCTTATTTGCAGCATTAAAGTAATCGAAATTAGACTTTTAAGGACAAAACTTAAGTGAGATTTTTTGCAAATACCCATATTTTACTGGCAATGTTACAGATTTCACAGGAAAGCAGAAATAATCTCTATCAAACTTACTCAAACTCAGGTGGCTGCAGGCTTTGGGCCTGTGTGTAGCATTTCCTATTAGAGGAGCAGGGCTTTGTGGGATGTTGGAGCTGTAAACAGGAAGTAAAGTTGAGCATGAGAGAGCCAGTACAGGAAGTCAAACACAATTTATCATTTCCAATAACTCGCTTCAGTTTGTTGCCTTTTACAGTAAGTTACAAGTGTACAAACATATCCAGCACCGTGTGTGGACAAATGTTGTTTCCATTTTGTATAATAGTGATAATAACAGACAATCTGAAAAGAAAATGGACCATTTTGTTGGTCTGTATTTCCTAAATTTACAAAGTATGAAACAGAAATAAAACTGATAAATTTAGATTTTGCCTTTCACACCTTATTTATTTTAAACAGTATTAAATTGATTTTTCACCTTCAGTCCATTGTTTTGTCTTAAGCTCTGTGCAGAACTTAACTGAAACAAACATGTTAAAAGAGGAATAAATGTTGCATTTCCTGTTGACCTTTTTTAAAACAGATAAATACAAATTAGTGCAATCGTGAGTATTTACAGCAGGAGGCAGCTGTATGTGGGATGATTAGAAATTAGCTACAGTAACTATGTTTATTGCAATGAAACATGTCCCATAGTAGAAGTCATTTCCTTTTCTTGTTAAGAAGTTTTATGGCTATAAGAGGAGTAAAGTTGTGAACTTATCGCAAGTACAACCACTGCAGAGCTCCAGGGCCCTGAAGCTTTCAGGGGCCCCTGAAGTTGCTGATTATTGCTGCTCAGTTGTTTTAGTTCCATCAGACCGTGTTGTCTGCCATCCAAAGGAACCATTCAACAACATTAGACACTATTTTAACATGAAATTGGCAGCCATACAAATCACCTTCCGACCTCCTGTATTACATTTACACTTTGATTGTTTGTGCATGTGTGTGCAATGAGCTTGTGTTGGATTAAAAACAAACAGGGCCTATAAATAACACTTGCACCAGAATCAATCACAGTTATGTAAAACTGCGTTTAGTGAAGTAAATAGCACCATTCATTTTACTCGTAACCTAACCGGACTCACTTGTGCAACGATGAAACTTAAAAAGCTCGAGCCTGTGAATGAATCACAAGGTGAATTTGGGCAGGAAATATCCATCACAAAGTTTAAAATTCTGTGTCCAACTGTTTCCAGGCTTTGTGCCGGCTGTAGTTTTTTAAATGTGCCGCACAGACATGAAAAGTCTTATCACTCTTATCATCCGAGTCTTGGCGAGAAATCAAATCAGTGTGCAGTATTATCCAGAAGTGTCAAACTAATCCTCACATTGAGCAGCCAGAAGGTCAGTCAGCCCGTCAGTAGATTGTTTATCTCATTTGGCTCAGGTTGTTTGAATGACTGGTTGACCACCTGGGTTGATATGAGAGCTAATTTATTGTTTGGTGTGTTTGCTGGCTGGTTTATTTGGTTTGTGTGGATTTATTTTAACTGGCCGGAGATGTTTTATTGTTAGTCTCTTCTACCATGATTATTGTATCCAGGTTGGGTTGGCTGTATTTGATTTGGTTGTTTTAAAACGCTTCCTGTTTGGGCTCTCTAACAGAGGGTGTTTGGTTGTTTTGTGGTTTGGTTTGGCTTCCTCTGCCATGTTTTGTCCTGGCCACATATTTCTCGGGACTGTTGTGATTAGTCTCATGGAGCTGCATGGTCTCCTGAGCAAAGCCCGTAAGTTTGGACTAGTTTGAGTTAAATTGGTTGTGTCTGTCTGTTCCCTTACATTTCGCCGCTTCTCTTTGCTGTGGGTGGTTTAAGCTGGTTTTATTTGCTTTTCCTTTGGTTCACTTGTGGTTTGTCCCCTCTTTAGTTGGGATTTGTAAGGTTGACTCTGGAGCGGCTGGCTTGATTTGCCTCGATGACTCTGGTGGGTATACATCGGTCTGAACTGCTGCAGAGCTGCATGTCTGCCTCGCTAAGGCTGATGTAACACTGAGCCAAAGAGCTGCAACGCTGCTCCTGACACTGCAGTGCTGCTCACATATAGAGAGGCTTTGATACAGGATAACACTCATACACTGTATGTGCATGGACCCACACACACACACAGTCTGTCATAGTGCCACAGCTGTCTGAAAACAGAGAGAGAAGAGGAACTTTTTTTGGGCAGCACACGTCAAAGGAACATTGCAAATTTCAGGAAGTGACTACATTTTTTTAAAAGAGAAAGAAGCAGAGTTGGATGATTTTAGTTTCTGACTTAGAAAACGTTACAGAGAAAGAAAATTAGCAAAATGCAAAAAAACAGCTGATCTACAAACAACTGTAGTATGTTAGCATGGGTCACACTGTGCTTTTGACTCTGTGTGTGTGTGCGTGTGTGTGTGTGGGGGGGGGTGTGTGTGATGATGCACTGTTTTTCTACATATACAGAAGGCCTGTTTATCAGACTCAAGAGAGCTAAGGATTTCCACGCCCTCTTTCACCTAAAAATGTTCAGTTGCACAGACACAGATAATAAAATGTACCGGTATTTCTACTCTTTTTTAATTTACTTTCTGCATTTCTCTTTGATGCCTGATAAACATGTGAAATACCATAACTGAAAACTGTTCCATAGTTGTGTTTCCTCATAATTACAGCACAAAGTTGTGTTGTCTGTTTGTGTTGGATGATGGTTTCTTACTTCCTTCGAGTGAGTAGTGCTGACATGCAAATAAAGCAAATTCCAAGAAAGTAATGCACAATTTCACCTGTCTCTTATTACTGTAACACCAGACTTTACGTCATGATTAACTTATGGGAAGCAGAAAGCAGAACAATCGAACAAACTTGACCTTTTTCTTCCAGTAAGTCTAAAAGTAAGTTTAAAAAAGGTAAAGTCCCCACAGAGAAGAATGATTTAAGCTGTGTAATGTTGAAATTTGTCTGCTGGCCTTTGTTTACATTTGCTGACCTTTCCTCTCATGACCCAGCACCACAAAAAAAAAAAGACAGCTCAAAGCAGAAGTACGAAAGTAAGAAAATCTTTCATAAGAGTTAAACTCATATACATATAGTATATTTCAAATGGTGACTCACTTCTCATATTACTGTTTTTTTAACTAATGCAGCAGTTTCATTACAAGAACTACAGCTGTCATATGAACATAAAGGAATTTGAAGTAAAATGTTTGCCTCTGAAGCAAAGTAAAAGTACATGAAATGGAAATACTCAGGTTCAAATAACCTGTAAGTTGTACTTAACTACAGAACTTTGAGTAAATTTCCATAATAAAAAGTGCATTCATCCTGATGAGCTAATATTAGCTGATAGGACTGGCCTGTTAAATAGTCAATTAGGTTTCTGATCAAACAGATTTCCATCTGAACAATTTATTTTTGCCTTTGAACCAAAACAAAACATCAGTTTTGCTTTTATAATGTCTGCTTTTAAGAATTTGCTTGTCTCATATTTCACATGTGCGATCTGATACGTCTGTGATGCTTGCAGCCACGTGAAGCCTCAGCAGAATTAGCTCACTAATCCCTGCTGAGCCGACAAGGTTTGTTAACAGCTACTTTCTTATGTAAAACACAGAATATCCAGCAGAAGATACGATCAGGACAGCCGAGCTGTTTGTCAAAGGTCAGACTGTGTGTTATGAGGCACAAGGAAGTGAGTGTCGGCGTGTGTGAATGTGCTATCTCAATCAGCGGCACACGCCGACACTCAGGTCTTACTGGACGGTCTTTTTTTTTTATTCTAGCAACCAATGAACTCTGCGTGTGTTTGCATGCGTACATGTGACCATGTGGGTGGGGTGGGTGTTTGGGAAAATTTCTGTGACAGTACTGCACATTTAGATGCGTCAGTTTGAGAGTGTGTGCGACAATTACACAACAAAAACAAATGAATTCAGCTGTCACATCACACTGCATGTCCTAGTATCTTGTATTCTAATTATTTCAAGTCAAATCTGAAGTGAAAGCGGATCTGTTTTTTTCCACTACACAATAAAAACGAATTCTGCTGTCACATCACACTACATGTCAGTCTCTTGTATTGTCATTATTTCAAGTGTATCTGAAATGAAAGCGGATCTGTTTTTTTTTCTCTTAATTGAGAAATGGCTGCCTAATAAAACTGCCTCATTTTTAAAGCATTTGTGCGTCAAACAGTTGCATCGCTGTCATCATATCAATCCAGCAGCATGCTGCATAAAACAAGAGCCACGGACCTTTAAAAACAACCCACTTTTTGCTTTTCTCTGCTAAGGTCTTCTTATTATCTAACTTAAAATCATGAACACACATCCTGTCATTCACCTAAGCTTGTTCAAGTTTTTTTTTTTTTTTACCTTGTTTGCTGGCTGGATAGTTACGTAGCTGCTCGGCTGCAGCATTAAACAGCATCTAAGCATTTCTGCATCTCTCACTTTTTTCCTCTCTTAAAAGCCGGTGTTGTTAACTTCCCTGAGAAGAACAAACTGTGTATCGACAACTTGTGAGCCGCAGGACAAGTTTGTCTCTGTTTCTCTGCCAGTGCTCATGCAACCTCTCAACAAAAAACACAATGACACTGTTTGTTGACTGCAAAATGGATGATTTAAGGTGTTTTTTTTTTTTTTGGTAGAACTTAAAAATCTATCTTAGGAAAAAATGGTTTGAAGTATCTCATTAAGATCATGAGCATTTTGTTTTTTGTGCTGTTACAGAACACAGACAGACATAAATTTTAACTGCACTTCCTTTATCCACTTTGCAAATTAAGTTTTCACAAAAATACATCGGCCTATTAAATATGATGACTTTTAACAGATGTAACAGAAGTACTACAGATTAGCTTAAGCAAAACCACATGCGACAAGTAAAAATGTTAGTGGTAGTTTTTTACAGTGAAAACCTTTACCCATACTTGCCTCTGTCCCCTTTGGTTTTCCTGGATTAGCCTTTAGCTCCTCTGCTAATGAAGCATTTGCAGTCATGGTGTTGCTGTCTTTGTAGCTTGTGATGTGTTGAATTCCCTGCCAAGCCTGCAGAGGGTCACTGCCTGTGAAGTGGGCCTCTATTTTTCTTGCAAAAGCCACCTTGGCAGCTTTGATGTCTCTGCTCAGGTTTGCTCAGGCTGTGTGGTACCGTGTCCTGTCACCTGACCTGAATGCAGCACTGCAGCTTTTGATGAGTGTCTGGACTTCACTCGTCATCTTTTTTTTTTTTTTTTTTTTTTTTGGTAAAGGCACACCCACAAATCTGAGATCACACATACCTCTTTATTCATGTTTCAGGGTAGGGTGTCTTCACCCCTTTCATTTCACAACCCTCAAACAGCTCTTATGTGGTCACACAATGATGTCA
>JAPZDV010000003.1:19534372-19556720 GCA_029814665.1 Acanthurus lineatus
CTGACCTGAATGCATCACTGCCTCTTTTGTTTTTTTTTTTGACTTAAATCGTCATATTTTTTTTTTTTTTTTTTTTTTGGTAAAGACAAATGCTTTAGTTTAAAGTGACATTGTTGGCACAGTATGTACTGATGCAGAGGCGAACAGTGTCTTTGTACTCCTCCAAGTCCTGCTGTGAGAGAAAAAGTCAGTCTGTCTGAGCAAAGCAGTCCTGTAGCCGGGAGAGTTCACCCTCAGGCCGAGCTCTCATGGTCTTTGCTGATGGCTTTGATCTCTGCTGAGGACGGATGTGTGTTGGGATGAGCTGCAGAGAGAGCTGATCTGACTGGCCACAGAGTGGGAGATTTACAGCTCTGTATGCTTGTACGTTATGTTTAAGTAGACATGGTCAAGTGTGTTATTCCCTTTTGCAGAACACTTCACATACTGAGTGAAGGTGGAGGATTAAAATCCCCCAGCAATGATAAAAAAAAACACTGACATGGTGAGCATGCTGCTGCGCTCTGCTAACATTAGCATCTGGTTGTATGTGGACAGCCATAGTACTGGCTACTGTTAGCTCTCGTGGCAGAAAAAATAATAATAAACACTATTTGTATAGCACTTTTCATGCAAAAAAAACCAAATGCAGCTCAAACTGCTTTATGACAAAGAAAGAATTTATAAAAGAACATTAAATCCATGTTAAGGGAGAATATTAAAAGCATAAGATGGGAAATTAAATTAAAATACAATTAAAACATCAAAAGGATAAAAAAAACATAAATTACAGCATTAAAAGGGTGCTGCAGAGAGCAAGTCTACATGCAACTGACATGACGTCTGTATCAGGGGAACAACAGCAATCTGTGGTCCTACTGTTGAACCATCAGTCATTAATTCAGAACTGTAACTTGTAATAGTTTATTTACTGATACATGGTGGTATTTGCACTTTAATCTAAATAAAGAATCTGAATACAGCTCTCAGCACTGGTTTCTCACACTACTCACACCGAAAAGAGTCAATAGAGGAAGAGAATAGACTGGAGGCCTCTGACCATAGCATCCTGAATATGCCTCCTCTTGGCCCCAGTGAGCAGACACACAGCAGACTGAGCTGGTGGGCTGGTTCAAATGTGTGTGTGTGTGTGTGTGTGTGTGAGGAAACTGTGCCCGCCTGGTTCCTGCTGTGTTTCACACAATATGCTGTGGTAGTCTGAAAGAGGCAGGTATTGGTCGCAACTAAACCACTGAAAACCACAAAGTGCTTCCTGTGTAATCCTGGCATAAGTTTTACTATTAGCTGTATTAATATGTGAGGCCTCACAGGTAGGACTTCCTGCTGAGAGCTGCTGCAGCGCACACATCGACACATCAGATCAGAGCTGGAAGCTGTTTAGCTACTTCTCTATATGTCAGAGACTTACATGAATGACCAAAACTGCAAGCTTAAAACAAAAAAATCTACCTGAATTCAAATTTTGACACAATTTAAGTTCAGTAAAATGCAACATAAGAACGAAATTTGAATAATAAAGAGTCTTAGAACCACATTTTGACACTGTGGTCCCTGCTGTCAGACAATAAAACATGACCCACATGCCAGTTCATATTAGTTCAGATGATATTTGACTTTTGTGGTGAGAGTTCCCATATTTACTATTAAATTCTCATAAACCAAATTGCTACACATTAAACACAGATATGATCTTTCCATATCCTGGTAACTTAGCAGAGGTATTAAAAAATAAAGATTATTTACCATCAAAAAACCACAGATCTGCTTTGTGTGCTACAGATGTTAGCTTGCAAACACAGGGACTTTGTTTTCCCATTAAGAATTTATATAAGGTACATATATATACATACATAGGTATATATATATATATATATATATATAACACTGTAATGTAGATTGAAGTAAAACTAAGTGTCTATTAATCTATTTGTACAAAGCTGCGACTCTTCCTGTGAGGAAGCTGGTGAATGAACAGAAAATGAAAGACAAACACAGCATGATTCATTAATCATCATTACATTAGTCATTTAAAAATATGTCTTCACAAGAGAAGTGATTACTTACAAATACTGTACATTACAAGGCACTTAAACATATACTTATAATTGTTTGAACAACATTAAATACTATGTTATAAGTCGTTCAGTAAATGTTTATATAGTGATAGATGCTTAGGTTTTATTGAAGAAGACATTAGCAACAAAGCTAACTCGGGTCACTCTGTGTGTTATATCATCAACTAATAATGGAATAGTGATTGTTTAAGTGATTTTTAATGAGTTTAAATTAATTGTTTTTATTGAATTTATTTAAAATAATACAGTTTAAAAAATAACTAATAAAAAATGCTTCTGTTTTGAGTAGTGCTGTTTTGTTTTTCTTAATACTGCACAAAAACTTCAATTTAAAAGGCAAATCTGTATGTGGAATAAAAACAAAAAATCATGCAGTTTTATTTCAGTGAGACTCAAAAACCAAACCTGTTTCATGAAAGTAAATTTAGAGTCTCTCACCTTAAACTACAAAGGGTTAAGCGGTTACTTCTCAGTTTCTCTGCAGATGGAGGAATCCACCCTGCTGGACTGCTGCTCTGACTCATAAACATGTGTGAGAATGTGTGTTTGTGTGTGTGCACGCAGGAGCCATTAAAGCGCATGACCCTGTGTGTGTGTGTGTGTGTGTGTATGTGTGTTAATGAGTTGTGTGTGTGTGTGTATGTGTGTGTGTGTAAATGTGTGTGAGAGTGGAAGACATATAATTAACTGAGCATGTGTTTGTGCAAAGCTGTGGAAGGCACCGTACTTTCCATGTCCTGCAGATGAGCACATGCACACGCACACACACACACACACACACACACGCACAGAACGAGCAAAAGAAAAAAAAAGAGAGATAGTTTGCCTCAGACAGATACCCAAAAAAAAACAGCACAGAAAAAAAGAGCCTGTCCTCATTTCACCCTAATTAACTTTATGCCCACCAGGTTCACTGACCTGAAGCGTGAAGCTGGAGATGGACAACACACAGATTTAATAACAAAACTAGCATTTGTGGTTTTTTTAATGCATCATAAGTGTATATTGTGTCCTTTTGAATTTTTTTTTTATTTTAATTTTAATTTTTATCCAAGGTTGTAAACATATTTTCAACCACAGCTTGGTTTAGAATAAATAGCCAAAAGGAATACTGATGAAATTAAAATAGCATGTAAGAGCACAACTTAAGCAAATGCATGAACTTCCTGTTTCTAAAGAAAATGTTTCTGATTGACAAATAAAAATCACTCATGCAGTTCTTTCCTAAAAAGATGTAAAAGCTTTATTTACAGCAGTTTAAAGCATATTACAGCAATTTTAATAGCAAAAATTACATTTCAGTGTACAATAACAGTATGAACAAGAATCAATATCTACAAAAAAAAAAAAAAAGACATCATGTTGCTACAGTTGTACTGGGTCATTTGGAGTCGTTCACATTTAATTTGTCATTTTGCACGAACGGACTCCAGCAGATGCATTTCTGTACAGCATTTGCAGCAAAGCATAACACACCACAGAGTCTCTATCCCCTTTACTTCATGTGTTTTACCTTTAAAACAATTCCAATGAAGAAACAGTGAGATTAAATGTGTCTTTTCCTCTTGAGATAATCATAGACTTTGAGCGATTTTCCTGTTTTCTGAATCTGAAAAGCTCAAACAAAACACAGCGGCTCCAGCAGTGCTGATGCGAGTCAGAAAAAAACCCTGAATTTCACACAACCGTTTCTGTAACTGTAACACCTACAAATGACAGGCGGTGAATCAACGCATTACCAGGTTTCCATATCAGTTTCAGAAGACTGTAATTCATCTTTCGCTTTCCTCCCTGCCATGCTCTCCTCTCGCACTCCAGCTGCATTACAGTACTTCTAAATGAGGTCTTAGGTTTCACATGGCACAATATCAGAAATCGACATGCAGTCACAGCGCTCTCATTATCACAGCGGAGGAAGAGCAAAGTGAGCACATCTGGCGCACAGGAAGACGAGCCTGAGACGTGTGCATTTCCAAAAGGATGCTGTGTGTCACCGTTGTGAAATGGTTCATGTTATTTTCTATGTTTCTTGAGCAAGAAAGGGTAAAAGAAGAGAGGGAAACAATGAGAAACAAACAGTAGTGTGATGAATAGTGAATGTGAAAATAATGACACTAACTTTTTTTATACCATGCTTGAGTTTTATGCTTTTGACGGTGGCCAATGAATGAAAAACGGATGAAAAAGTGCCTTTTTCAAGTCAAGTTTCAAAACTTTTGAATGGGGGGAGTGGGTTTCAAAGAAGGGGGGAATATTTGTTAAATGGATACAAGTGTGTTAAGACTTAGTGTGTTAAGCCCCAGTTCCTGTGTGTTGTTGTAGGTTAACCAAGTGTTTTTCAGAGCAGTCATGAAAGCTAAACGACAGCTTTAAAGAATGCAATGTGAAAAATCATCAATAAATATGTAAATTGTTGTAAGTAGCAAGTGATCCCGTGACACAGACATATGCAAATTAATTAAAAGTTCCTTGTTACATAAATTAGATTACGACGTGCTGACTAAAAAAACGACTTCTCTTTATGGTTGTGTCCTACTGAGGTCTGTGGTCATTCTTCCATGTTCCTTTTTTCATTTTTAAGGAAGTTGATGTAGTCTTGTGTCATTGTCATTATCATTTTGCATTTTTTGTCCCAGTTTTTGATCACTTTGTGGATGTTTTGCTCTCTGTTCTTCTTTTTTTAAAATCTCTTTTTAGGTGTTTTTTTTTAACTATTGTGGTAGTTTGGTGTCTCTTTATGTTTGTTTGCATTATTTGTGGTCATTTTAAGTTTATATTTGTTGTTTTTTGTTTCTAGTCCAGGACTCATTAGCCTAAGCTGGTATGCATGTTCAGTAATCTTTTTATGATACCAATAAGCCACCTATCACTTTCTGACTGGTTTTGGAGACTATTAGATTAAACGAGAGGCCTGTTCCACACCTCAGACTTCCGCCTCTGTCTTTACTTTTTTGATACTGCTGTCTAATTTTGCATTTGGGTGTCAAATCCTTTGTTTCTGACTAGTTAACCTCATGATTTCTGTCCTCAACACATCTTTTTGTCAGACGGTTGCCAGAAGTAGATGATTTTCAAGGATTCAACATCCGCACTGAAGCTGGTCCTTTTGTTGACTGATATTAATCTTCTGTGTCATTACCTTTTTTTTATTATGTGTGCAATAAAAAAATGTAACAAATGTCAACAAGCCTCAGTCACTGAATAGAAAGTAAATCCATCATTTCATTGTTGCAAGTTTGAAAGAGAAACTTTGGCGCTAAAAGCTAATTAAATATTAAATCGTCTATTAAATCATGAGATTACACAGTTGACCGAGTAACCGAAATGATGAAAGCCAGGAACACATTTAGCCTGCAATGCATTCCTGTTGACACAACTGTGCAAACAGCCAAGCTTGACTCAGACACATGTGCGGATGAATTTGGTGATCGATTGTGTTACAACAGACTTCTGTTGCTGCTGTTCTGATTTTCTGTTTTCATTTGGATAAAATAAGAACAAGCAGCGTTAAACTGTGAAGAAACTCATGTTTGAAAAGGTGAAATCTAACACATGTAATGTTCATAACAACACGGTAACTTCAATGACCGGGACTTTCATTTAAAACAAATGAGCTCCAATTGAAGAGTAAAGCAACATTTCATGCGTATCATCCAAAACAACCGAGAAAATGTTTTGCAGAAATGTTTTTTGGTTGACATTCAAACTGCATCAATGTACTTTTACAATATAATTTTTGATGTTTGTACTGTGTATCTCAATTGGCAGAATATGGGAAACCAAAACCCAGCCTTGGTTAAGGGTGACCTCGTTTTGGACCGTCTCATCCACTGCTTGGAAAACCCGCTAAAGAGGCGAACAGCAGTTCACCAGATGCACATTTGCTAAATAATCCAGTTAGTTTTTCCTTCCTGAAAAATTCTGCCCAAAAACACTTTCATAGAAGTGTTTAAATTTGGTGTCTTTTCCCAGGCCGTAAAGAGCTCATTACTGCCCCCAGAGGCCAAAGAGCAGAAACAACGATAACTTCAGTTAGCGTGAAACGAAGTCGTGATGAGTTTTTGCTCAACAATGAGCCCATCCCCCGTTAAAAACAGCTTTGGAAAAGCCACACAAAGGTAAAATTTATACTTTATCAGAATGTTTTCAAAGGGTTTGTTTGGGCTCTAAACAAAAAGTGAAAATATAACTGTTACGTTTGGCAAATGCACACCTGGTTAACTTCAATACCTCAGATAAAAAACAACACACAGCCGTTGATTTGAAGGCTGATATGCTTAAATGAGCCTAAAAGAGAATTAATACTTAAGTTGCGTTCATCACCACTGTTCGATTTATTATTAACGTGAGCTAAAGAGTCAGGGACCAACCCCTGTTTGACTCCGCATGACTCAGTGTTTGGTCGAAGTCCAGAAATCTCTCTCGGAGTGTTTAATGACCTGGCAGGCGTGAGGAGACTTGGCTGGGTCTGAATCACTGCACTAATAAACGGATAACATAACCTTGTCAACAAACCAATACTTGCCAACTACATTGGCAAATTCGTGCTGTTCGTGTTTAATCCAGAAGCTGAAACAAAGAACGGCGGAAGACAGAACTGTTTAATCTGATATTACTGAATAATGCTTTGAATATTAAAAAAGGTCAAAGTAAGGTTTTTGAATGCATTATGTGATTAAGTAACTGGAAATGTCTGTTTAATGGTTTAAATGATGCGTGATTTAAGTATTCAGTATTGATTTTGTTCATCGTTTTGCTATTTTTAGTTTCACTCCATTAACTGGGCGGCTTAGTAACAAGCTCTTCTTGCTGTATCGACAGGTGAGGTAATGTGTTCCTGCTTTCGATGATCAGTGTGCAAAATCTTTGTTTTAATGCTGAATGCAACCAGAACAAAGATGGAAATGAAACCTCTTAATGCTTTCTTTTACTGTCATCCTTTTTGACTCTTTGTACACAGATTCTGAATCTCTTTAAAACGCTAGTTAATCCAACTTTAGTCCCTAGAGAAACAGTTTTTCCGCCCAAAGGAAGTTTGGCATTAATTACCCACAGAATGGTACAGTGTCATCTTGCTAGTATCAAAGGGTGATTGTTTTTTTTCTGTAAAACTGAACAATGGAAAGGGTGAAATTTGCCCCAGTAGCTTCAGTCTATACATTAACAGGTCATAATTTCCTTTATGTACCAATTTATGTTTAATGAGTAGCATAGTAGTCATAAAATACATTGGTAAAACAATTTGAAATTTAGCAAAACTAGATATTTCTATAATATAGGTGCATAGAAAATAATGGAATTTCAAAGAAATGTATTGTTTTTTTGAAAAAAAAACAAAACAGCAGGTTTGTTGGATTGACTGAAAGTACCTCTAAATGAATAATTAATCATGTGTACAGATAACCTGATTACATATTTACCAAATTGTAGCAGTTCAGCTCCTGCTACTCGACTGAGAGTATTGAAATATGACACAAAAGAAAAGAGACACTTTATCATCAAGTCATTCAGAAACGGTATCAAGCTGCATTTCGACACAATTCATTGATGATCGTAATATTTTATGTGCTGATCAGTCCAGAGCTCATGTGTGTCCATTCCCATGGGATTTTGTACACCAAATATTTGTTTTCTTACGAGCAAAGATTCAGTTTTGCTCAGCTGGTGACGACTCCCTCCTCCCTGTGTTGTGTTTTTTTTAAACATAATCTCTGAAATCTGCCATCCTGACGAGGAGATGCTGAGGGAACACAGCAAATATTTCACTACCCACCTTAATTCTCATGGAATATTGATCCCATTCAAATGGGGCTGAAGTTGTTAAAGTCCTCCGAATACAGTCTGTCATGGCGTTTGATGATCTCTCAGTCATTTAGTGGCTTAAAATGCTGGTGCACATTTAGCTCCTTATTAGGTGACAATGTGGACATAAGCAGACATTTACTTAACGGCGACTAAATCCTAAATGGCATAGTAGTTTTAGTAAAGTTGCATGATAAAATTATTTGATTAAAAATGATCACTTTGGCCCATTTGGTTCCCACATAGATCACAAATATATTGCATGCTGGATTGTGACCTGACAGGAGTGCAAGATCTTTTTTCCCAGTCTGAAACCTTTAGAGGAAAAGGTTTGGGGAAAAATTTAAAACAAATTTTTACTCTTAACAACGCTGGGTCTGCAGAGTTGATCTCCCAAGAAACTCTTAATTTCTATACTATAAAAACAACTTACAAGCTAAAAGCAAAAAAAAAAAAGTAAACAGGTTGCTGTACAAGGCACACTTGAATTTCCACAGGCGTCGTTTTGCAAAGAGGCATATTCAGATGACAAGGCCGTCTCTGCGCTGGAAAGGAGTGCAAAATCCTGGCTCTTTGGTAGCAGGCTCAGGGACCGTGAAGGAAAAACAAAAGTTTTCTCATTTTTTACGGGGTTCCTTAAAGGTGTTAATGAATAAACTCCGTCAAAATGAATAGATGACAACGTTTCCTTCCTTCAACAAAACAGAAACCCCCCATTAACACAAAAAAAAGAAAAAAATATACTATGTACATGTAAAAAAAAAAACGCTACGTCTGCTGGGTTTTCCAAGGGCTAAACCTGAGAGTGATCCTGGTTGTCCGTGCTGCCCTGAAAATAGATTATCCGTCCAATCAGGAGAAGCAGGAGGCCAACGCAGAGCAGCATGGCTGGCTCCTGATGGATGTGAGGCAGTGGGTTCGGATGGATCACAACTCTTCTTGGTCTGCCTGCCATCCCCTGGATTATAAAGCAGAGAGAGAGGAAGCGATGTTACTGTTGTACAGACAAAAAAACATGCTACATTTATACAGCCTGGTTGCACCACACTGAGAGAAAAAAATCTGTTTTTTGAGATTCATCTAAAAAAAACTATTTTTTCCACTCTAAGGGAGAGATTAGGTGTGACTATTTAAAGGGAAGTTTCACACAGAAATAGTCCAGCTGTATGAACATGAAGACAATAATATTCAGGTTTGATAATAGCAATTTAACTGATTGTTTGCTAAGCTACAGTCCTTCTCGTGCAACATCAGTTAAACTTTAATTCTTTACCTTTAAATATGCATTTACAGTGACAACGGAGATTTGCTATTTTTATTCCTTGTTATTTCTGAAACATTTGATCTGCGGATTTGAACACAGAAAAGGCAAATTTTTTGTTCCCAGTCTGCAGATGAACTGAAGGTTGCCGGTTGAAATTACAACTGATGCTGGTCAGTTTTGTCAGCTGAAGCTAGTAGTTAAATAAGCTAAAGTTTACTCTGTGAGTTGGTGGAATTGTCATTTCTGGCTACCTAACTCACTGTGAAACCCTGATTAAAGGGTCCTGAATACACACACTTGGCTACATACATGATTTCAGCCAAAAAAAACTGAAGCTAAATCATGTTCTAGGCAAACATTCAGCATCCTGTTGATGATCCATAACTATGCAAATAAAGCATTATATTTTTATTGCATAGTAGAACTTCTTGTTCCTTGTACTGCAACCACCAATTTCCATGTTTGCCTGCTTAGATTTCATAGACAGAGAAGCAAGGGGCTGATTTATTGTTTCATTATATGTATACTTTGTACAAAACACACTCACACATACACACACACACACACACACACACACACCTACTCACACACACACACACACATACACAAAAAACATGC
The DNA here is from genome assembly GCA_029814665.1 of Acanthurus lineatus. Lineage (NCBI taxonomy): Eukaryota > Metazoa > Chordata > Actinopteri > Acanthuriformes > Acanthuridae > Acanthurus > Acanthurus lineatus. The sequence goes on from JAPZDV010000003.1 coordinate 19,544,132, forward strand.
ATCAGCTGATCTTTTGATGCAAAATGCATTTCCAGTTCAGGAAGTTGCTCATGTCAAAGCTGCATTTGCATCAGCCTTTGCATACCCCACACGTTCTCAGTGTGCTGTGACATACATGAAAAACTCAGGTAAACAACCTGTGGTCCCTTTTTGATTTAAAATCAAAGAGACACACACGTATACTGTATGTTTACATCCACAGGAAACAGGTAAGTACAGTTCTCGACATCCTGCCACAGCTCTCTTTTCTCTCTCTGTCTCCAGGTGTGATTTCCTTACGTTGGTGTGTGTATATGAATGCACTTGTGTTTATTTGCACTTGTGTTTATTTGCATGAGTGTGTCTGAAGGCTTCCGATCTTGGTGTTGTCACTGTAACCACCTGAAAGTGCATGTTTTTCTGATATTCTTGTACAGTTTATCAAAAAACTCCAATGTTTCATGACCAAGGGAACATTTGAGAAACACTGTTTTATGTTTTAATACTGAAAAAAACACCACAGTCTCCGTTGAAAAGTGAGTGAAAAATCATGTAAAAACAGCTGTTTGCTATCATGTGGAGTTAATAAATAAGAAAACATCAGTCATTTTTTATTGGCATCCAGAAAGTAAAGGGGATTTGCTCAAGTCAGATCAAAAAAACAAAGGTCAGAGCACCAGAGGCTGAGAAACCCTGACTTGAACTCTTACAGTTCTTTTAACAGCACTGGATCCTGTTGTTTCACATTATGTAACTGTCAGGCTCGACTCAAGATCACCTTGATGACTTCATCAGGGTAATTATCAAACTTTGGAAACCACCTTGTAAAGCAATAAAAGAGATTGCACAATTGTTTTTAGCAGTGTAATCTCCATGAAGATTAAATTGACCTTATTGTCTAAAAATGATTCAGTTCAGCTCCTATACAAACCCAGACTCATTCAGGACCAACAGCCAATGAGAGCTGAGTTTACAGAGAGATGAAGCAGGTCCAGCTGAGTCTGGCTGGATTCACACTAAATTGTATAAGGTCTTGTTAAAAACATCTATCAGTGATCAAATCCTGGCTAGCCAAAGCTCTTAAACCCTCACTTATTAAACATTATGTATTATTTAAGTAAGAGAATTGAGTTAATAAGGGAGATCATATGCTGTAGTTTAAATTTGAACCCTAATGGTTCCTTTACATTGCACCCCTAACCTTTCTATTCCTATCTTTTGCTTGAAATGCTTATTTTCTTTTCTGCTCTCCATCCCTGCAGTAGAAAGCCAAGCACTTTGGCCTTTCTTGGCCCAGTGCTGCAGCAGCGGCAGCTTCTCATCAATGAGAGATTTGCTGGTTGGACGGAAGAGAAAGGACATTTCCCATGGGTGGATGAGCATTCGGAAGCAGCGCTCAGAGGAAAACGCTCTCCAGAAGCAACAAAGTCACTGCTGTTGCTTAGGAAAGGGAGAAGGATGCATGAGGATCTCTACGATGAATGGCTTGAAACTTATCTGGTACTTGTTCACACTAAGAAACATGCAAAGGTTACAGCTCAGAGCTATGTTTGGATTGAAGCATAGGATTCCCTGAGAACTCTTCTATTTCGCAAACTTATTGGTAACTTATGAAAAGAGCACAAAACAAGCTCCTAGTGGTTCGGCAGAAAAACTGCACTATAAATTTCTCAGGTGTGAAAACTTGGAAACGTGTGAATGAGAAGCAGAGATCTGCTCCTCTTATCCTGAGCTACCATCACTTTGGCTTTAAACAGCAACACTCATACTTTAACTGAAGGATTTACAAGAATAACTAAGGAATTTACAAGAGTAGGAATCAGTTTTTCCACTGGTGGATGGATGTCCTGTTTTGGCACGAGGCCCTTTAAATACAGCCCAGCCGGATGGTCTGCACAATACCATGCAGAGACTGACTGGCAGAGAATAAGCCTTTTGCCTCCGGGCAAGACTCCTCTCAGAAAAACAGGATCCTAACGGAGGACAGCAAGAGGCGGATATCAAAGCTGTGCGGTCTGATTTCGAAAAACGAGCCAAAAACCACAGAGACCCATAATGCCAGAAGAGGAAACAGGTGAAGGAAAGACTAGTTAACCCTGTGATGAATTAGCCTGCTTTCTAATTTTGGCCTCTGACTCAACGATGACCAACAGGGCGTATCTGTTTTTAATACCTTTATGACATTTCACCACAGCATAAAGCAAACAAGAGTCCTGCAGAAGCATGACATTGTTTAGCTCATAATGTTGTGTTTTTAATATGCTCCTGCCCTACTTTGACAAGTTTTGTTGATTTTAAACACTAATGGCCCACAGAATAATGAAGAGATGGAAAAAATGTGTGCCCATCTGTCCCTGATTGTTGCTGACGGACCTGATGACGCTTGTTGGAGGAGGAGGTTTGACGTATTTCCCTCTTCTGCCACAACTATCCGAATGCACTCAGTGCCCAGGCTTTATTCATGTGACTGGCTGACTCATCCTTATCACTGGATTAAACTCAAATACGCAAACAGGCAGAGGAATTTTTTTGTTTTATTTGCCATGTTTTATTAATCCAACACATGAGGTTTCCATCACTCTCAGCTCAGCTGCCTGTTCCACCTGTAGAGGCTGAAGTGCACAATTCATCCTCTGAACACGGCGTCTCAAATTCAGTTTAATAGACAGAAGAGAGTCTTTATTTTGGGGAGAATACTAAAAAATAATATCTTTTTCTTAATAGCTCTATACACCCTAATACATGTTAACCAACCAAACCTAATTACCACACAGCTGTGATATAAAGTTACAACTTAAAATCTAAATTTGGGGGGACTGCAGTGTTGGAAGTAGCTGAACAAACAGCAGGGATTCAGAGCTGTAAGACTCATTTCACTGCAGCTAAAACTGAGTCTTGATTTCCCTGAATGTCATCAGAAGACTGTTGTGTTTGGCAGGGAAGATGCAAACTCTCTCCATTGATTTTTGGAAGATTCGGTTTCATCTGCACAACCACCTTCAGCTATTATCGTAAATCAAGACTCGTGTGGGTGTATAAGTTAAGGAACCCATAAGTTTGGCCTCTTCTTTCGTTCGAAGATCAAAAGTTTGTCGTTTGATGTTCTGATTGAGCTTTGCCTTTGTTTTTCTTTTTTTTTGATGGAAAGTTGCAGTGGACTTTCTGCAGCAAAGGGTTGCATTTGCACATCACTGATTTCTTATCTCATTTTTCCCTTTTTCTTACATTTGTATTGTAATTAGACTTTTTTTTGCTGTGAAAACATCACAATTATTGTTATCAATGTTGATTTGCTTGCATCAGCATTTATAACTTTGCACATTAGAGATGCAAATCTCCTCCGAGCAGCTCTGAAAGACAAGGTTTGTGGTTTTTAAGTTGGCAGAGTGTCTGTACTCTTTCCTCACCTCATGAAAAGCTGTCATCATCTCAGTGTCGGGATGGTCTGCAGTTCGCAGAGCCAGGGAAGAGAGCAGGTTGGCAGATTTACGACTCTCACGACCAAAACTCTCTGAAAGCTTCTTTCACAGTAACATGTATGATTTGTTGATCTACTGATTCATACCTGATTACAACTGATACGTGACTATAAAAGCCAGAAAAGGGGATAGTCAGGGAGAAATTTATGTATATCAGCTTTAAACTTGAGTTAATCAAAATTTTAAAATGCCACTTCTTGAATTTCCTCCCATATTACAATATATATATCTGCATTGTGATTGTAAGCACATATTATATTTTATATTTCCAGCTAATGAAAGTGCAGAACAACATATTAAGAAGGATGTGGTGTGTGTGTGGTTTAACTCAAACAGCGAAATTTACATCTGACCAACATCTGCATACAATGTGTCTCGAATCACTCGTAAATCAGATCATGAGTAATAAGATCACTGTCGTACTTCAGTGCATCTCGGATGCTTTTAAATCTGGATCTGTTTAAACTAATGAGAAATGCTCAGAATGTAAATGCTCAGTTTATTCAGCTGGTTTTAAAGGTTCAAATAAAGACTTTAACATTTTAGTAGATACTAATTTGCATACTTGCTGAGTGTTTGATACCACTTTCATGTCTTTGCTTTCAGTATAAAGCTAAAGCGGCTTAAAGGACTCATGAAGGGGTTTGTGTTAAGGACTTGGAATATTAAGCAATATGACTGTCATTCAGCAACTTTTTTTAAAACCCCATAAATCAGCAATCACTATTTGATGACCCAAAAATCACACAAGCCAAGTATCCATTAGTTTTTTCAGGGTAATAAAATACAACCAGCAGCAGCTCCAACACTACACAGAGACGTGTTGCATCCCGTTTGTTGGACAGTTACGTCAAAAAAAGTTACAGTAAATCAAGCGTTCTGGGAATACAAATAACCTAAGCTAAAAAACACAGTGCAGACAATACAGCTGCTCTGTTATTTGGGTGATTGGTTGCATTTCACAGTCAGAATAAGAGGTTTGATTTCCACTGCAATTAGAAGCAGATGTACTTCCCAGCTGGAAGACTGCAGGCTGGGAGTCTGACGTGAAGCCAAAACCAGTTTCCACAACCAAACACACTTGATATTCAACCTTATAGCTCAGGATTACATAAAAGGAAATACACACACTTGCACACACAGACACACATGTTAATCCTCTAATAGTTACCTCATTTAAACTCTTACCTCAAATGACCCCTTCCATCATATGAGAATAGAAAAAACTTGCCGCCACAAATCATTTTTTTTTTTTTGCTGTCACTGCAACTCTGCAGGCTACCGACAAGTAGTTCAACTGGTGCACACACACACACACAGGCAAACACACACACACAGGCAGTCCCTGTGCATGCACTTGCACATACATGTGCACACACAATGGTGCCGGTGTGACGCAATACGAGAACAGACTGATAAACATGCAAAAACAGAAGAATATTAAGCAAAACAAGACAGCCACGACGCAAGAGAAAAACCGAGCCAATTAACTTGTTAGATAATCAGTCAACCAGAAAATCCATCAGTCAGTGAAAAAAAGCAGATTATGACACATCAACCGCACTGTCAGTCAGCCAAGCAATCAAACAAGTTGACACAACTCACATTAACAACATCTACACATCTATTTTGGAGGATAATGCTGATTATGATTGCACGATTTATCCCGTTTATGGATTTTGCCTTTAGACTTCAGAGAAAGAAACATCTCTGATGCAGAATATTTCAAATACTCGAGTGTTCTCATTTTATCCTTTTTGTTGTTTCTGTCTTTTTTTTTTACAGTGGAAACATGAAGTCAACTCTTTCCAAGAAAGCTGTGATTTTGTTTGGTCACAAAAACTTACTATGCTGCATTTTAAAAATAGCCCTCTAAACAAGGCTGCACTTACAAACACACACAAACCAAACTAGAGCACACAATGTAAATTCTTCTATCATTTCTCTATTCAGCTCACTTTTACCTCTCTCTGTAAGTGCCACCATGCAAACCTCCCTAAACACTATAATTTAAAGGTTTGCCTCTTAAAAAGTTGTTTTTCCTGGTGTTAGAGCATGCACAGCAGAAAAATACATCATCACTTACATTTCTGTACGTGTAAACATCTGTCTGCTCTTTATCCTTTACATGCAAACCCACACAGCTCGTCATCATCCACAGACCAAGGCTGCATTATTGATGTGGACTTCTGAATCAATCCCAGCAGGCTTTTCTCTGCTTTTTGTGTGATTCTGGCACAAAACCTAACAGCTGGTGTGTCCATCCCTGTCAAAAGCTGTTTCTGTCTTCCCACATGAAGGAAATCCCACCAATCCCAACAGGAAAGATAAAATGTGGAGGACAAATGACCGGAGCATGATCAGCTACATGTGCAGGTCAAGATGAATTTAGTCAGAGGAAGTTATTTTATGACAACTAAGGGTTTCCTTTCTTTAACTAAGACCAGAAACCAAAAATTAGCTGACTAACGTTCTTTCAAGTCCCGTTCATGCAAAGCTGTTTTTTTTCTGCATGTGTTAAGCAACTTTTGAAACTGAAAACACTACATACTGATCACATTCTGCGAGTAAAAGAGAGCTTAGAAGATGCTCATTACTAGAATTTGTGTGATATGGAGTCATTAGAGAACTCAAAAAACTAAAAAAATGATGCTAAAATTAAACTTTGTAAATATTTTTCTGGTGTTTTTACACACTAGCGTCTTTAAACTGCTCTCACAATCAAGGTCAAGCATTCAGCAAAAGAGTCCTCCAGCTAGCATGTTATAAACAGGCAAATGATACAATAAATCAGTTTTTAGGCCTGAAGTTCACTGATGGAAAGAGCAATGCACTCTTAACTCACAGATAAACAAGGGTTAAAAGCACTGTCTTCTTCCCGCTCTTTGTCTTTCACGCACACTCGAACACACAAACAAACACACACACACACACACACGCAGCCAGTCAGTGACACCCGGCTGGTCCACAGTGTTCCTCTGAGTTATTCCTGTCTTCAGGACAAAGGGCTTTACCTCTTACTGAAAGATGACAGAGTGTGTGCTGCAGTTTGTTTGACTGTGTCTGTGTGTTTGAGTGCGTTTAAGTGTGTGTGTGTGTGTGCGTGTGTATATATGTGTGTGTTTTTGGCAGGATAATTAGACCTTGTGCTCTGCTCCCTGAGAGTTTTTTAACCACAGGGCTGAGCCATAATGAATCTACACTGTCACGGACACTGACTGACACACCACACACACACACTCACACACACACGCTCACACACACACTGACCCAGACACCAAACTGAGTGCGTTTACAGATGTTTGAAAACAAACGCACACTTTGTGTAAACGTTTAACTGGCACACATAATCACGCACACATTGTGTAAATGTTTAACTGGACGAGTGCGTGAGTGTGTGTAAGCATGTGTTTGTGTGTGTGTGAGTGAGTGTGTGTTTCAGGGGGGGTTGAGAGAGGCTGCATGAAATGAGGACAAAGAAGAGCGAGCAAGTGAGAGAGAGGAAGACTGGTGAAAAACAAATAATTACTTGTCATTATATCGGTGATTACACACCACTGTCCATGTTTCCAAGTCAAACAATCACTCGGCTCCATTTGGTTTCAATGTGAAAGCATTTTTCAAAAAAAGTTTGCCAATGTCTCAGGCGAGAGCCAGGAGAAAACACCTGTATGTTTGTGTGTGTGTGTGTGTGTGTGTGAGTGCTTTCTCAGATGTGAGTCATTTTAAAGCCTCGGTAGCCTGCAGTGATGCAGCTCAGCCTCCTGGCTGACGCCTCCTGGCTGCGAAACTTAATAGAGCTCTTCTGAGAACTTGTGGAACAGTGGAGGAGGGGCAAAATGCTGGAAGCCAAAACAATCCTAATATAACACTATCAACAAGATCAGGCTCTTTTTTAAAAAAAAAAAAGTTATTTAGAGGAATTGTTAATTTGGTTTAAATTAGCCTCTCTGCCGTGTAGTGCATGTGCCCTGCTGGACAGGATGTTGCTGAAAACTCGCCTACATTCATTTTTCTGCAGAAGCTTCCTCAAACTTCTCTTCTCTTGGGTCCCAACCTGCAGGTTTAGACCCCAAACAGCTGTGTGACAGATCCAGTGGATTGATGCTGATATAGTTGGTCTTGCTGTCACTACTTTCAAGCAAAGAAAGCAAGAATTGATCATTTTATTTTTTCACAGTACGGGGCTACTAGACTGAAAAGTAATGGAAGTCAAGTTCTTGCAAATCACCCTGTGGGGAACATGAATATCTTCACTTGACTTCACAGCATATCATCCAGTATTTTTCTTAACATTTCATTAAATATAATTTTTAAAAAAAAGCAAACTTCATGATGGCAAAAGAGAAAAGTCAGGCGATCACAGAAGTCGATGTGATTCATCCTCTGGAGACCATGAATGTATTAAACCAATTTATGGAAAAACAATGTCACTCTCTGTCCAAGTCTAATATTCACTGCTTTTCCTTGTAAACTAAAGCGAATTAGCCGATAAAATGTGTTAAAAATATGAGTCGTGACACAAAAACTACTCTGATCTGATCGTAGCTGGTAGACGTGCAATAATGGGGTTTCTTCATTTTAATTAGTTAAAGGTGGACAGAGTTGGGAATCACCGCTCTATGTTCCAGATAAAGAGGGGGGAAGACCAAAACCCTGAGTCAGGCTGAATTCACCCCCTCTTACCCTGCTGGACTTCATGATTCATGGCGATTTGTCTTTCCTACTCATTTTGATGATGGTGTCCATGACTTTGTTGAGAAACTTCTACTAAGTTCCACTTGGATCCTTTCACTTTCAAAGTTGAGTTGGGAGATGAAATCCCCCCCAGTGTGTCTGGGGTCGATCCAGGTTTTCTAGCAGGGTCATTCTTTAGGGGAAACTGGTCTCAGTTGAGAAACTAGACACAGTGACTCAAACAGACTCCAGTGATTGTTGGGGAAATCTCAGGATGTGGCCTGGAATTGAGACAATATGATTCGTGCCTGCAGTCAGGTTTGCAGTGGTCTTGGCTGAATGGTTGCTGGGTGACCCCTCTAGTTTGGCCATGCAGACCTTAAAAAAAGACCCAGGACAATTAAAAAAAAAAAAAAAAACTGCAGACACTGTGTGCAGGCACCATGACCCACCAGCAGGAGTTTCCTGCAGAGTGACAAGCGTGCAACCTCTCTTTGGCAGGAGGCGGTAAAAGAGTTCCTGCCTTTTTACGTGACCCATATGTCCATTTTGTGCAATTAAAGTTATATTTGGAGTAAAGCTTTAGTTTTTAATGTGTTTCATCATCTGTGTGTTCTTAGCAGAACAAACTGAGCCGTATACATGCACACAAATACCTGGTAAGAGAACAGGGAACAAGCCGCCATGTTCCTCTTTTCTCTGCCTCCTCAGTGCTCTTAAGCATGAGCCTACACAAATTCACATACTTTCTGGATAACCCTTTACCCGAGTTCACAGAGGGTTTGCCAAAGTGACACATACAAACACACACAGATATCTGCTTCTCTTTCTGTGTCTGTCTTTGTGGTATTGTGACTGCTCGTTGAGTCACAGTTTCTACTCATCACGTTCACATTACAGACTTCTTGGGCGGTCTGTTAGCACATATAACAACACAACAAGCTATTTTTTCCCCAATTTTTGCATGAAAAATTCTACAAAGGGCACAAAAACCAAAAAACACAAAGGAGAGGTTAAGTTTAGTGACTTGAATGAGCTCAAGATTACGCCTCAGAGACAGTTAGCGGCTAGCTGTCACTTAACTATGCATAACTTTGTGTCTAATTATAGTTCAAATACAGCAAGCATTTCATCATAATAACTTTGTTAATGCTGAAATTTAGTTTTTTAGTTTTTAGTCATGAACAGAATAAATTAACTGTAGAGACTGAGGCTGTAAACATGTTTGATTTCTGCTTTAAATTTGGTTATTTAATATGGGGCCTGTTTTTGGGGTTAAATAAATTTCAGACTGGAAATTCCTCGACTGACCTCTTGAGGCAGAACTCTGCCTCAAGAGGTCAGTCGAGGAACTGCAGTTTTGGTTTTGTCACGCTGGCTTCACTTTTCAGCCTCAGAGGTTGGTGTTTGGTTAGATCACAGTTATTTAGACACAGCGGGAGAAGAAAATTTCAGACTAATTAGACTGCTCGTCTGGAGAGTTGTAGCTTTACAGCCGTTAAACTTTTGACTCGGAGGGAGAATTTAAAGCTCCTCACTGGGATATAAAAATCCCGTCATGCCTGTTTTTGACTCTTGCTTTTTAAACAGTTTCTTTGATGAGATTAAAGTGAATTCAATTCAGCTCTGATTTTTTTTTTTCCCTCCTCCGCTCTGGCTTCCCAAAGCTCCAGTCAGCTCTTTGATAGAGGAGTAATTTAAACTGCAGTGATGCAACATGCAGAAATGTTGCCAAGTACAGAGAAGCCAAGAGGAAATGAACTCTTATTGCAACTTTACAACACACCCCGTCTGACAGACTGATGGGTTAACTGCACCATTTAGATGTTTTCTGATCCCTGTAACCTTGTGATATGTCTTCAGTAAGGCAATAATCCGACCACTCTGACTAGTCAGACAGCTGCAACTGTCATTTCGCATCTGCATCAGAGCTGATTCACCCATCTGTCAGGGTGGATTCTCATCACATCCTCTCTTGCATCTGCTCAGAAATCTAGAGGACACTTTGGTTAATTGTTGAAAATTCTAAAATTTTCTCAGGAGAAACAGCTTTCTAAAACAACTCTATGTCTTCAGTAGCTCAGTCAGCTTGCCAAGAAATAATAAGCTGAACTTTTGCTGCAGAGGCTGAAAAATAAGCTCCTCTCTTACAGTGAGCAGTCAATGAGCTTCTCTGGGTCTCACCACATTAAAACACCCTTAGTTGCACCAATAAGTTTTGTTTTTGTTTCTTTACCACTGCTGGAAAGAGGCTGAGGGCGTTACAGAAGAGGAAAAGAGCTCAGCAAGTCGTCCCTCTGCTCCTGCACTGTTCATGTTGTTTTCCTGTATCATATGGCTGTTTTCTTTTTTTTTGTTTGTTTGGTTTTGTGGTTTTTAAGCTGCTGTGGTTAGTGGCATCTGGCTTTTTTCTGCAGCTTCAGGCTGTCTGCTTGGTTATTTTCTGATCAAGAGTCATTTCGTTTGTCTCACCCAAAGCGCACTGGAAACAACCAGCTGGTCACAGGCTTCCTCAGATCAGCCAGCAGCACAACAGGGCCATGTTTGTTTCACCCCCCACCAATCGTTTTATGTCTTGCCCTACTAAGCACATGCTTTTTTTTTCCAAAAGCATCCTTTCATACAGACATTGACTTGTATTGATTTCTGTGCTGCAGACTGTTCTGATTTAACTAATGGTTTATCCAACTACTCTACTATGTAGATGGGATTTGACTTTGGATAAAACTGACGAAAAACCTTAGAAAAATTCTGAACTAACTTATCTTAACAATGACAAAAAACTGCAAAGGTGTGCAGATTTTGATTGAAGTCCTCTTCTTGTGTAAGCTAACCAAGATCGTCTTCTGCCGATCAACAGTTCTGCTGCAGCTGCTGAGTTCTACATTTTGCACAAGAGCTTAACAAATGTGGTTGTTAGTACTTTTTCTCCATACTCTGTTCTTACAGCACACACACACACACACACAGAAACACACAAAGACAATGTGAATGATCACTGACCCTTAGGAGAAGCAGTCTGTTGAAATCGTCCCCGATGCGTCGGAGCTCTCGTCCGATCGCCTCCGCCTGCATGTCCCCTGCTGCGTTCTGTGGCCGCGGGCTAGAGGGGCTGGAAGGGTGTCCTGAAACACAGGAATAAACATGCCGGATGCTAAAATAGTTCAGTTTCACATTGATTCAAAAGGTGAAAAGTTCCTCCACAGAGATGTTGAAATAATCAAATTTGAACAAAGCTAAATTTACGTTAAACACAAAATGTGGTTAAACAGCTTTATGTGTTGAGTTGAAGCATGAAACAACAGTGAAACTTCAGAACTAAGATATTTGAAAAAAGGCTGGTTAACAGAAACCAGAGATGCACTAAACAGGGTGGATGTGTTTACAGAAGTGTATACAGTGATCCAAGATGGCGGCCCATTCACTGCAACAATATGCACGCTCAGTACAGACATCAAATAACAAGCTCAGACTGAAGTCACTACACCAAAAATCTCCACAGAGTCTGAGTCTGGTTCACTTTTGATTCCAAATCTTCCAAAAAAAAAAAAAAGGACATTTGATGAAAAAACGCAACACATTTAAAACACATTAACGCAAACCTCTACATGTGATGTGCGTGTCCGGCTTTTCTGCCACACATGAACGCAGCAAAACAGGTAAAGTTAAAAAATAAAAACGTCAGGATCACCTGCAAAATCCTTTCAGCGGTTAAAATTTGAGGAAATTAAAGAACAAACGGGAAAAAAACAACAACCACCAAAAAAATCCGGCAAGCAGGATGAGATTCAGAGTGGGTGGTTCGCAGTGTCATAACAGAGACGTTTTTTTTAGTTTTGACCCAGTTTAGTTTAGTATTATAGAGATGCATACCCACAATGCTGTGCTAAAAACCACAGAGGAGAAGTTAGGCAGAATTTTCGTGCAAGTGAGATTTAAAAAAAAACATCAACAAAAGACACACAAAGTCATCCTTAGAGTTTAATCTTACTGTGAGAAACTACTGGTGTTTCAGTTGATGAGCAGATAACAGATGATGAATCCCCATAAACAGTCACAATATTAGACACACACGTGTGTGTGTGTGTGTGTGTGTGTGTGTCAGTGGCGCATGACAAAGATGTAAACAAATACCCCCTGTCCAGCTGACGGGTGAGTGGTCGTGTGTGTGTGTGTATATGTGTGTTTTCGTGGTTGATCTGTTATATTTTCAGTCTGTACTGAAATATGCATATGAAAGGCTCTGACCTCTTACCGATTTCCACTTATGACTCACGAACGCTGTTCTGAAACCCAGACTTATATTAATATTTCTCACATCCTCCAATATTGACGAGGGCAACGCAGCTGACTACACCGACAACATCCACAGGGGCGTTAGTGATTGGAAAAATGAGCATGACAGGAGTTTAAACCCCGACTACACAAAACACTCTTAGCGACGTCAGAGCACC
>JAPZDV010000003.1:19556820-19569604 GCA_029814665.1 Acanthurus lineatus
CCCCTACTACACAAAACACTCTGAGCGACGTCAGAGCACCGGAAGATACAGCAAGTGTTTTCTGTCCAGAGATCAAAACGTCAATTGTCCGATTACTCTTTGCATAAATTGGTAAACTGGATTTATGGGCATTTTAGAGCCATTTGAACACTGGAGATGCTAAATATTGGAAGAAAAAAAAAGGACACAGATGCAGTTTCTTCTTTTATTGAAAATAACGTCTGAACTGATCATAAGAAGAAAAGCTTAGACGGTCATGTGACATTAATGCCTTGTTTCCACATGGCTTTGTGTACATACGCCACCTGTCAATTCATTCCTATTGGAACCTCTGTGATCTCTTACATGTTTGTGACACTCCTCCTTGCATTTTTTTTTCAAATTCAGTGTATTCTTGACTTGAGTATGCAGAAAGAAAAATGTATCTTTTGTGCTGAATTTAAGACAGACTTTGTGCTACAGGAAGTTAGCATAAAATGAACAGCTCACTGAAACTACGTCACATAATGCTAACACTGTTAGCATTACAGCTAAGTAGCACAAAGAGTTCATGCATTTTGATTCAAACATCTTAAACTATTTCACAAAACTAAGGCAGAGATTTTCTTCTCTTGGTTTTCTGAGCATATTACAGCTACAGAAATTTTTTTGTGAAAATAAGCAAGATGTCCAAAGGTATAGAGATGCAGCTGTCATAGAAATACCTTTGAAAGTCCTTAACATGACTTAAATGTTTTGCTAATGCTGAGAAAACAGTCACACCCTTGATTGCTGAAATGTTTTTGCTCCAGAAGACACAAATCTTCAGAAGAAGAGAGTCTTCATTAACCCAGAACACATAAGAACTGACTCATGCTAAAGACAAGTGTTTATTAGTCAGCTTTGTGCAGTCTACTAACTTAGATTTCTGTCTGAACGTCTATTTGTTAGATCGAAGCCTCTGGCGAATCTATTTTTATGCAACCAGCCCCGAGGTTGTGTTATTATTAAACTGTGTGAATATAAATCCAGCTGACAAACAGGCATTATAGCTGACTGTTTGAGTCTGGCTGAGCCTGAAGAAACATAACTGTAGGTGTGATCTTCCTGCTGCAGCAGGAGGAAGTGTGATAGGATAGCTGTAATCACGCTGTCAAGGGGGCGACAACAACAAGATGATAAATTGTTCTTTCTTAAGCTCCGGCGCCCTATCTCGCTCTCTAACACACCATCAGGCCTGCAGTCTTGATAACTGAGGCTTTTCTTGTGTTGAGGACAATCTGTGATATTTTGTGTGTGTGTGTGTGTGTGTGTTTATCTCCTATCTGATGGACGTAGCAGACTGAATGAGAGGCGAAGGGTTTCTGTCTGCACTTTATAAAAGAACCTGCAGGCCTATTTTGACTGCTACACACACACCGGCCCATTTTGATTGGTATACTTAATGAATGATACACAACCTGCCCTGTTTTGACTGGTATCTTATGTCTGTCTGGCTGCAGTGAAAGAGAAGAAAAAGAGACACAAGACTATCAGAGAAGCTAATCATTGCCATTTTAAAAAGCAGAGTCACGTGTCCAGATTTTACTCCACTCAGACAACTACGGAAGTTTTATTTCAGCCACTAGATTCCCTTTTTTTACTTACAAAGCACTCCTGTAAAAAAAAATATACAAGTCTAAATAGATAGAGATGCTGGGTCATCATCCACCTTGAGGGGATTTACTCTGATAGTTGTTTATTTTTTTTAACTCATGCAACAGTGTTGTTTGTAACCAAGCAACAGGAAAAGCAACTTTAGCCGTCAGCGCCAAAAGCTTGCATGTCTCATTCTGTTTTGCGTCTAAATAAACAGCATAAATAAAAACAGGATTGAAGCTGTGAGAAGTTATAAAATGCCCTACACGCACTGTGGTAACTCCATCATTACAAGTTTACACCTACACAACGTGATTTTACAGTTTATTCTAGACACCAAAGTTGATAAATGAACTGAATGTGTGACTGATTTGCTGTAACCTACTAGATGCGAACACATCGGCTGCTTTCACCTCTTTCTTTTCAAAACTTCGACGTCAATTTTTGAAATCCTTAAAGAGGGAAGAGTCCAGATTTTACAAGTTGAAGTTTGTTACAGTTTTACTTGGACTTGGGGAGCATAACTGCTTATGTAAGAAGGTTGAATGAAGTGTTATTGTACTCAAGAGGGACCTGCACAATATGTGATAAACTGCCTCAGATGATGTCACTCGAGTCATCGGTTGTGGCTGATGACTAAAAGTCTGAAAATGGAAAAAATAATCTAAAGGTGTTCAGGTAGAAAGAAGTAGTTAACCACACCTCTTATAGTCCGCTTCTTATCTCTGCTTGAGGCTAGCAGCTCAAGGCTACATTAGCCGCTACTAGCATGCCACACCCACATCTCGGAGGTGCATTGTGGGTAATGTAGGCATTCAATTTGGCAGCAAAAAGAGTAAAAAAGAGAGAAGAGAGTGTTTTACTCTGAAGACCAGTGATTAGATGTGGCAAAAGCTACATAATTAAAGTTACAGTGCACAAGATTAAGCGACATCTAGTGGTAAGGTTGCAGATTGCAACCAACTCAATACTCCTCCTTTACTCCCTCCCCCAGCCCTGGAAGAGGACCTGCTCCCTCTGTAGGGGTGGTTATAATATAAAGGGCTCATGTTAAGCTAATGGATACACAACAACTCTAATTTTCAGATGATTAAATACTTACGAAGACGTACTTCGCAAACATTGCTTTCGTCTCTACTGGTCTAATAAGTGATTATACATGATAGTATCTGATAACCGTTTAGTGTTTTACTATGTGATTCATATCTGTATCACTGACCTGCAACTGCATCCTCCTACTGTGATAGTAGAAACACACACACACGCCACTGGGCGTGGTTGGCTTGTCCAGAAGTCAAGACCCTTCTTGCTTCCTGTAATCTGACTCAGCAGATTCAATGAAAACAGTGAATCCGAGGCAGCGATCCAACATCAGCAGGTCAGACGAAACCCACTGAGACGCCTGAGTCAAACTCACTCATTCATAAAGTGAGTAATGCGAAACACAGAACAAAACAAGTGATACAACTGTGATTACACAATAACACCAAGTGCCTTCATGTGTTTTGTTGAGAACAAATGTCTCCGTAGCAGAAAGAAAAGATGAAGAAAATCACCTATTTGAGGGGTCAGGGTTTGATTGAGATTTATATGTTAGATGATGTGAATTGTACTCGTTAATTTGAAGGTTAAAAAATGTTTTTAGGTTAAGGTTTCACTTGTTGAAGGTTTATCGAAAACCGCGCAGTCTGCGTGTTTAATTCCCTTCAAATATTTGTGTACTGGATAATACTTTTCACATACAAGACTCGGTGTGTTTTCCTTGGTTCGGAGAGTTGTACTCACTCATTACATTGGATGTGAATGAATAAGAAGATGAGTGCTACTCCAGTGGAATGAAACATGGGAATCAGTAAAAATGGGTTTGGCAGTGCTGAGGAGTCGTGTTAATGTGTTTTGGATCTGCATGTTTCTCATGTTGTCAATAAATCAGACTGTCAAAACAAAGATGAGACTGATTTACGCAAAGAATGAAAGAGCAGCAGAGTACTACAAAGGAGTGGAAACAGCTCTTTCCTCATGAGTAACTTCTAATGAACGGGAAGTGCAAAAAATCAGCCCGAGTGTGATTTGTTCATCTTTTTTACTATCATTGTTAACATTCAACACCACCCCCTCGCCCAAACCCCCAAATCTTTGATAAAGGAAGCTTCAAGGAGCTCGTGCTCGGCTCATATCTGGTTTCATATTTTGCTGCACACCCACACAGCGGTGGCAGCAGCTAAATTTCATGATGAAAACAGCCAAAGCAGCTCGTATTGGTAAATGTTTCGGCCAGAAACTGTCACAGAGAACTCAGACTGTGTTTTTTCTTTACAGTCTCAAGATGTGCAGTTTGTAGTTTACACTCAGACAGATACATTTACTTTAAACCACCTTTTTATAACTGATTCTGGATGACAAGAAATAGCCCCTGGGAATATTTACATAGTTAAAAGCATGATTTTTTTTCACTTTTTATTTCATCACCTCCAGCAGCAATATGACAAATAAGTTCTGTTATTGTTAGAAAAAAAGTATTGCAATGATGAAAAGTGATAGTACTCTTTTTTAAAAAAAAACGTGTTTGTTAGAATGAATGTTTTTTCGTCAGTAGCCTGCATGTCACTTTGTTCTTTTGTTATTTGTCACTGCAGTCACTGAGGACTCTGAAGTGAGAAACTTAATCCACTTGCGTGTTTTCAGTATTGCCGGTTAATCATCGGTTATGTATGCAAAGTGCCTGTGCTCACCGTGCTGCTGGTGCGTCCCCGGTCCTCCGCCGTGCTCCGCAGCCATGTGCTGTAGGGCGTGTTGCATCACCTGGCAGGAGAGGCTCGGAGTCTGCGTAGCTGCCTCTACCGTCACTGGCTTCGGGGAGAGCGGCGAGCTCGGCTGCGAGTCGCCGTCGGAGGAGAAATATCCACTAGAGGCGCGGCGAGGGAGGTGGAATATTGACCTCTTCTGAAACACGCCTAGGCTGTCAATGGGGGATTTGGGGTTGGGTCTGCGCCCGGACGGCGACTCCGGCTCTCCTCCTCCGAGGGAGCTGGGGTGGCCGAAGCTCTGCTCGCCGCTGTTGTCTGAACGGGTGGTTTGCGCTGACGCTCCAGCGGCACCGGCGGCTGTTGGTTCTCCTCCGCTTTCTTGTGTTGCCGTTACTTCCGCCGAGCCATCGGACCGGTTCGGTGGTCTGTTGGATGAACAGAGCGGCGCCGTCAGCCTGGGCTTTCATCACTTTTGGACAATCAGCCTCACTGCTGTAGCTGACTATGTACCGCACTGCTGCGCCAGGACCGCACCACGCAGCCTCAAGTTTCTCCACTAGAACCGCGGGATTTCTGTAATTTAAATCGGCTTAATATCACACGGAACCGCACTGACTGGCGCACCGACGAGCTCCGTCTTTTTAAATAAAGGCGTACGTGTCCACGGTAAACTGGTCAATAGGATTATCGTTTATGATGTGTTAGCGTGTTCTAGCTCACGTCCCACTGCAGCTGATACTCACAGAGGCGTTTGGTTCTCTGTGGAGACTGTTTGACTAGCTTATGTGCAGTGAATATGATCCTGTTCAAGCGGTCCAGATTTCCTGCCCAAACTGGGCGCCCGGTGCGTCTCCATTGTTAGAAGTTGCTGATTGCAGCAAATCTTTGTTTGACTTGAAGGGAAAAATAATCAGGCATGAAGGAAACGGCTATATCACATGCGTCACGTAATAAACAGTGAAAGAAATCGCTCTCAAGAGGACCAGCGTGAGTCGGAAATCTAATTTTCAACTTTTCTAAATTATCTAAAACAGTGTTTTAGTGCTATCGGAAATTTCTGCGCACTGACAGATGACGAATAAACGTAAAATCGTGCAGATATTACTTATAAATAGTCACTTTAAAACACTTTTTTTCTCAAAAGAAGCCAAACACCCTCGATATTTCCATGACATTGCATTAAATCACCAAGACCGACTCTAAACGCTCCAAAAAAAGGGACTCGTCAAAGTGATATTTTGTCGCAGCGCTTCCTGTTTGTCCAGACTAAACTACAGCTTCCTAAGCGCACCGATTCCCAGCGGTAATGACCTACTTTTGTGCCGGAATAACCTAAAATTAAAACCGACTGTATTATAGCACAAAATCCCAATGCACAGACTTTCATGCTTTGTGTATTTTCAGTGAAAATAGTTACCGTTTTGCTTTTTACGCATTTTACGCACGAAGAAGAGGCGACAACAACTGCACTTGAACTGGACGCGACCAATGTCCTCCAGCCACATGAAAATAAACTTTTCATGAAGACTTCAGCGCGGATCCCAGCGCGACGAGGAGAGATGTCTAGCGCGCTGAGATGTCAAAAAGACCCCTGGCAACAAAAAGGAGAGTACCGGCACTCACATCGCCATGAGGGAAAAGCGGGCGGTTGGAAAAGGAAAAGCCGAAACGTCGGTACCGGAAAACAAGAAAACAGGGAGGCCTATTTAATCAGGTGTCACAGTGTTAACAGAGATCCCTTCAGCAGCGCGTCTGCACCGTCACTGTTTGAACAAGAGGAGGTCGGCTGCAGTTTCTGTGTCTCCGTGGGCGACGACAGAAAGATTAAGCCTCCACAGAATCAGATTTTACGATAAAGTTTCACTTTACTGTTAAAAATGAACATATTATATTATTCGAGCAGCTGTCACATGAACAGTATGTGTCTTTTGGATTATGCTTTCTGTATTTGTAGCTTTTCACCGCAGAGCACAGTGAGGCTTGAGCGCTCCCTAGAGGACAGCACGCATACACTAGCAGAGTGATCCCTTCACAGTCTGATAATTGCCTATTATCACATGCTAATGTCGGGAAAAAAAACTAAAGGTGAGCAAGCTTGACTGGGGATTGAAAATATCACGTGAATTCATCACCCTGCCTGACATGGAGTGGCACATTTAAATGCGACTGAACTCAGTGACCTCGATCATAATAAGAGCAGTCTCTCATCTATGAACAAACATCATCTCCTCTACAAGAAGGAAAACATCATATCGGCTTTTGAGTTTTGACAGTATTAAAACATGTGTGTGTGGTCCCTAAACACACAGCGAGATACACAGATTGCCATTTAGACCCCATGCAGCCTTCATTTTGGGTAACAAGCCGCTTACACTCAATTAAAAAGGTTTTGAGTTTAATTAAAGAAATTAAAGCCGACGCGCTTCCAAACATACCG
The DNA here is from genome assembly GCA_029814665.1 of Acanthurus lineatus. Lineage (NCBI taxonomy): Eukaryota > Metazoa > Chordata > Actinopteri > Acanthuriformes > Acanthuridae > Acanthurus > Acanthurus lineatus. The sequence goes on from JAPZDV010000003.1 coordinate 19,563,622, forward strand.
GCAAAGTGACTGGATCGCTGCAAAACGCACCCACACACAAAAGGAGACCCCTCCATTAAAAAAAACTCCATAAAGAAAGAAAGGGTCCCTTTTATATCTGATCAGTTTTGCAGAAATATTAAAATAAAGTCAGTTAAATTCGTGTGTTCACCTTTTACGCTCGACAAACAATCTTCATCACAGTGATTTTTTTCCATGACACAAAAAATAACAAAGTAAAACTTGTGCTTTTATTCATTTCCTCCATTTTATAAGCACTGCAGTTTAACAACAGGGGTATATAACTGCGGCGTGACAGCTGACATGCCGGTAGGCACCGAGGGAAACTGGATTTTTTTTTTAAAGTAAATAAAACACACATACACACACACGCTGACACGCACACACTCACGCATCTTTCTCTCCCTCTGTCCTAACTCACCTGGACGGATGATGCATCTCAGTGGCGGGACATCACCGCTGGATCCGAAAATAACGCGATGGCAAGCTGTTTGTTTTCAGAAAAAAAAAAAGCCGACGAGTAAATAATTTCAATGCAAGTTCAAATAGGATCCACGAGTCCAAGACGAGCAAAACATTAACTTGTTAAAGTTAAAAACGGTAAAAATGTGAGAAATATATATCCCAGAGTTCTTTGCTTAAATTCCCCCCCGGGAGGATTGGTTGAATAATCCGGCTCGTCCGGCGGTGGAAACGGTATCAGAGGACGTAAACAAACTCCAGCGAGAAACTGCGCTTTTGTCTTCTCTGAGGTTTCCTTCCTCCCTCCCTCTGTCTTTCTTATTCTACAGACTGCCTCTGTTCCACGGCTGTTTTGAGCACTCCTACCCCGTCACCACGATCCACCTACTGGGTGGAGTTTTCTCTGCAAACTCTGCAAACTCGTTTTGCTTATCTCTAGCACCCCCTGTCTTTCATAAGCATGCATCAAGTACTCCAGAGTTTTGGATTTAAGGGGGATAAAAGTGGCAACTACAAGCACAGAAAATGTTTCAGTTCACATGTAATTTTCTGTGAGACTCATTCTGTCTCTCACTCTGACAAAAAAACGAGTCTGTTATGTGCTCTCTCTTTCTGTGGCAGTTTCAGTTTCACGACACGTGCTATTTCTGACTAAATCCTCATTTTATTATTGTCTGGAGTTTGTATCCCTGCACTTGCTCTTTAATTTCCCCTGATTTGAAGGTTTCTCATTTCCTGTTGTGCACATTACCCACATGAGCCTCTGTAGTCAGTAAATCACTGTTAATTATCTAAAGCTTAATTTTAAAAAAATGTGTTTAATAAAAGTTTGTTAACACATTTGTTTTCCATTTCTGGCTTTGCAAAGTTGCAGGTTGAAATCTGTTCACAATTTTCTTGCATCTTTTCTTGTTTGCACTAATTTTATGGACTAAAATGATGCTTTGAAGATAATTTCTTTTCAAAGTGAAACATGTTTTAATAAGTGACAGAAAACCCGCATTAACTCCATCATGAAATCGATTATGTTACTAATTAGCCAGATAAATTTTCTTCAGTGTTTCTCTTTATGCAAAAAGTCAAACACTTGGATGTGCATTTTGATATTGAGACCTGAACAATTTGGACGAAACTGACGCCCACACTTATGCTAAGGTTCCTGGCGTGCAGTTTGTAAACCTGGTATGAGCTACTACTGCTGTTATGAATCATCCTGAGACTCTGCTGATGCCATTTTAAGTTTCTGAGTGCAGGCCTGCATGTGCAACAGTCAAAGGACGGAAATTCTCTTAATATTATGGACACTTCGCAAAGTATTGGTTGTCTACAGGATTCATGTTCATTCAGGACTTTAAAATAGAGAATACGTGTTCAGTGCACATGAATCCCAAAGATTATATTTTATGAATATTTGTTGTTTTTTATCACTCTAAAATTACAGTCTTAACCAAAATGCTTTCGATGACCAAACCTGTCCTTCACATTTTCATCCCTCCTGACCTCTGTGACCTTGTGACTCAAACACGGTTCATAAATCTTCTGTTTTATTCAGTCATAATAACATAGTACACATAAAGTGGCCATGCTGAGTGTCACAGAAAACACTGAAAACTCATGTCCAGAATGAATCTTGTAGGTTAAGTTTCTTCACAATTGAGCAAAATGCTGTGATACTGTTTGTGAATATTTCATTGCATTCTTTTACAATACTTTGCATAGTGTCTTTTGAGTGTATGTGTGTGTCATTATGCACATTTTTATATATTTCTGACTGACTGGCAACATGAGTTGAGGCTTTAAACCTGATTCCAGTGAAACAGTTCACTTGAACACAAAAGGCCACTGATGCACAGGATGAATTGAACACATGCAAAATCCCATTAAGATATTTGCATTTTCTTGTGATTTTTTTTTTTAGTCTGGCAAACAATCAAACAATGAATAGCTCTTATATCTAGATTTACTTTAATAAATGCCAGTGGTGATAATCAAACACCTCTCAAAAACTCAAAAACTTTATGTGTTATGTATGTTTTTACACTGCATACTCATACACTGCGTGGACCTACATTTATCTTCATGTATCTCCATTTTGTGGTAACTCTGTGTGGTAATTTTCTGTGCATTTTTGCAATATTCTCATGTATACCTGTGCATTATGCAGATAGAAGAGCTCTGAAGTGTAGCCTCATGGAAACAAGAGGGTGGAGATGATCCACCCACTGAAGAGTGCACTGTACTCTGCCAACTAATGAGAAACCCCCATGACACAGTTAGTTTTGTTTTTATCTCAGTGGAATTTACCTGGAAGAACTCCAGCGATAACAGAGGCCAAGAATCACACAGTATATAAGACAGTGTATTTTTAGCCAGAATTCAACCAGGTTCACACCTACAGCTCATGTGTCAGTGACATGCAAGAGGACAACAGACTGGTTTCCACCAGTTAGATCACATCAAGCAGCGGTTCTCAGGTGAGACCGGCATCATTTCTCTGAAGTTAGCAACCGTAACAGTCGACCTTTGAGGTCAACCTGCTCCCTGACAACACAACGTAAAAACACAGGAAATCCCTGCATACACGTGCTGCTTTCGAATAAGTTTCAAATCTCTCAGAGAGCGCCGTTTCTATGATGAAGAGGCAGAGGTGAGGCCGAGTGGGCGAGGTCGAATGGAGAGTGAAGTAGTGATAGCTGCCTGTAAACGATAGGAAAATCTGATCTACATAACTCCAACAGCTGCAGGAGCAGAGGAGCAAGAAAGGAGTCACACACATGTAGGCATCCACACACACACACACGCGCACACACACACACAAATCAATACAGGCAGACAAAAGGGTGAGACAGTCAATACCATTTACATGTGATCAATACCGATCAATTCCTCAGAGTGTGGGAAAGTGTTTGTGAATGACTGTAAGTATCTGCTTCGGTTAATGATAACTTGTGTCTTCTGTTGTTGCTTCTGTTGTGATCTTTCACTTTTTCTGTGCATCAGACACATTGGAGATCTGCTAACTGTGATGATGTAATAATAATAATAATAATAACGATGATGATGATGATGCTGAAGTTTGAGCCACTGATGATGAAAACAACTGCTACACCCTTAAAAGATATATTTTACAGTTTTTGTTGGATTTCTCTGCACTTTAAGCGTGGTGGATTTTATTTAAGAACAGATAAGGCTTCAATAATTAGTGGTATTACAGCATGATGGATTGCAAGTGCAATGACTTGAACATTGCACTTTTTCCCAGCATTCCATGCTGATGATGTGGGTCTGTCAGGTTTGTCCACCACCTGGGTTCAGACTGATTCATCTCAACAACTATGGGATGGACACAACACTATGTCGCTGAACCTGCAAAACTAATGACATTTCCATCAAACTCACCTGTAAAATGTGTTAAGTGCTAACAAATGTTAGCATGCTAACAAGCTAGCGTTAATTAACAAACAGTGATAACGTGCAACATACGATTGTTCTCCTGCATCAAAAGCACTTGTTGCAGCAAGTGAAAGGCAAGTGGAGTAAGAGTCAGAGATAAAAAGTTCATATCAGGCTGGATTTATAAATTGGATTTGAAGTTAAGTTTTAGAAAAGTCCGGTAAGTAGAATTATTATAACATTAGAGAAAGTGTCACATTTTGTCATGAATGGAGGTCCTGCTGGTCCACGTGACTTCGGGGTGCAGGTATCACTCCATTCAAGTATCACTTCTGCCAAGTTTACAAAGAGAGGATGAGATAAGAGAGGGAGGGGGTTTCTGCGTGGCTGATTTTTTACAAGTGTATTTAAATGTTTCCCGCTTTATGCCGACGCTTGTGGTCACCTCCTCTGCAAATTTGCTTTAACAGGAGAATTGTTGTTGGAACTCGACATCGCTGGCACATCGAAACCTAACAGTGTTTTATGGCACTATTCAGCAGCCCAGAGGGAGTCTGAGGGTCATTTCAGATTACTCACTACAGTAGATGCTATTTAACATGATAGAGCATAAAGAGCTGTAAAAAAAGGCCGCGGTGCCAGTCGTACAATTTTGTGCATGTGAACAAACATTACAGAGGGTCAGCTGCATCATGATGATTAGATAAATTCAGGCAAGAGGTGACAAACACTTTCCAGTTTGTCCATAAAATTTATCAGAGTTTCAATGGACACAGTGACGGTCCCAAAAGTCCCTACAGTGAAACCCAAGATGTTGCTACCATAACAGTTCCTGGTAATGTTGGTAATAAACAAATTAAAGCTTATTTTACTGTTGGGATTATGTGTAAACTGTTGCTGTAAATCTCAATCGTCCACATACCTGCGTCGTCTCAGGAGAGGGTTCATTTCAGCACACTGACCCAGTTCTGAAAGTCAATGAAGTGACAAAATGTGTGAGTCAGGCCGCTGAGCAAAGTGTTCGCTGTGTGTAAAACAACTTGTTCACTATGTTGAACAAAATTTATACACAGTGAAAAAGTAACGCAGGTAATATCAGCCTTTTTTATATACGTATAAACATATAAGTTCATCAAGATCCTGCTGGAATAAAAAGCTCATAAAAGAAACAGACATATATGAATGTAAAAGAAAATAAATATACGACTGCAGATTGTTTTTATTAGTGGTAAAGACACCAGTCACACCAACTCTACATCAGTGTATCATCAGATTCTCAGAAAAAATACTTCTTATGCTCCATTATTAAAGCATTTACACCGAACGCCTCAACATGACTTAACATCTGTGTTAAAAACAAGCACAACCACTCAATATTAAACACCATGAAAACGTGATGCACTAATATTTAAATACCACTAATAAGTGTGACAAAGTGAAAATGCAACACCAGTTACCAGAAATATGATAACACATCCAACTTTATGAACACTGAGTGAAACTTATTAGCTCATGCAGACCAGATCGTGTGGCTGAAATCTTCAAAAAAAAGTGAACTTTGTTGAGGTCTTTGTGTTAAATGACGCCATTAGAGCTGAAATGACTGATAATCGTTTTTTTTTAAGAAAAATTGCCCAACATTTTGACTTTTCAAACGTGGATATTTGCAGTATTTTTTTGTCTTCATTAACAGGAAATGAAATATATTTGGATTTTGAACCATTTTTTGCTGTAATTTGAAGACTTCACTTGTCTGGTGTCCGGATAATTATGAATGGAGAAAATTTCACAACTTATACACATTTTATTGAATGATGAACCACTGAAGTACAAATATAATAAATAGATTAAGTAACAATAAATTTCATTAAAAAAATAACTGACCAAACTGCCTTTACTTTATAAATGAGTATTTATCAAATGATAGTAATAATGATAAAATAATCACTGATTCACATTTGATTCTCTATTCACTCTTTGTCAAAACAATAAGATAAAACAAAAATGTGTGTGTCTGTGTGTGCGTGTGTGTGTCTGTGTTCTTAACAGATATTGACTGCTTGCTATTTAGCACTAATGGAGCCAATCAGTTCCCATGCAGTAAACCATGAACACCCTTCTACCCCCC
>JAPZDV010000003.1:19569704-19582013 GCA_029814665.1 Acanthurus lineatus
AACACCATTCTACCCCCCCGAAAAGACAATACTGACCACCTGGACTAGTAGGGAAGTGTGTGTGTTTGTGTGTGTGTGTGTCCATAATAATATTGACAGGCTGTAATGTGAGAGGTCAGGACACAATAGCACTGTGACTCTGAAGATCTAACACCATGCTGTGAGAGGTCACAGCTATGTGTCACACAGGCACACACACACACACGCCTGCACACACACACACACGCACAAACACACACACACATGCCTTTACTTCAGTATCACTTGTCCATCTTTGTTCTGCTCAAACTGCAGCTGATCGTTTTTCTCATCACATGTGACTCAGATTTTTTTTTCCCCTCATCTGGATCTTGTCCATGGATGTTACAGATGTCGACCCATTGCTCTCATTTTCATGGTTTAAGTAACAAATGAGTGACTTTGAACAAATACTCAATTATTTGGTTCGTGCTGACTTTAATAAAGGCTGCAATTGATTGTAGCTGAGACGTCACATGAACACTTGGAAACAAAAAAAGGGTCACAAATGAAACGGTTTCGGCAGTTTACTCAAACAGCTGGCCTCTGCGGTTTTTTAAAACTCTCAACTCAAACAGGAGTTAACTGTGCATTTCTTGGGGATTATTTACAACTGTGGATTAATACACATTTGATACTCTGGTGAGCTTTAACAGCGGCATGGTGGTGTGTGTGGGACAGACTCAAAATAAACCACAGTGCCAGAGTTCATGACAATGAAGGAGCAGATGACCCAGTAATTTAACTTATGATGATGTGACTGATGTGTTAAAAACAGTTTAATCAAAAATATTGGTCTGTGATGCAGAGGGATAAGCAACATAATAATTTGGAGCACATACAGCTGCTGTTCAGAATGATTCATTGTTGGTTTTGTTGTTTTTATTGGATTTGTTGACAATAAAAACGTAGATTAACACCAGGCTTTTTAAAGAGAAATTAACCAGTTTGCTCCATTATTGTAATCTGTGGAGGGTTTTCTTGATTTTCTTCTCTAAAATAGAGATGAGCTTTATAAATGGACCAAAACATGAAAACAAGAGTACTTTCAAGGTGTTTTGGCTGCATTGTTCCTTGAAAAGCACTTGTGTGCAGGAAGCTGCTGCCTTCTCTCTGACTGCAATCTATTGCATGAGATTGTGTTACTGCAGGATTCGTCACAATGATTATGTTCCACTGTGTTTATTGTGCATTATATAGGTCAAGGAGCCTTCAGATATAATTTTTCCTACCTGGAATATCTGTGAGTATGTGTGGTGTGGTGTATTTGCTGCAAACTGACAGTTGCAATCCGTTGACGGTTTTCCTTAATCCAAGAGGAGTTTGACTAACCTGAAACATATCTGACACACTGCATTCCTTTGTTTACTGATTTGCACTGAGCCCACTGCAGATATGGATGAGGCTTATTTGAATGCATCGCACAATGTCAGTTGTAACAAATCTAAATCCAAGAGCCCAACTAATCTCTCTGTGTGTTTGCCTGTCTGTCTCCTTCTTTGTCTTGTTCTTCTTTTCCTATCTGTCCGTCTGTCTCGTCTCTCGATCTTTATCTTACGAATCTGAATATAACTCCATTTATTCATTTCCATCTGGTGCTCCACTGTGAAACAGGATAAGTTGTGCTGACTGAAAAACACTGTGCATGCACGCATGTGTGTGTGTGTACTCTGCTTGCTTATCAGTTCCAGCAGTCTGGTAGTACAGTTGTTCTCACCTTGCTATGATCAAACAGTAGTGATAGATACACTGCTGTGACACACACACACACCCTTATATCATACAGTGTGCTAATTACATTCTGTTCTACAGTTCAGTCATGTTTGAGTCCATTCAGCTCTATTTATCCTTCAGGTCCTGAACCTTAGAAGTGCTGCCTCATGTCTTCAGTTCAGTTCAGTCAGACTGCACTTGAACTAACCACAGCTCACAGCCAATCGAACGCTGACAAACACGTAGGTTCTGTGTTTGCATGAGAGGCAGAAATTAGTCTGTAGTCTAATTTAAGTGTTCATATCTGCAAAGAAAACAAAACACGGACTGACAAATAAAATTTATTCAACTGAACAAGTTTTCTGTGGAGTTTAGCGTCACTTTAATTCGGAACATTGTTGTTTTCTGCTTGTGGGAGAATAAGAAAAGATAAAAGAGGCACTAAATGGATGAAGTCACCTCTTCACCGCCAGACAGACGGTTTACTCTCATTGACTGCATCTGGATCTCATTCCCCCATCCTGAATTTGCCAAACAGACGCTGATAAAGAGCGATGCGTCATAAAGTTAACAGTCAACGGTTGGCTGACTGTCCAGTCAATGTGCCACAGCCTTTGGAAAGCTGTTTTGGCTCTGAGCATATGGATGTTTAACTAATTTTAGCTTTGACTGAGGCTGACAGACTGCCAGCCAAGGTGCTTAAAATATCCTGACAGTTGTGGAGCTACATGGCAAACATTTAACCAGATTTTTTTCCTTTTTTCACCTAATTGATTTCATCTATGGTTGTGAAGTTGTGTTTGAGATTAAAAGGCAGCTGCAGCTTCAAACAATGTGAAGCAATCACAGACTTTCAAAGCAGAATTTTGATTTTGTTAAAGAGACATGAAGTAACATCTTGGCTTTTCTGACCTCCAGCAGGAACCGCAACAACACTGACACCCTGTGGTACGTTACCTTCATGTCTCCAAACTAATGTAGGAATAACCTGATCGGCGTTAATAACCACAAACATGGCTCTCACTATTTTAGCTTATTCATTCCATTGCATCACATTTAAGTCTTACTGCTTATTTTACTAAACATGTTGCAATTTCTAAATGGATTTCCAACATTTCAGACGGCCCATGGTGTCACTTAATGCTAACATACCATAAAATCATCACGCATGGACCTGGATCTCACTTTATATGGATAAAACTTCTCAGTCAGTATCTAATCTGCATTGTGTTTTTGTGAAATTTGTACTTTCTAAGATTTTATCATGGGATTTTTCGTATTGTGATTTCACTGAAATGACACCCAAATGTCACAAGTAACACAAATAAAGGCAAATTAAGGCTCTGTTGTCTCTGGCTCAGTTGTCCCGGAAAGCCAAGACAGTGAGGCAACATGCACAATACACGATATGAGTCATCAAAAATTTTACAGAGCTGCTGAAAGAGTCAGCAACAGATTATCCTCACTTGAACTTACAGTAATCCACACTGAAATGCCTGAAAAAGATCATATATTCATCTGTTATCTTTTGATGTTTTGTACTTAGATTATCACAAATGTTTCTGACAAAGATCAAACTCAGAGAAACTTGTCATTTTAGTCGAGCAGAGAGTGAGAAAGAAAGTTGGCCAAACATTAGATAAGGCTGTTTGATTCCTTTTTATTATCTTTAATTGAGATTTACTTTAATTTACTTGTGACATTCAAAGGTCTGTTGCCTCTTAATGATGATGCCTCATTTTTTTACGAGAATTAAAACAGGAAATGTATAAAGTTCTTCAGTCAGTGGACAGTTCTCGTGCAGTTTGTCAAGCTAAACGTGCTGTGGGGAAAGACACACACTGAGGTGTGTCTTCTGAGCAGAAATACAATTTGCTGATTGGAAAAGAAAAGCACGTGGTTAATGAGTTATTTCAGCACATTTGTGTAGAAAGAGGAAATGGAAAAATAGACATGGTTGGTCTAATAGATGGTCTCCACCTCTACACTGCTTGTGTTTTTTGTCTCTGTGTTAGTCTCAGTTACCAAACAAGGTCAAAACATGCAGTGGAAAAACACATTGCAGGGTGCACACACATAAACTTCTTTGTGTCAACATCACAAAAACTGAGTGGAAATCAATGAGTTTATCTGCTTTAATGCATCTGTGGCTTTTTTTTGTCTGTTTGTTCAAAGCACTAAATTTGGTTTGTGCATATATTGCAACTGTTTTCATTCAAGTTCATATGTTTGGATAAAGTTTTGGTTCCTAATTCTTATATATAACTGACCTTTAATGCAGCATAGAAGTTTTATTTATTACATCACAGTTTAATACATATTCACAGTAACCACATAACATATATTTTATGCTTTTAGGTAAAATAAAATGTAACATTATTGTGCTATCTGGATACATGTCTCTCTTGACTGAGTCAACATTTTAGCATTTTTAATAATTTCAGTGCAAATTTCGTATTGTGATTTCACTGAAATGACACCCAAATGTCACAAGTAACACAAATAAAGGCAAATTAAGGCTCTGTTGTCTCTGGCTCAGTTGTCCCAGAAAGCCACGACAGTGAGGCAACATGCACAATACACGATATGAGTCATCAAAAATTTGATCACTTTGCTCTTTTTACTGTGACAAAATGAAACAGAAAAACAGTAGTGTTACGAACAACAAAGGACGTTTTTTTTTTTCAAATGAAAATCTACACAGCCGTCAGGTGGTTGTCATGTTCGTGAACAGAAGGTTTGTAGATTCAAAACCCAGTGCATCTGGGACTGTATTGAAAAAAAAGTCATATAAAAGACATGGCATTTCATTATTGAAGTCTTTAGCGAGCTTCAAACCAAGTTCTCATCTGACACCTCACCCCCTTTTCTAACAGCATCATTTTTTTCTAACTTTCCATAAACAGACAATCAGGCCCTCTTCAGTGATTGGGGAGGTTTTGCAGAGGTGTGAAAAATAGTGCAGTGTTTGAATTTCTTTCTCAAGATCTCTTAAGTCATGCTTCTCTCAACTAATTAATGTCTTTGAGCAGAGACTGTCTGACAGTATGCAAGGTCAGTCCCCATCTGTGTGATTCAAAGCATGAAAACTACATGGGCATGAGAAAGAGACTGAAGCAGACAGAAGCGAGGCCATGTTGTAGTCTTCTCTTCCTCATGTCTGGTTGCTCTGAGCAGGTATAAATATTACAGATGTGCTCAGAAGACATGCAAGCTACTTTCAAGTACATTGAAACTTTTACAGTGGTTTCATGTCAAATCAGGTGTTGCAGGGATCACTTCAGGTGTTGCGTGGAGAAGCATTGGCCTATTTGCAAATGCAAATTGCAACGCCTGTCTGCTCCCTCATGGCCGGATTTTTTGGTGCTACTTGATCTGATCGTCCAATTGGCCACCACAGTGTGACTTTGTGGTGTGTTTCTCTAAAAATGGATTCTTCTTAAACTTTCCAGCCACGGCATTATTGTTCTTAGAACTGCCTGTGGTCCACACCTCTGCTGCCTTATCAGAAAAACCACTTAAGAATGAATGGAAAAACTTGTGTTTTTGCCATAAAGCAGCACACTAAGAAAGCAAACATACTCAAATGTGAACTAACTGCTGGATTTTTGTCAATATTCCATATTCAAATCTGCTAACAGAAACCTTTTTAATATTCGTTTTTATCTCAGATGCAAATTTTGGTATCTGACTTACAGGAAAACTCAGCTACACATTGCACTTTACAGATGTAATCGCAAATTGTTCCAGAAAAAACACAGTGATTTACATGTTTACAACCACAAACCAGGGGGGGGTTAAGTTTAGAACATACATAGAAACATCCTGTAACATAAAATGTTGCATTAAAACAAAAATGTCGTTAAATGTCAAAATAGACAGCACAGGATGTACTGTACAGAAAACAACATCTGTTTGCAGAAAACAACTTCAGGACATTTTCTCATGTGAGAATACTGAATTCTGCTCTTTTTTGTGGGAAGAATAGATGGTAACTGCTCACTTTATTGTTCTATTTCTGTTCTGCAGCACAACCCTACCCCCACACACACACATACCTGCTCGTATAGCACTTGTGGAAAGAAAAAAAAAGAGAAACCCACCACAGACCCAAGTTTAAAAAACCCAAAATGTGACAATTGAACTGAGACACAATGTGCACTCGGTGTTTCCCCCTGCAGAGGGTCTCACCTCAAAGCAACTAGAGGTTGAGTTCAGGTGATGTCTCGGAATATTTATAGAGTACTAACTTTTATATTATTGCAGTTCCAATGAATAATGGAAACAAATAGAACTGATTTCAGTTTAATTCATCTCTAGTGGATGTTGTTTCTGGTCACCTGCAGTTTAAACCTAAAGATTGATGTTTGAAGGGTGATATGTGACTGTAAACTGCTTTCGTGCGGTACTGTTTACAGTAAACTGATAACAAAAGTCTGAGATGAATAATAATGCAGACAGAAACCACTCAGACTCTCGTTTTTACCGGACATCACTTACCCCCCCCGACGCCATTTCCTGCAAATATAGCATATAGGGATAGGAAAGCAAGACCTTCAACTGTATAACATTCGCATGCACCTTTTGTTCACTACAAAGACCACAATTAAATTATGAAAATTCCCTCTCTTATACGACAGATTAGTAAAGAAGAATCAGGCTTTCGTGTCTGACTGAGTGCTGAGTAATTTTTAGCCTCCTTCCATCCCCTCCTGCCTGAAGCTGTCCATGGTTCTGACAAGTTCTCAGCAACAGACATGATGCAGTTTGAACACTGTTTTAAAAAGGTGAGCAGAACAACATTAAGTCTGCTTGACGAGCATCAGCTCACTGCAAAGAGGAGACCAACCATCCTGCAGGCTGATGGAAAGTCATACTGATTGGTTTTGATTGGAGGTTAACAGAAATGTTTTAGATCATTTGACATCCTCATCCTCATTTTACCTGCTAATGAGATCAGCAGAGAGGAACCAGAGGGACCACTGTGGCTCAGGAGATGGATCAGGTCATCCAGTGACTGGATGGTTGGTGTTTTGATCTTCACTCTCCTTCTGACCACATGTCAAAGTGTCCTTGGGTGAGACACTGAACCCCAGTGCCTCCTCAGCACCTGTATATGCACCTAAGTCCAATAGACAAGGATATAAATATGAATATGCAGATATGGATGCAACAAACGAGTTGTTCTGTTTAATGTTCTGTTTTAATCTATAAAAAAACTGTGAGCAGTGTTCAAAACTCTTCTGTTTTCAGTCATTTAGTGAAGGCAACAATTAAAACTCTGTAGGAGGAGCACATTTGTCCTTACCGCTGGTCTCTTTCTTGTTATATTTAGATGTGTGTATTTTTGACCAGCGACAAACCCGTTAGATTCACACATGTTGAGGCCATGTTCCATCATTAAGCCATGTCTATTTGTTTGTATGCGTTTGTGAAGTTTCCACAGAGAACAGTGGGCTGACTCAAATTGAGTACTTAGGGTTTCCTCTACGAGTCTGAGAGACAGATGACGAGTGGAAAACTGGTTTCACACAAAGACACACACACACATATACACACAAATACACACTCACATATGAGCAAAAGCATTAAATTTTACCAATCAAGACTAAAATACACATGCAATAAATTCCCCTCCACAAATAAGTGATGCAAAACACGGCAGCACGCACAGATGCAGCTCGCTGTGCACAAGCTGGTGGACACACACATACATTGTATGTGCATTGTGAAATAGACATAACATTACGCCCACATACCTTTGTGAACAAGGTGTGGTGGGCACAGTTCAACAACCAAAGCAAACTGCTCCAGGGTAACTGTGCTGAAACACTCGGGGGGGCTAAATAAACAACAAGGTGGCCACAAGAGGTAAAGGGTCACAATGTACAAGAACTAGGATGCAAAATACAGAACTTATTCATCATTTTGCATTAAAAAAAACAACAATTATTAAGAAGAAAATGATGATTTGTGTGATTTAAATATTGTCAGGCTACAAAGATAAATTTTGTGAATTTATTATTTGAAGAAAATCAGAAAAAAAATAGTAAAATATCAGATTACATTACAGAAAGATTAATCTTGTTTTAAATTTATGACACCAGAGGGGATATTAGTAACATTTTGGGTGTAGTTTCAGGGCAACAGCAGAAGAAAAAACAGCATATAATTGTATGTTTTATGTCATTAAAACACATCTGAAAATACAAAGAAAGAAAAAGACATACATCTTTATGTTTTATGTGAAACATAAGACGTAAAGGTTGCAAAACCCGAACAGAGGAAACATTTTTTCCTCAGGAAATAGAAAACACATCTTTCTCTACTCACTTTTTTTTACAATAAAACTAGCTGAGTGCATTATCACAAGAGCAAAAAGGCATTAGCATCACTAAGATACGGAAAATGTTACTGTTCATATGTGTAGTTGAGGATTTACTATCAAAATCCTGAAAATAATCTACAAAAAAGTTTCACTTGAGTAATCGTCTTTCTGTGAAGTACAGGTCTTACTGTTACAGCAGTTCTAATCAAATCTCTTGTGGTGAACATAAAACAGCAGGTGAGAAAGGCAACAGCCTGCAAGACAAAAAAATTCTGCCACAACAAAGCAGCACGCTTTTTTACTCTTATTTCAGTCTTTCTTTCTTTTATAGCATTGTTTGCTTTTCATCTGAGTTGTTTCTTGCACGCTGTGAGGTTTTAATATTTAAACACGAATCCTCTTTCACACTGTGGCTGTTTCAAAGAGAGGAACGTGCCCCAAAACCTGCTTCATCTTTTTCTTTCTTTTTTTTCCATCATTTTCTGCTGTTCTTTCCAATCTACTCTTTATTTTTTTCAAACTTTGCTGATATAAATTTTCTTTTTCTGTCTTATTCTCTTAAGCAACTTTGTGCAAAGTGTGTACGTGTGTTGTTTGCATGTGTTTGTGCACAAGTGTGTGGGAGGATGGAGGAGAAACATTGGAAAGTATTGGTCTTAAAGGTGTGAAGAGTTTGTGGTTTTCTTTACTTTGACTGACTTAAAAAAAAACATGCAAGAAAACCAAAGATCGTTTTCGCAACAATAACGTATGACAACATAAATCACATGTCCACCGTTATAGCTCCTCACATGCAAGCAAACACCACACGCGCACACACACACACACACACACACACACGCGCACACAGAGTTATGCTGCCTGACAAAGAACAGGATCCCTGCATATTCTGAAATTTTTCTTTGGATGAAGAGGACAAGCACACACACATTGACACACTTCTTAGAAATAAGTGATTTAATGGTTTAAGAGAAACATCTGTGTGTGTTTGTGTGTGACTGTGTGTGTAATGGTATAATGTAATAATGTTTCTGAGGCTGTTCTGAGAAAACAGTCCTAATATTACGACCGTCACTTACCAATTTTCACGGATTAATGCTGCATCAGTCGTATATCAGATGGGCCTTTGTGTCTGACCAGCGAGTTGACTGTGAACTGCAGTAACTCTGCAGAAACTCTGCAACCAGGAAGGCTCATTTCTGAAGTGTCATGTGTGGAGCTGAATTGTCTAAGAATGTCTTAAAACGTGAGTGTACTTAAGTTCACTTAAATCAGCTTGTGTAATGAGGAGGAAGCTGCATATTTCTTAAGATTTTAATTGAAATCAGGTAAGTTGTACACAGTAATATGCAGTATGTGCTTTCTCATGCTACAGCATACAGTATAATGGTCTTATAAGGTCTGAACCAGGTTCACAGGGCTGAACTCGACTTTCTAGGCTGATTGAGGTCAGTGTGTCATCAGGGATGAAACCACAGAAGTGATTTACAACGAGGACTCCTGTTTCCCTCACTTGGGATTAATGCGCACCTCATGACTGTTTTTTATTGAGATGAAGTGAGTAACCTAATTAAACTTATCACGTTACATCTCCACATATGTTGTGAACCACCACCACCACCAACCATCTCCTCCCTGTCTTTAATACAAGAAAAACCAGATTTGTGCATGTTGTAAGTTGTCAATAATGCATTTAGGTTTCAGCAGCTAAAAAAAAGCTTACTTTTAAATATCAAGTGAGTATAAAAGTCTTGTGACTGAAAGTGAACAATGTTCTGATATAGAAGAGGAAGGAGAGTTCAGTCAAGGATCAGACCTACAGGCTTCAATTTATGAGTTCAGCCACAATCTTTAAAACCCTGGACAACAAGTCAGTTTGCATGAGTGTTGCTGTGTGCCTCATCATTTACTGTATATGTCAGATGTTGAGGAACACAAGAACAGGTCAAAAACCTTGTATAAGGCGAGGAGAAGGAGAAGATTTTACTGAAGCAGTCAGTGTCATAAAGTGAATTGAAGCTCTCATGTAAAATTGTCTGTAGTCATATCTGATCTAATCTACAGCTGCTGACGTGACAGTTTTCAGCTGTAGCAGATGAAAAGTTGATGTTGTCTTCAGTCCAAAATGGAGCACAGTACACAGAAGATTAAGAATGTGAGAACATTTGGTTTAAAAGAAGAGCCATAATCATGTTAAAGTCTGTTAAAATACACTTAAGGTCCATTATTGACAACTTATTTATACAACTGGAGAAGCAAATGTGAGCGTAATGTGTTTATTTGAGTATTCATGGACCACCTGCAGTTACAAGGGTTTGTATTAGAAAGCATTTACATGAAAGTGTCACAATGTTTTCACACAACAGTTTTAAAACAGGAGTTTTCATGCCCTTTTTTCCTTGAACTGCAGTCAGAGTTTACACGTTTCAGTAATCAAGTTACAGTGAGACTGTTTACACCAATCAGATGAGACCCAGGAGGGAAAACTCTGAGCATGTAAACACAGACGCTGCTGCAGCCGGACTGTCCTCTGCTGGCCTGGGAAAAGGACCCATCCGCCGGCTCATGGTTTTCATTCGCTCCGGCTGACGGATCAGACATCCTTCCCATTCAGACTGAGCTCCACCCGACCCCGTCTGTGTCCAATCACAGCCGTTTGTCAGACATGAAGCTGTCTTGATATGTTGTCTTACAGAGGAGTCTGACATTTCCTATTTCTTGTCTTGAATCTTTACAGAAACACATTTCAGTTCCCTGTTTAGCTCCAGTTCGATCATGTTTTTGAGCTGGTTCGAAATCAGACCAAGCACATCTCCTTTTTTAATGTTTGCTTGCACTGATTGTTTTTTGGTTTGTCTCATTTCTTTTTAGAGACATTTTGGTGATGAAATGAGAGGAAACACAAACATACATAAAAACTTTCATCCAATTTTGAAAATCACGACAGTGGTTGCAAAGAAACACGACAGTTGAAAAACTACAAAAAAAAAAAAAAAGCTAAGGAGATACAAGTCAGACTGAGGAAACAAGACGTGTAACAATTTCCACCAGACAGGTGAGATGAAGATTGACGAGGAAGCGTACAGTACGCGTGTGTGTGTGTGTGTGTGTGCGTGTGTGGAAGTGTCTACACGTGTCTCTCTGTGTCCTTTTCATCTGCACTTCCTTAGGAGTGTCTTGTGTTTCGTACAGTGTTTGTCTTCCCACAGAGAAGTGCGTGTGTGTGATGTGGTAATACCCATACATGTGCACGCACACACACATGCACACACACACGGTGGCAATGCGCACCTGGCTGCAGCATGACAAAAGTTTATCAGCGAGTGAATCTAGTGTAAACCAACAACGCAGGTGTCTTCTAAGTGTATGTGTGTGTGTGTGTGTGTGTGAGAGAGAGAGACAGATCACGCTTCCTGGCTAACATAAGTAGTACTGTTATGTTATTTAACAATGTCTGTCTTTAAAATGACATAAAAAATAGATTTAAATGCAGATATGATCTATATACTTTTAGTCTTCTTTAATTGTTCTTTAAAAAATGTTGAAGATGGGTTACAAATATTTAGTTTTATTATCAAAAAAAGCTGAATAATTTACTCAAAAAGCTTCATGTTGCAGTTTTTAATCGAGCAAACCGGAAAAAATCATGAACTAATGGATTAAATTTACATTAAGCGATCATTTGTGGCAGCAGCTCACAGTGTGTGTTCACAGTAATGACGGGACGTTTCAACAGATTTATCTTTTTATTTTCACAGCTGCTGGTGCAAACACACACACACACACACACACACACACACACACACACACACACACACACACTCACACACACACACACTCACACACACTCAGTGCAGAGATGTGTGTACCTTTGGTGGCTGTGCGAAGGATCTTAATGTCTCGTTTCATGGCCTCACACACACCAGGAAACTCCTCCTTCAGCAGCATGGACTCGATCCGCACTGAGTAACTAAAGACAGAGAGAGAGAGTAATCGAGTAATCGAGTAATCCTGCATTTTATCAGAGATGAAGAGAAACAAGAAGAAAACCTGCACTGGTTTGAAACGAGCTCAGCTTCTCACCTGGGGAGCTGAATCAGCAGGTACACGAAGGCGTCGGCCAATGAGAGCTTAGAGACGTCGCCGCGGTACGACTTCAGCTTTTTCACCTTCAGGAGAGGAAACGGAGGATGAGGAAGAGGATGCTAACCTGTGTGTGTGTGTGTGTGTGTGTGTGCGTGTGTGTGTGT
>JAPZDV010000003.1:19586249-19627364 GCA_029814665.1 Acanthurus lineatus
AGCACAGAGATAACCACTGAACTTGAGTGAAACCTCTTTTTATTTCAATCTGTCAGGTCTGCACTGCTAATAATTAATTAATAATTAATTAGGTCTAATGTTACAGTCATGTTCATGTTTGTGGATTAAAAACAGCAGCTAAATTTTACTTTAATAATCTTTACAATTGTATCATTTTGTCCTGAAAAATCCAAGAAACTCGTTTCTTTATTTGCAGGCTGAATGCAGCATATGAATGCTAACGGAACAGTTGTGATACACTTCACAAGTATAATCCATGATATCGCACAGGACAGACTTACTTTAAAGTGCAAAGCAAACTTTTGTCTCTTCCAGTGTTAAAAAAGATGAAGAAAGAAGAAGGTTTAGAGAAGAATCTTGCAGGTATAAATACACAACTTTCTGCACTGCTGAGGAATGTAAAGCAGCACATGTTCTCACATGGTGGCCATGTTTTAATGCTCGACTCAGGCATCACATTGGCTTTGCCTCCCCCATGTGGATTAAGTTTAAAAGCTCAGTGAGCACAGGATGCTGATGTGTGCAAGCCGCCCATGCAGGCAGAGACTGAATACACAGTTTGGAAACTTTTCTATATGTACTTGTGTGTGTGTGTGTGGTATTAGGACTGAAAATATTAAAAAACTTGATGCATGCGTAAAACACCCACCAGTGCGTGGGTGGATGTTTTACGTCACTGAATTCAATTCAAAACTGAACATCTGTCAGACAACATAACAGTGGTTTTGTGTGTGTGTGTTTGTGTGTGTGTGCGTGTGTGTGTGTGATTACAGAAGCAGGGGGAAGTCCTATTGTCTTCTGTATTTTCTTTTTTCTGTGCTCGGGGATGCCAACCTCAGAGGAAACCCCTCCTCTGCTCACCTCCCACGCATCCACCTACACAGTGGAAACTTCAGTGTTTGATCACACACGTCGCCCGCTGAGGCTTTCAGGTGAAGCACCTTTATGTGCTTGAAGGAAATGGTGGCATTAAAGAACTGGTCCAAACATCGTCTCTCCAGTTTAACCGTCTTACTGAAACCAAACAAACGAGGCTGTAAACTGCAGTTTGCACAGCAGCCTTTGAAACTCTTTTAGTTCCTTGTTTAGATAAAATACACTTGACACGTTAAGATGACATTTGTTTTCTTACGGAGGTTAAATCTACTTGCTGTAAGAACAGAACAACTGTGTTTACTAGTGACCAACAGACTGCATCAGCTAATGTAATGTTTTAAATACATCTATACATCTACAGGTATCATAAACGGCTGTTGCTTTACTTTACATTGCTTCTGACTGTTCTGGTCATCTGGTGATCCACACAATTTCTTTAAACCAGTTTTGAATTTCAGAGAAGGGTTAAAAACCGCTGACTGGAAACATCACCATCTTATCAGATTTCTCACTTTCACAAAGAGCATCAGTGACTGCATCTGCAGGCTGACAACAACTGGGGCTTTTCACTTCTACAACCCTGCTGTTAACTCTTTATTGACTGCATGTTGACCACTGGGCTCCAGGAGGGCGACACTTGTGTGTGTACAGAGATATTTATGGTGTTGTATTTCAAACAAATTAAAATGGTTTTATAGACTGAATCCTCCAACTGGTACTGAGAAATGGGTAAACTTCCAGTTTGAAAATGATCTACGACTAAAAATATCCCTGAAAAATATAAACTCCTTGTGCTGTTAATGACATCTGTTAGCTCATATCTGCTAAAAACTTCCTTTTGAGGAACTGCAAGTGTCTGTATTTCTATATTACAAATGTTGATATCATGTAAAGTCGATTCTGAGTAAAAAAAAACTTCATACACATAAACAAAACAAAACATAACAAAAAATCTGTCAGACACACAATAAAGAGTTGTAAATTTATGTCATTGATTAAATAAATCCAAACACATTTGAACACAAACTGTGTGACACACACAGGTGAACACGTGTCACTTCTGAGGATGCACACAAAATGCACAGAGTGGTTACAAGAGCGGAACAATGCAGGGCTCCCAGTGTGGGGGCAGAAACACACAGAACGGGATGTTCTCGTCAGCAAACACACACACACACACACACACACACACACAAACATGCACGCACGCACACACACACAGTAGGCACATGCTTGTATAAACATACTTCATGCGTGCAGATGCATGAAACTTGAAAGTCCATGCAACACAGAAACATGCACACGTTCAAAAAACACACAAGATAAACAGGAAACATACTCTGTAAAAAAAAAATCTGTCTGTTTACCTGCAGCAGGAATTCAAAAGAAATTCACTTTTTTAAGTCAGTAAGTCAGGAGGCATCAATGTGGATTTAGCATCTTAGAGATTAGAGAAGTGTCTGTCGATGAACACCTTCCAAATCTATTTTTTAATCAAACTTTTGTCTTTGTAACCAAAAAGGTTTAAATTCAAACATTTTTCCATCACTTGTGGTGATTATTTGTAATGACTTAAGTCGTTCTCAATGAAATTCAAAGCTTCATTATTACTAGCTTGACAAACAGTTTATCATTCCAGGCCAAAGTCGTGTTGTAAACCACATTATTTAATTTTTGCAGCCTAATTTTATAATCGCAGTTTAGTTCTAAAGAGTTGAGACTGTGGATGAGTTTTAGGAAGTTTGGCAGTGAATTTTTGTCACTCTTGCTGTGTTTATTTTAAACACAGTTTTGTTGTGTTTGTTTTTCTGAGCAGCGTTTTCACTTCCTTACAGTTCAGAAGCTGCAGGCTGGTCGACCATCCGCTTTGAATTAACATATAATATGTTTTTTTCTTTTAAATTTGGATGTTTGAACAGATGAACAGACTGAATCAGTGACAGATGGACTGTAAAGCTGCAAACATAAGTATACTGCCCCCTACTGACACCCACTCTACCATGTTATGCTGTCATGTAGCTTGAGCAATTAAATCTTGTCCTAAAATGAGTTATGTGTCTTTGTTTGTAATGTCTCTTATTTTCTGGTATCTGTAAGTAACATCAGTGTGTTCATCAGAGGAAAGAAACAAAACACAAGCAACGTGAATCATGACACAAATTATTTTTAACATCAAAATTAGAATCTTTAATCAAAATGCTGAAGTTAAAAAAATGTGTACAAATTTCAGATTTATATTTAAAAAAGAAGAAAATGAAACTTAGTGAAAAAATTCCTTCACTTGAATCACTCATCACTGTATGAATATCACTGTTTTTTTTAAAAAAAATAGAGACCAGCTCCAGTGATGCAGGTTAAAACAGACAGTTTCCTATTGTTGTAACTATTCACGATTGATTGTTCAATGATTGATTATCAGCTCATTGTAAAGTGAGTGTCTAAACACCCAGATATTCTCATTTAACGGAGGTAAAAGTGACTAAACTGCACAGTGTTTTTGGGTTGTGCACCTGCCAGTAGACTTTTAGGTGACGGTACATGAACACTTTTTCATGATCAATGCAAATGAATCACATTCTTCTTCTTCTTCTTCTTATAATTGCAACATTTGAAAATATGAGGAGATTGCACATCTCAGTATCACTGGAAAGCTCACTGAAAGCCTGTAAATATTAAAGACAACCTGCCTGTAGATGTTGGTATACATGAGTTCAGAAAGCCCTTTGGTTATACAAAACAAAACAAAATTAAATTAGACAAACATATAAAAAAAATCATTACAACAATATAACTCACAATAGTCTCAAGATTGTTTTTCTTTTGAAAAGTCACAGGTTTTGACAGCTTTGGTTCCTCTTGGCTCTGCTTTTGTTGACCCTGAGCTCAGTTAAACAAACATCGAAGTAGCACCTTTTATATTCTTTGTCAGCCACTTTTCAGCAGTGGTGATGTGCACATCTGGGCAACAGCATCCTGAGAGGTATGATGTTATATGACACTTTGCTGAGCTGCAGCAGCTGTGATATGACTGGGACTTAAATGTGCAGCTGAGCTTGATTTAGACCCCCGACAGCGTCTGACTAACATGGCAGCAGCCAGGATCACAGAGCAGAACAGGAAGGACGCCCCGCACAGGAAGAAGGTTGCTTCATAGTTTCCTGTCCTGTCGACTAACCAACCTGGAGACGCAGAAACAAGACAGATGTGTTGTATCTCAACCAAATGTGTCACTGAGAACTTTTTTTTAATCATTTTTATTGAAGAAAAAGATAGCAGGACACTTACCTCCAATTGGGGGGCTGACGAGGTAGGGGATGGCATGCAGGAAGTAGACCACACCCAGAGCTGAGGTCAGGTAGGTGGAGCCCACGACATCAGAGGTCACAACTGGGATTAGAGCTACATACGCTCCGTCGAAGTACCCGTACAGTATAGAAAATGGGACCAGGAGGGAGAAGAAGTGAAGGAGGGGGATGAAAATACAACAAAGACCCTCGAGGCCAATCGCCACCATGTAGCTGAGCATCCGATACCTTTTCAGACACCTGGAGGAGAGGAGATCTGTCAGTGTTGAGTTTAAATGAAATATCAGCCATTTATTTCACACATAAACACACAAAAAAAGCACCTCCAGCCTCCACTTACTCCCTGTCTGTGATCCATCCAAAGGTGATGTTACCCACAATGCCGCTAACTCCAAACATGGACATGAGGAAGGCGGCCTGCTTGTGCCCCACCCCCTCACTGAGGGCGTAAGGAACCAGGTAAACTACCGGAGCGCTGCAGCCGTATGCAAGAAACAGGAGGGACGCTGACAGAAACAGGAAGTCAGGTAGCAAAAGAAATCCAAAGTCCTCCCTGAACTTAAGTGAAAAACAACCACTGGATGAGGTTTTTGAGGCCATTAAAGGATCTGGAGGAGGGTTAGCGGTTTTATCTCGGTGGGAGGCATCTGTTGATTTGGCTTCAGCGAGTCGTGAGTCTTCTATCTTTGCATCCATATCAGCTGCCTTGTTTTTTAAGTTCATGCTCTCCACCAATTTCAAGTCTTCAATTGTGTTTCCATTAGCAAGTTTAGGATCTGAGAACTTGATCTGCATTAGCTTTGTCTCTGTTAGCTTGTTGCTAAGTAAAATACACTCAGCTATTTTTGGATCTGTTAAACATGGATCAGCGAGGCTCGGGCTTGATAGCAGAGCTATTTGCCCCTGACCTAGTTTCTCATTTTCAAATCTAAAGTTTTTGAGTGCTCCGTTGGCTATGAGTAGCCCTTGAGTCTCCTTTAAGTGGTTTATTTCCAGCTGCTTTGGCTCCATGTGGGTGCAATCAGCAGATACTTGTTCTGTGTATTTGGAATCCAGCGCAGTTGTCATGCAATCTTTCTCCATGTTTGCCATTTTGTTTTCCCAAATCCTTTAAATGGAGAAGAACAGAGAAAAGAAAAATACACAGAAATTGCTGAAGAAAATTAAGTGGATGCATGTTTGTTATTGAAGTTCAAGTCTTTGCTCGTCGTGCCATGAACTCAAAACCACAACCTGTCAATTTTAATTTTTTGGTTTTTCTATGGATTGAGGAAATTACATATAATGTGTTTTTAATTTTATAATCATTGTTTGGTTCTGGGCTTTTCTTTCAGACAATACAAGCAATTTTGTGACCTTTTATGGATTAAATGCCTATTTAAAGACAGAATCAGGAAACTAATCAATTCTTAAACAATCTTCAGTCGCAGTTTTTGAATAAGAAGACATAATTCTCAACATTATTGACTTCACCAATTAGCATTTCACTGTCACTGCTGAGCTGCTGATTTACCTTTTACCCCCTTTTGGCTCCAGTGGCCTCATTAAAGCACCACAGACACACAGGTTGGAAACAAACCCTCCCAGGACGAGCAGAGCTCCTCTCCAGGAGTAACACTCGATGAGCAGCTGGACCACAGGAGCCAGGATGAAGGTGCCGATGCCACTACCTGAAGATATGAGGTGAAATTGGACTTGATGGTATGAAATGAGTTAAAAAAGTAGAGAAGATACATGAGTAAAGGAACTTTAAGAAAGACTAGATAAAAGCACAAAGTAAAATAGTGGGAAAAAAAGGGTTGAGGATGGGAGAGTAAGGCATGAAACACAAAAAAACAAAGCAGCCGGAATGAAAATATGTCACTACCAGACAAGGCGATGCCATAAGCCAGAGCTTTCCTCTCATTGAAGTACCTCCCAACCATGGCTATGGCTGGTGTGTAGCTGAGAGCAAAGCCAAGACCTGCAGAGGATGGAAAGAAGGTTTGGAGTTTGACAAAACCTGCCAAATCTGAACTGACTGACAGAATTTGACAAATTAAGCATTATTATATCACTTCCCTTACAGTGTTTTTGCATAAACGACTTACAATAAGTGTGTAATCGAAGGAACATGACAGTTCATCACAAGCTTTAATATCTTCTCTCTCAAACAAACAAGTAAGACTTAATCAGAGCCCAGGATATGTCACCATATATATGGATGTCACTATCTGATCTGTTTCTTTTGTCCATCCTCCAATTCTTTTCTCTAGGAATCAAGTAAATATTTTGATCACAGCATCTCAGAGTGCTGAGGTGGATAACAGGAGGTGAGGTGCTTGTGAACCTGTGATGATGCCCATGCAGACGTATAAATGTTCCAGACAGGAAGCGAAGGAGCCGAGGATCAGACCAGCAGAGGACAGCAGACCTCCCAGGATCACTGTGACTCTGCAGGAGAGACGATTTCCAAGGAAACCACCCAGAGGAGCTGGCAAACAAACAAACAAACAAACAAACAAACAAACAAACAAACAAACAAACAAACAAAGAAAACTTTTGTTTGGATTGATCTTATTTCACTGACTGTACGTTCATGCACAGCAGTTCATACACTCTAAATATAGGAGGATCAACTTTTACAAATTTACAATTTTGAACTTTATTAGAACAGATCTTTTACTGCATTTGATGTTTGTCTTTGTCTTTATGGTTTGATGTTTTTTTACACAGTCCTAAAATGTTGTCTTAATTATTTATTTTTTAAGAATTTTATAAACACATTTGAACTTGAATTATTCTTATATATATATATATTTAACATCCACTCTGTCTAATTTTTAAGAGGTTTCAGCATTGAAATCTGCATCAAAATAGAAACAGTCACGGACAAAACAGAAATACATGTCTGATATTTCAATTCACAAAAAATGTTCAAAAACTCTAAAAGTTTTAAGAAATAAATCTGGTTTAAGTGCAGCACTGATCTGCCTTTAGCTGCTCGTTTTGACGGTCTCACCACATAACATGGTGGTGCAGTCGATGAGGCTGTGAATCCAGGCGGTCGAAGCATAATCCTTCACAAAGTGCAGCTGGAACTCCACAAAGAACATGGAAACACATCTGGACACGGAGACAGAGAGACGTTAAATTTATTTAACAGTCTGCAAAATATGTTATATTGTTTTTTTTTAATTATTTTCCATTTGAATCACTGAGTTTTATCTATATTTGTTTCACAAAAGCTTTTATATTTGTTGTTTAAAAGTGGGAAGTTTGTTCACAGAGTTAAGTGACATAAATGAGCAGCTGAGGCGAAACTATACTGAGAAAAAAATCCAAGAAAACACAATTTCAAATGAGATGAGAAACTGGTGATTCATAGACTTCGCAAGACTCATTACAAACAACTTTAACACATATTTCTTATCCTCAGGAAGTTATTTATGTGGACAGAAGGTGAAAGTTCACATCAAGAATTTGATTAAAGCTTATCAGTCAATCTGTTTGCATGAAGAACAAATGTCTCATATCAGGGCACTCATTGTACAAATATATATAAGTTATATATTAATTTCTTTACTACCAGCGATCATTGTTTTTAGCCCCATTATGATGTAATAATTAATCTTTATATTACTTATAACATTAAACTTTACTTACATTACTGAATAAAAAAAAAGAAACAAAAAAATCTAAATTCTAAACCAGGCAACAAGTCAAATATTACTAAACACTTTCAGTAAAATAAAGAAGAAATTAAAGAGACAGAAAAGATGCAGCCTGTCTGATCTCAGTAGGTAAAGTGTTCAAGGTTTTAGTGTCAGCATCACATCAGAGTTGATAAACTGGAGTTGAGTGTGTTATCAGTTTATGGGTGTCAGTAATTTCCACCCATCTTATGCCTTTGCCCTCCATGACCCGTTTTTTATGGCTCTCATTTTCTATTATGTAACTTCAGAGAGCACTTGCTGGTTTCACTGCATCTGACCACACACACAACAGAACTAGAGTGAGAATCAGGCATCTACATTTTTTTTTATTTTATGCAAAAAATTTCAAAAATTTAAGTCTGATTTTAACCTCTGTCTCGTCATTTGTTTCAACGTACACATACAGAATAACATAAATTAACTCTGGCAGTGAAATCAAATGTCAGCTAACAGCTGAGTTGTGGAGGCAAAGTGCTGACTGTGCTAAGTTGTAAAATGGAAACATCTCAGCAGGAATTCAAAGTCTTAGTGGCAAAAAAATGAAATATTGCAGCTGAATCAGGTTAGTGGCTTAAACAATGAGAGCTGAGTGGAAATGGAGTCTCGCCAAGTAATAACAGAGAGGCTTTAATAACCGAAGCCTCAGTGAGAGCAGCTACATGTCTGAACTGTATGTTTCGTTTATGCCGCAGAGCCAGAGGGTGCAAATGTGTGTGTTCACAGTTCATGCAGGAACAGGTGTGTTCAGCCTTACATCAGTACATGCAGTCTGACTGTCTGATGTCATTCCAGGTGAGTGTATCATGTTTGCAGTGTTCTTACATTTAATGAAAGCTCAAACATTCGTCTGACAGGGAAATAATTAACTACTCTCACCTCACAGTGTCATTGCACCTCAGTTTTTTATGTGTTTGTACTGAGAATAAAGACATTTAAACCTTAATGAGAACGAGGATTTCACACCCCCACACACACACACACACACATAAGCACACACCTGGTCACCGCCCGGATGCAGATGGTGGCGAGGAAACAGCTAGCGACGATCATCCAACCCCAGCCACCTTCCGGTGGGTTTGTGACCCGTCTGCCTCCTCTGACCTTCTCCCCCTTGGTGTCTGCCATCACTGCAGCCAATCACGAAGCAGACTGACATCAGTATCTCCTCCCTCTGTTAAAAAAAAAGAGTCAAGAGATCAAAACTTCATTCCTCAATGTTCTCGTTGTGTCTCTTAATGTACAGCTGGTTTTCGCTGGCTGAGCTTGTTCTGTAAAATCCGAAGTCACTCGCTAAACAAACCTTCAGGAAACTTTCAGGACCTTTTCCCTCCTCTTTCTCCTCCTCCTCCAAATTTTAGTTAACAGAAAGGAAAAGTGAGTAGTTAGTATGAACACAGCCAAGTTAGCTAATTAACGAAGATAAATTTTCATTTTGGACGCATTTTTATATTCATTCTGCCTCATTGAGCTTCATTTTTGTGTACGCCACTTACACAAGATAACACAGGGTAATTTCTGGCAAGTGAAAGTGTGAGTGTTCATATCTGTGCTTCTGCTTTTCCTCATCATGTCTGAGACTGAAACAGAGGAGAGCAGAACTGGTCTGACTTCAGCCAACTAAATGAGACGAGGCGAGAAACACTGGCCAGTTTACATCAGGACACTGGAAACAAATTCAAGCTTGCTTTGGACATTTTTTAAACCTCATACAGCTCAGGAAACCTACACACCGGCATCGAACAAAAGCTGGCCAGCCACCTAATCATGAACCTCCTGATCGACACCTTCTGACCCCACCCACTTATTTCCATCTCAAAAGTGAACATTTCTCTTCTTGTTAAGCAGCGAATTCTTTGTTACTGTTCTTTTCTGCTAAAGACAACACGAACGACCTGTTTAATATAAAGAGTAACTCAACCTGCATGTACTGTATACAGTGTAAAAGGCCTCTATCGTGTGTTTATCCTGTGTTAACAAAAGCAGCCCCATCCAAAACGTTTAGCAGATTGGGGATTTAGAAACATTTTGAGGACAGGAAATGGTCACAGTGGTTGAGTTAAATCAAGTTTGAGTACACAGGTTAGCCAACTTCTAGACGTCCGAGCAGTGAAGTTTAAAGAAGACAAACCAGCTCGTACATGCAGGAATGTGGCCCTTCTTAAGGCTGCAGAAACAGCCTGCATGGGCAGGCGTCAGAAATGTACAGACATGTAAAAAATTAGCGATCTTGCATGTTCATCTCCCTTATTATGCTGATTATTATTTGCTCAAAAAAAGAAACAATCAATCTCCATATTGTCACTTCATATATATGTTTTAATGTCAGACAGAATCACAGCTTAAGAGGGCTTTCACCATGTATGTTGCCATGATTTAACAGTCATATAAGAGCTTTTATTATGCCTCACCTCTCCCCTGTTTTAATGGCAAAGGGTTTTAACTGCATGCTTGAGTCCCTTGTATATATACGATGTAAATCTTTAACTAGCTGGTGCAGCAAAATTAGAATTTGGTTTCACTATGATCTTAGGTTGAAATAAAAGCTGCATTTCTGCTGCAGTTTCTTCATTTTCATCATCTTTAAGCCTGAAGATGCAGCACAGCAGCCATGTAATGATGTGATTAATGAGGCTGTCACATGGCTGCTGTGATACATTTTTACTATAAAGTCTGTCAAATAGTTTTAATTGAAAATAATGGGACCTTAAGCAAAGAAAAAAAATGGTTGGCTTAAAATATGGTTGTTTAAAAGGCCTGTAGACCTTAATAGCCTTCCACTTAATTTAGAAAAAAGCCAGGAAAAGCTTTTTCAGTGTCTCTTAGTGGAAACCAATTTAAGGGAAATAGCTTTTGTTTCCATTTGAAAAGCTCAGGCCTTCACACCAGCTGTGATGTCTTTGCATTTCAAGTTCTTGATCTGGTTTGAGTCATTACAGCCCAATTAAACAAGACACAAAGGTGTGTGTGTGTGCGTCTGTGGCTAGAGCGTTGGGAAGGGCACATAAGGAGACAATGACAACTTTAAAACATGGAAACAGAGAAAATATGAGGAACAAGCAAACAATATCTGTGCTGTTGCAACTCCATCGTCTGTCCAAAGGTTTCTGCCCGTTCCATTTGCTTTGTCATCTGTTATCTGCTCAGACTAACAGGTTGTAAACTTTGTGTGTGTGTCTGTGTGTGTGTGTGTTTTGATTGTCACTTGCTTGCGTCACCAACAGAGAATTTCCCCTCTACTGCAAACTAGCACTGAACCATGAAAACAGCAGCAGAGTTTACTGAGATTCACAGTAAACTGTGAGCTGCAAACTTTAAACTCCACTTAAAAATGACACGAAATTATTAAAAAATGTCAGTACATTTGCTTTCATTCAAAATTACTTCAATAAATGTAAATTTTGTCCCAGAAATTGCCAGAGAAAACCTTTTGCATTGGACATTCTTCTGAATTCAGATCATCAAAATTTGTACTGTACATGTTAACCGTATTTAAGATGTTAAAAATTATTTTGTCTCAAAAATACAAAGCATTTACAATATTTGTGTACATTTTCTTTGCATGTTTAGACCATTTATTTTGTAAATTTAAAACATACTTCTAGGACCCTTTGTTTTGTTCTTGTTTGTTCTGTTTAATAAGACAGAAAAAAGTACAAAAGTATAAATATTTTGTCAAGTTTTACATTATTTACTTGGTAAACAGAGAAGGTTAAGGCTGCAGCCAGAAAAGCAAAAATGTGGAGATAAGATACGAAGGCAGAGGGGAAGAGAGACTGAGACTGGAGAGAGAGAGAGAATGAAAAAATGCACCATAAGTGCAAGCAAAACTAGATTTCACAAAAAGAGGTGAACAGATTGTGTTGTTTTGACTTACACCAGCTTCCAGACGGTCTCGGCTCCTCCGTGTCACTGCTTCATGACTC
The DNA here is from genome assembly GCA_029814665.1 of Acanthurus lineatus. Taxonomy (NCBI): domain Eukaryota; kingdom Metazoa; phylum Chordata; class Actinopteri; order Acanthuriformes; family Acanthuridae; genus Acanthurus; species Acanthurus lineatus. The sequence continues at coordinate 19,598,070 of JAPZDV010000003.1, forward strand.
AACGCAACACAAACAGGCCACTAAAAAACGGTAACAAAGGAAGTTTCCCTGCTGCTGCCTCTCCTGCAAACACCCTGAAGGTGCTCTGCAACACAACTGAGACCGCCAGCTTAAGATAATTGGGGAGGGAGGAGGAGGAGAAGGAGGAGGAGGAGGAGGAGAAGGAGGAGGTGGAGAAATCCCTAAATATTCATACAGTAAACCGAGTGTGTATTTTTAGTAACTGGACACCTTTATATTACTTTTTTTCCTTTTACTGCTACATTTTATAGCAATTAAGCAATGTTAAGGTATACACACAGCACAGGCTGCAAAAGAAGAGCTCTATAAAGACTGCTAGACTTTTTAAAAAGTTTTGTTTCCTGTTGTGAAAATAGTGATACTCGTCTCCTGTAATACACCAATAAGATCGTGGTGTTTCTATATAATAAGTTTTCTTTAAAATTCAACTTTTTAAATGCTTTTTATATCCCATGTAGCAGTATAAAACCCCAAAACTGACAAAAAGTTTATCAGACATGTCAAACGTTGACTGAAGAGGCTCCTCTAAATTACTAACAGCTACTTATGAAGAAATGAAAAATTAAAGGTAAAAACTTAATACTTTCCTTTAACCTTTAGATTGTTGGTAAAACTAAGGAAATCCATTATTTATTTTGTTTTTTAGGCCTGCTGTTTGCTCATAAACAAGTATGCACATTAATCAGGTACTCAAGTGAGCGCCTGGAGGTGGTGTTGGTTACTCAACCCATACAATCGAGGTCTGAATAAAATGTATTTGTGTCTCCCTCACTGCTCCCCATTTCAGCTTCTGTCATGATAAAAGATGAAGACGCACCTCTCAGTTCCTGGCTGAGCCTCCTGTGATCTGTCTTCATCCACAGGTCCACAGCTGGCTGACAGATGTTGGTTTTAAATGTGTTCAGATGTGAGAATCGCAATTTAACCACACTGTTGACGTCCGAGAAACAATCTGGATAGCTCTTATTTACCGAGTTATACACAGAGGACGCTGCAAAGCGTTTTCCTGCTTACTCTCATTCAGTCCTGATGAAGTAAAATCCTCAACATAAGATGAAATAGGACATAACTGCCAAGACTCATGAAGTTTTAGGAGAAACACAGTTCACAGAGATTTTGTTGTTTCTTCATCGAACCAGGGGTGTTGCTAAGCCTGCAGCTTTGAAGGGGCAAATATTTTATCCATTTTCTTTTGATAAGTTATCCCACATATACTTTTCTTTATGTATTCAATATACTTAGTACAAATCACAAAATGAAATACTGAAATACTGCACAATTAGCCTGTTTATTTAGCAATGAACACCTGACAGAGCAAGGTAACATTGACACTTTCTAAATAGCTGCATTTGGTACAAATCCATCACAAATCCTGAATGGTGCTTTTCAAATATTAAAGCAAAACAGCAGAACTAAAATATTTGCACCAGCACTCTGGATTAGTGCACTTTTAGGTAAACAATTTAAACCTTTAGGCATTAAAACATTTAAATGTGTTCACAGTGCTAGATAAAGAATATAATCGCAACTTTTTCTAGCATTAATCTGTAATAAACATGAATGAAACAGTAAAAAGTCCACAAATCCTAGCCATGTATGACAACATCCAACACAGCCTTTAGAGAACTAATCAATTCTGCAAAAGGCTGTTGAAAGTGTGTCCTAAAGTTGCAATTTTTTCATGATCATCTCATGAGATACGAGGCCCACTGTTTCTCCCTGAACTGTCCACTGTCCTAAGAGCAATGTCAACCTGTAAATGAACAGACACAATTTGTGATGTTAATACAATAAAACATTAAGCCACATGTTTAAAATAAATTACACAGTGAAGAAGGATAAAAACCAACAGCAATGAGATTTCCACATACCTGAATGAGACTAAAGTTGCAGCCTTAAAGGACTCACTCCTCCAGCTGAGCTCTCAGCATGTAGATCCACTGGCTCCTGGGCCTGACATGATAATACACAACTCACTGTTGTACCGTTCTGCATGCTGTTGATTTAAAAAACAAAACACAAAAAACCCCACATTTATAAGATTTAGATTTTAACTAAAAAATGACAGATGAACTCATACTTGTCTAAGTAAGAAAAATGACATAACTGAATTGACTGGATTCACATGAGAGCCTTTAGCCTTTTTATTCTAAATCCAGTGCTTAGTGCACATGGATCATTCTTTTGGATGTGTAATCTGAGATCTTTTATCCTACTTCACCTTGTCTATGTTATTGATTTCTTGATTTAACAGGCGTGGCTACGGAAATTGAACTCAGCTTTCTAAAGGTTAATCACAGGTAAGTCATGATTTAACAATTTTTTCTACAGAGGCAACAACAACAACAACTCGCACAATATGAAAAAAACGGGCGCTTTTTTGTTTCTGTCTTCTAACGATTTTATTTTTTGTTTTTAGAAACAGAAAATGAAAATCAACTGGTTTAAGTTTTGTTTGTCCCTTCTTGAACCTGATAAAGAAAAATACCTTGAATTTCAATTTTAATTTTTGAATTTTAACATGAAAATCAAATAACCACTCATTTTGTTTTTTAATATCCTTTTTTGAACGGAAAATCCAATGATCAAAACATACATAGACCGGAGTAATTACCGTTTGAAGACTGAAGTCTAAAGTGATATCTACAAAAAACACAGAGTTACGGAGAGATATATTTTGGAGCAGTTTGCATCAGAAGTAATGTCTCGGGCTCAGGAATGAGTTTGGACCTGAGATACTTCACACTGCATGTTCGTACAGCCATTGTTAGCCTCAGGCTTTAGGCTGGTTTTTTTTTGTGACATCTCTCTAAGTGAATTACATTATGAAGTCTCTCTGGTGGCAGCAAATGTGATGTTATGCAATGTAACAGAGGGAGGTTAAAGTTCACTGCATTGTACATTAATGCATGTGTGTCTGATAGGAAGAGATTGTGCTAAATGAGAGCAAGAGTGTGTAGAACATTCAAAACACTGACAGATCTTATTTTCTAACCTTACTCTTTGACAATGCATTTTCTCTCTGTGTGGTCCTGGAGGTCTGGTCCAGTTCCTCAGGTGTTCCTCGCTTTGTAGATGCTGTACGGTTCCCCCAAGGTTCTTTTTCTCAGCAATTAACCAGGACCCGTTGAACTTAAACTCTATTTAAATGCTTTTATACCAGCGTTAAATACATTCCTCATGCATTTTTTAAATCAAGTTTATCACATAATGATCAAACTGAATGAACCTGCTTCTTGCAGACGAACCTTTGCGAGCAGTTTATTTTTAAGCATCTTGTCTAGATGAAGACAACCACTCCTCTACAGGTCAAAGAGTTCTTTCTGACGGAGGCACTGCAGGGTAAAAGGGACACAACCCTGGGCTGCAAGGCTTCTTTGAATATTAATATGACAAATCATGTGGGCCACGGCTCCCTCTACAGGCTACAATGCCTCATTACCTGCAAGTTCAAGTCTGAGAAGCCTTGACCTCCTAAAAGTTTGCACAAAGAAATGCAAGTTGTTGTTCCTTTATGCTGCACAATAAATATTTCTCACATTTGAGTGTGAGGGTTGAGCTGTTCAACATTTCGGTGGAGGTGTGACTTCCACCCCAACTGTGTGGGGTCTGCTTGTTAAATAAATGCTTGTTAAATAAAGGAGTCAAGGATCTGAATAGTTTGACCACCACAGCTGGGCTCAGCTCTCCTCTCCAATATGATGGCCTGCATTTTAACTTTTTAAATGACAGCACGTGATGGACTGGTTTTAGTAAACCTTACACATTTCTGTTGTCTTTGTGTGGTGTTATTCTCTTGAAATTAATGATAAGCTAAATCTAAAAACTTGTATAATTGGTATTGCCACAAGTTGAGTCTGTGTCTTCAGCACAGTTAAACTTTTTTAAGGAAAAGGACCGTCATTTTCTATCCTTTAGTCCTTTTTCTGTCTTTGTCGCTGTTTTTTTCTTGTTGTCCTTTTAATTTTACATACAGGTGAGTGAAAAAACATTCACAAACAAATTTATCATCCAGTTTTAGTTTAATTCCTTTTTAGAAAAAAAAAAATCTCTTCACTTCAGTACATACGCATTGCACAAGGCAGGGAGCCATTTTTATAATTGTCTTTTTTTTTTTTTTTTTTTCTTTTCAACCCTTTAGTTTTCAAACCAGACTTTAAAGCAGCAACAGAACTGACACCAACAACCAGCACTGGTCTTTCCAAAACGTTTACACCCAAATCCAGATCACAGAGGAGCCAATGTGAACAACCAGCACTGAAATCCAGCAGACAGAAAACAGACAACCAGGCATGATGGGAGATAAACACTTATAGGTGCAGAGGAAACGGTCTTACTGAACATTTTAACTTCAGTTCTCGCCACTCAGAGGAATTGGTTACTTTTTTAGTGTGGTAATTCATACAAAGTGAATCTGGATGCAATCGAGAACATGATGTTAAATTGGACAATGAATGTAAAAAATGAAAAACAAATAAAAATCCAATCAGTGGATTTAGTTTATGTCGGCCAACAATGAATCTCAGATTTTGGACAATTACAGAAAAACTAAAATGTTTCTCGTCTTAGTGAGGAAAATCTTCACCACAAGTAATTTAAAACAGTCTTATTAAAGTATCTGTAAATACTTTTCATCACAGCTCTGACAAGTGTTGAGAAAGGTGATGAAGCTGCAGAGGAAAGTGGTTTGTCTCGATGTGTTTTCTGTCTGCGTCGGGATTGTAAATGAAGTGCCGAGTCGTTTTGGGGAAAACTGACCCTGAACAGTTGAAACAACTTTATTAACAGACAGTTTGCTGGTGTAGAATATATCTTATTAATATTATTTACAAAATCTCTGTACAATCAAATACACAAGGGTGAAAATGTCTGTCCTGCCAGTTAAGCATTCAAGAAAACAGTTTAAAGGCTGCATACGTTCACGCAACAGGATGTCTGACCAGATTAAAAACCACTGAGGAAATCCCACGAGGTTTAGTCAAAGTAGGATAAAAGATCTTAGAGAGCAAAAGGTGAGCAGGAAAATGATCTCACTTTGAGTAGAACCCCAAATTTAACGTTTCATATCTTTTCTAAACAAACACATCTACATATAAAAATGAACATCAGCCTATTTGAAGAACTTTTCAACCAGATGAAAGTTAAGATGCAAAGACAGAACCATTCAAACGAAACTGTAGAGTGTTTAAGCTTCATACTGTTTGTGTAAAGGACCTTACAGAGCCACATTGCATGCTTGACATGCACATCGCGGTGCAAAATTTGGCCTGAAACATCCTGTTGCGAGCATCCACCTTAAATAGTGTTAACAACGAAATCAGCAGGACAAACTTCAGGAGGAGAAACTCTCTCCGTCAAGATTCAAACAGGATTTCTTAGTGGGGAAAACTAAAAGGGTTGCATATTTTTTTTTCCATAGAAACATTTACAAACATGTCAAATCAACTCTGGTAGATTTAGAGAAGAGGTGAGTGTGTTGAAAGAGGACAAAGGGATCCATGGGTGAGTTACTGCATAGCCTGTTAGTCAGATTTCACTATGGGTGACGTAACATTTGCCATTCGGTGGGAGATTCAAGCCAAAGCGCCTTACAGTGTCAAGAAATACCAACTGATCTGAGCACAGACCACAAAAAGACAAAAAAATACAAAAAAAGTGTTCGGCAAACCCTAAAATTACACCTCGGACTGTTATTGAGCAGACAAACCTTTTGTTATTGATTCATTAGCAGAAAATAAATGCACTGCTTAAAGCTAAACTTTGTTAAGTAACTGTAATTCTTGCTTCATTCTGTATCTGTTGTTACAGAAAATGTGTAAAGCCCCTTAAAAAGGACGTGACATTGATGTAAACTCCAGTTTAGTTTATGTGATACTGCTTTGAATGACAGGGTCCATAAACCCAGAACACAGTTCATGTAAAGACTTTCAATACCATTAAGAGTTTATGATATTGTATTAATGATCGTCCTATAACAGTTTTTAACTCTGGTTTGAAACTGTTTCAAATTTGTTTAGTGTCACTGAAAAAATACAGCTACGCTTTAAAAAGAGCAACTTTAAAACACCTCATCTGTATCATGCAAAAGCTTCGGCTTAAAATTGTTCCCTGCATGTCTTCATTTTGTTTACTTCCAATAAAAACGAGCCCTAACAGCAAGATGCAGCCACGGATTAGTAAATGTTCCTTCTGCTTTAGTGTTGGCCTGCTTTGAAACAGAAGGAAGTTTAAGTGTCATATAAGGTGAAAAGAAACTTGTTCTGCAGGTCATTGCTGACGTGTGTTTTTAAAAAGGTGAACATCGTAGTCAGACACTTTCAGAAGCGCTGCAAATCACAACCGGTTTGAAAAATCTTCTACAGCTTGACGGAGCATTAAAGCAGTGATTTACATTTGTAGCAACAATCACACTGGTTCTTTTGTGCCAAACATAGACAACCAAGCATTGAAAAAAAAATTCAGTACATTAGTGTTTTGGGAAAGACTGACATTATTACCTACGACTGGCCAAAGGAAAAGAAAGAGTAGGATAACAATGATTAAAGGACATTCCTAAAAATGTTCCCAAACCTACTGAAAAACAAAAAAAACAACATCAACAAAGTTTTTCCAACTTCCAGTTCTTCTTGTTAATAATCTGTAATAACCAAAACAATGTTGTGGATTTCCAAATTATCAATTCTATCACAGCGTCCATTGCAGAGAGAGTTAATGTTGTTCTCAGAGCACCTATGATGATCAGGTGAGTCCTGAACACCAAACAGCTTCTTAACTGCACTGAATCTGAGCAAGACAAAACAAAAACAAACAAACAAACAAACAAAAAACAATAAAAAACAAACAAACAATGCATGACTGAAGTATGCAATTTAGATATATCTGCATGCATATCACAACAATAACATAGAGGTGAAGTTCTGCAGGCAAGAAACTGAAGATGAAGGGCACAAACATGGTGCAACCAGGCTAACACACAGTGAAGGCAACTGATCAGGGTTTTACAGATTAAAAGGAGGGGTGGCACAAGATCACCAACATCAGCTTAAAATTTAAAGCTGAGCGGCACCTGACAGGTCGAGGCCACTGTTTCCATCCAAACAGGAGTCGGAAAAAGGCAAATAAATAATAAGAAAAAAAAAACAGAACAATTATATCTGAAGAGAACATTTGTAGCGTTGTCACAACAAGCAGGATCGAACACAATGATCATTCACAGGAACTGGTGGCTCCAAAACACTACTACCCAAAGAGTATTTCACCACAGATTTACTTGTTAACTTGTGTAAGTGCTAATTTATGAATTATTGGAGCTAATAGATGTTAACAAAGTCTGTTACACTCAATATGTCCAAAGTAGAAAAATACTCATTTTAAAATTTTAGTGAGCGTGAACAACAGAGGATCAGCTCTGTAAAAATGGGATTATTCTGTTACCTGACATTTCAATATCACAGCAAAACTCTTTAAGTATTAGTGTAGTGTGAGTCTCTGGATAAAAACATCTGAGAAATAACCACTAAACCCTTCTAACCCTTCCACAATCCAACTTCCCTATGTTTCTTTGTACAAATTAACTTAAAAAAAAAGAACTGCATAGCAGCAAACATGTTATTACATGTTGGGGTCAAAGTGTAGTTTATGAGTACTGTAGACAGTGAAGAGGAAATAACTGCACCAACTTGATTTAGTTAAAAGACATGTTTACAATACTCTATAACATTCAGCTAGCTAATAAGGATTTTACCTTGTTAATATACTGTAGGTGAAGATTAAAAAAACTGTAAGGTCCTGTTGAGAAAATCCCCAGTCCTGAACAAGCAGGTATGTATCCGGCTCAGAAACACGGTTGGTAGTGACGGTTTGGAGGTATGTAACAATAAATAGTCTGGATTACAAAAACTGAGAGATGGAGGTGAATTACACAGAGTGATCCCGAAGAGGGAAAGAGCACAGTTTCTCAGATGAAGAGTAAAGGCATGAAGACCGTGGTACCAAACTCATAAAGCAGCAGGCGGTTGAGACTGCCTCGTCCTGCTTCATTATGCAGCTGCTTTGATGTTAAAAACTAATGAAACGTCTGTGCCAAGGTCCAAGCTGGGAGAGGAAGAAACATGAGCATGACATTACAGGAAACTATGCACTTGTTTTCCATGTTTCTCCAAAGCAGCTATGGTCTAATCACTAATGATGAAAGACTTCACAGCAGTCACTGACATGCATAATAAATTACAAGCAAACCTTGCCTAGCGGATGATGTGAATGCATGTAATTTACAATTAAAACTACCCCGAATTATTTTAGTTCAGGTGAGAGTCCTTTGAAAAGTGGAAGAAAGACAGAACATGACCAAAGGCAATTCAGCAAAGTAAACGGTTTCTCATCCTATAAGACAGACAGAGGCATGCAAACAACACTTGAGAGATAAATGAGGCCATTTGTGCATATGCCACGGCTTGGTTTAACACAAGTGTGGTTAATTCTAATCAGCTTAGACAATTTTCCCTTCAAACTCAAGCTCAGACAGTCTGGTCCTGGGCTATATTTAGGTTTCATAATGATGTATGTGAAAAGGTCTAAGAAGAACAAAAAGTGATTGTAACGGGGCTGTTGGACAACTACTATAATGAATACTTTCCGAAAGTGTCAGATGACTGTTTTTTGAAGCACTTTGAGAACAAATCATCAATTTTGCACCACAGAAAAAAAACAGCCTAACCTGCAAAACTGACTCTGCTGCAAATGCATTAGTGTATTTAACATGAGGGACAACACTTAGTTAAAAGCAGTATGGTCCATCTCTTTTTATGCCAAGATTCACATTGAGCAAATTGAATATCAGCCTGAGCGCCTCATTAAATTACACTGCAACATCAAAACAAGGCAACAGGGTGGCAGAGGACGACAACGGCACAAGGGGAAGGGAAAGAGAAAAACAAAAGGTGATTTCTATTCTATAGTATTTCAAAAACCACAAAAATAGATAACAGAGCTGGACTGAACTGTAGTTGCACTAATGCTAGCATGTAGAAAGCAATGTAGACACAGCTGAAGCGCCATCTGTTGGAAGACAATGACTTGGTCCCATCATCTAACACTAAACTCACTAAACGCTGCATGCTTGGCAATGTGGTGTTGTTAATGTTGTTTACATGTAGGCAGATTGAGGAAAAACAAACGACAAACAAAAAGCGAAGGCCTTGTGCAGCGGAGCGACAGAAAGAGTTGAAGACTGTTTTGCTGCTTCTCCTCTGAGCTGAAGGAGGCAGGTGTTGTACAAATTTCAACAAGATTTGGCTTCAGTGCACTACTCAGAAGACTGGAGCATGATGGGCAACTTTTTGTGCAACAAACAGGCAAAAAAACGCCTTCCAAACCTTAGCTACTGCCACAACCGCTGTCCAGATGCAGTTTACAGCCGGGTGATCACTGGCTGTAATAACCCTGCACTCTGACACTGAAGGCATTGGAGCCAAATGACATTTCTGTGGTTGCACGAAAAGGATTTTTTCTTGAGTCCCTGGTGGTTAAAACTACTCATCCAAGAGTAACTTAATTTCTGTGCAGACATCCTATCTTACAAAACTGTTGCACAAACAGTCGCCCGGGGCACGACAAGCTCCAAGGTGTAATGCTACAGTAGCTATTCACATGAACACACACAGTAACAAAAAAAAACAAAAAAAACACTAAAATATTCTGTGTCTCTGTGTTTCCCAACACAGGACTTATTACAGGAATCGACAGAGGTGATTACAGGAAACCATAAATTAAAGATTACAATATTAAAACCTCTATGATAGGGGAACTCTGGGAAATTTAGGAGATGAATGTTAGAGGTTATCATTATTTACAAGAGTTAAATTATTAAAATGGCTTTTCTCAGTTTCTGTGTCTCTCTCGTAGTGTTCCTTTAGCGGCCTCCGTGAACGAGACCTTTCAGCAGCGTCAAAAGTTGATGACGTCACAGCATCGAGAGTTGATGACATCACAGCGTTCAGGGGAGGATGACATCCTGTTGTCCAGGGGTTGATGACGTCACAACATAATCTCCTTCATGGATCCTCTGTTGTCTTGAGCAGCTCCATCAGCGCCCCGACTGCTCCGAAATAACCCTGGTGCAAACACACACACAAACACACATCACACATTATGGATGCTGTGTGTGGCAAACAATAAGCTGAAGCTTTACAAAAAGGAGTTTTGAGTTTCTTGGTTTGACTGAAGGTCCCCAGCTTCACTTATTTTCTAGTTTATGAGTCGAATGCTCACCTCATGTTCCAGGAAGAGAGCTCTTAGTTGACCTTTAGACCAGAAGTCCATGGCATAGGCTAGCAGTTTTGTGGACACTGTGTTGATGCGAAGGAAGTTCCCGACAAACACCACACGCTCAATTTTCTGATAAGGAGAGAGTTAAAAAAAAAGTGGTGAAATTAAGCTTCATTATGTGTGTGATGACTATATCAAATACATCAATGAAATAAATCTCCAGTTAAAAATATGAAAGGCTGTGCATGTTAGACCGCATTTACTTCTTTTCTCATTATCTTAAAACTCACTTAGACTGACTCTAAAAAAAAATCACACAATACCCCAAAAAATCATAAAAGGATGAACGAAAAAGAAGGGCAAATATGAATGTAAAAGACCAAATGTTGAATCACTCATTCAGACTACACTGACTGCACTAAAAGACAGCACTCACTTTGCTTTCTGTAACATAAACAATGCAAATGCATCTTTCTAAGTTTTTTAGAAATTATCCATCTCTCAAGCAAATTAATTAAAAAAAAAGTCATACATCCACCAGTTCAAGTTTGACCTCACAGAGAAATTCATAATTTATGTTAAGCTGATCAGTAGCTGTAACTAGAAATAACAATATTTCCTACCAACCACATGGGGGTGCTGGAGAGCTGGTAAACTAGTTACCAGACAATCTCTTGCTACATTGCATTTTTAACATTCCATTTATTTAGCTGACACATTAATCCAAAACAAATAACATTAAGTGCATGAGCAGACATCACCTAGAAAATGCCAGAAACACGGAAGTGCATCGACTTCATCAGATAAGCTGAACTGCTGCATTTTTTTTCCTCTAAAATAAAAATAAACCTAATTGTCTGCACTACTGGTGGAGCAGCACAAACATATCAGCCGAATAACCACATACTGATTACAAAAATGCTTCTTGTGAGTCATGGAAATAAAATATTTGCTTAGAAAAATTTTGAGGTGTGCAGACAGAGAATCAGTCAGACACTGTAAAATGAGAAAGACCGTGACAGTTGGGGATTTACATTCACAAATGAATGCTTATATTTCATCTCAGGTTTGACAGCTGCAGTGGGTAAAAACAATAATTGACAGAGTAGTTTCAGCCTGTTTGACAAAAGGCTGTGTTAATCTTTTGTTTGGCAAATGTCCTGCAAAGTTACAAGAAAAAGTCATGGCTGTTTATTAATTTATGAATATTGTGAATAGATAAACCACCGTGTTCAGAGTTACAAAGAGGTTTTCTGCAGTCAGGGAGACGATTGTTTGAGACAGAGGTTATCTTCAGGCTGTAAACTGAATTGTGCAATTTGATAGTCCTGCCTGTGCACTTAGAACAAGATGAGCGTGCGTTTATGTGTTTACACGCGTGAGCATGTGCATAGAGCTTGGCTTGAACAGTGCTTTGATATGACTTTATAATGGACAAATGCAGGGCTTAATGATATCAAATAATCAGGCAATGTATTCCTGATATGATGGAGGTTCCTTCCTGTCCACAGCCAGAGGAAACAATGGGTAGAAATACATTTTTTATCATTTATTTATTTGTTTAACTGCCTGGTGACGTAGAAAACTAATTATTTGTTTGAAGACTAAATATATGTTCCCTTTTTATCTGTCAAGTGGTCTTTAAATCAAAACCCTAAAAGGGAAGCACTTTCTAGCATCAAAATTAAAGTTAAGTAATATGCCTGCAACCCAAACAGGCCTGTGTGGTTTATTCTAACGTGTGTTCATGCCTTTGCTGCAGCTCTGCGTGCAGTGATAGCCCTGTACAATGCTGCTTGATCGCCATTCCACAAGGCAACACTGTAAAGAAGCTCACAGCACACAGAAAGGCTCCGGGCTGATCCGTCACTCCGGAAAATAACAAGTTTGAGTTTGGCTGCAGTCACTGAGAAACTTTCAAATCCAGCTTTAGCTCCATTTTTGTTTTATTTAACTATTAACTCATTCATTTCAGTCATTAAACTGTTCAATTAAACTATTATTTGTTTGTCTGCTTTGTCTCTCTGCTCTTACTGATCTTTACTGTGGCACTGTTAGCAACCACTCTCAAATTTGCCTGGAAGTTCTGAGCTGATTTGAAACTCATCTCCATTCACTGTTGAGTTTTGACAAATCAACAAAAATAAGCTGTGTGAAAATATTTGGATTTAAGACGAGCTGGGGTAAAATTAATGTATTCAAAACAGAACAACTTAACCTTTGGCTTCTAACAACCACTCAGTAGATTTAGCAATATAGTTCTTACATAATCACTTTGCCTCTGCTGACTTCCTTTGATCAAGGTAAATATCCGTCTGTAATAACTCAGATTATCTACCAACAACAAAATAATAAACCAAGCCTGAGTATAAATAAAGCAAGGAGCGACTGTTTGATTGCTTGTTGTTATTGTTTTTTTTTTTAAATTTACAGGCACATCATTTTAACAAACTTCAGTTTTGTTGTAAGTCATGCTGTCTGGTGAGAGAAGCCCTGAACTCAGGTCAGTGTGTACAAGTGTGTGTAAGTATTTCAACACCAACATGTGCTTATGGAACGATAATGGCTTATGTGCTTGTGTAGAAGTGTTATATAAACCACCCATTCCTGTCGAGGGTTGAATGATAGTGAACAAGATCAGCGTGTGTGTATGTGTGTGTGTGCATGTGTGTGAACGTACCTCGTTGACAGCACACATCCGTGCTATGGATCCTATGTTATTCGTGATGGTGACCAGTGTGGCTCTGGCCAGGTCTTCCTTACTGATACTGTCTCGCTTCTCTTTGCTCATCATGTGACCAAAACTGAGAAAAAGACCAGACCATATGAAACACAAAATGTAAATAAAATCTGCCATTTTACATTCAAACATAAACACACAGACACATTCTTTACATGAGGATAATAGTTTGGCGAGCTCTTGAATAAGAAGAGAAAATCAAACAGGCACAAAAACATGAGCTTCTGTAAATCTCAACATCAGAGCAAACAAACTGTAAACAAACTGTGCATGTGTGTACGAGTGTGTTTTTCAATAAACGACAGATTGGAACGCACAGGAGGAAACAGCGATTATACTCTGTGACATAATCGGTTATTCACTTTGCTTTATGAACCAACCTTTGAACACAAGGCTGTTGATTTACTGTATGAATGCTAAAGCCAGATTAGCAAGTCAATCATGTTCACATTTATCCAGACGAACCAATCTGGATGGAAACACTGCTGGTTCCAAAACAACTGCTCTAATGAGCCACGTGTGATTAACTTATCAGTGTTCATTCTTCATTATCACATACAACAGGACCAGGATTTCTCCTGTTAAAACATGTTCTCTTATTAATAGACTATGATGCAGTTAGAGTTCAGAGGATTGAATGTGAAGTGACTTGGGAACAAAAACATGGACCGTTTGGCTACAAAACCCTTGTCACAGTCACCTGGATGCCACGGAAGAGCCCTGTAGGCCAAAGCGCTCATAGTCTCCTCCGTAGATATCCTTCACCAGTTTGTCCACATTGGTAGAGTCGCCCTTGCTGGCCATTTCCAACGCCTCCTCGAACGTCTCGCAGCCCGTCAACAGACAGCAAAGACCCAGGAATGTACCACCTCCCAGACTGAAAGAGGAGAAAGAGAGTGTGAGGGAGAAAATAATGAGGCAAAAAGTGTGAGAGGGGACATGGAGACTGTTAAATGAAATGAATTACAAAGAAGAGAGGAAGGAAATTATGACAAGGAAGGAAATAAATAGAAAAAGATCCACTTCTGCCTTCCCGCCCACAAGTCTCTTCCTAGTATTTTAGTCCATTGCATCACAATTCAGGAGTCATGAGAGGTCTGTTTGGGTAATGCAGATGGTTGAATTGATTATATTCAGCACACGGATGTAAGACAGTTGTTTTGAAGGAATGAAAAAAAACCTGGGTTCGTCCAGTACCTGTATAACATAAGGTTAACGTGCCCTTTAGATAAGAGAGGTAGGAGCTATATGATTATGTGACAGAACATATAGCACAAGATAAAAAAGAAAGATAAACATGATGAAAGACACAATCAAAGTGAGTCTAAAAAATATATTAAAAAAAAAACACACTCCAAATCACACACACTTATCACCTGACACATCCACCCCCTTAACTTGACCTCACAGTTTACACCCCTAAGTTTTGTTTGCTCATGTTTTCCTCCTTCTGAAACCGTGTGTTATATAGAAATGGAAGCCCTTAACATGAACCTACACACACACACACACACACGAATACACAGACCCATTTGGCTTGAATAGATAAATCAGTAAGCTCATTAAAGATAGTTTAGAGTTCAACTCATCAGTATTTAAATCACATCGTAAATAAAACAGTGACTTCTTTTATTTTCAGCAGTTCACAATCTTATCACAATCTAGTCCTACTGTTACGCAAGCACTAAGGTGCACCAGGTGATCGCAGATTAAGAATGAGTGGAATTTAGACAAGTGACTATCAGGCGGGAGGTGATTGAAGGTGTAAAAAGTATTCAGCCACCTTCACCTTTTGCACACATTTACTGATGCAACAACAGCTTCAAGTTCAAAGCTGAGGGACTGGGTGGCAAACTAATGGAGTCTGTTTATTTATGTATTTAATCCTTTTTGTAACTCAGCTGAATATCAGCATTCAGATTATACAAGTAACAGAATAGTAACCTCTGAAATCCCCAGTGTTGTTATTCGTGTTCGGTGAGGTAATGAGCTTGTAAAACAGGGTCAGCCTTGATATTCATATTTAGTTTTTGTTCTGCATGTGCACACAAACTGTTTTTAGAGATAGTTAAAAATCAAAAGTGCTGTCAGACCAGACTTAACTTTTGCCTTTGCTCTCATACTGATTAATTTGTTTCTAAAAAGCACAAGTGATTTAACATGCACTTTTTCAGTATCATGTGGTAATTAGCACTTGAGTGATTAAGGACAAGTTTGTTCGGTTTAGAGAGTTTGCAAAATCAACTTGAAAAACTTGTACAAACGAGTGTCACAGAAAGAATTGAGGGAGTTTCAGGATAAGCTGAAATAATTGCTTTTCCATCCTCCTCACCTGGTCCCAGTTACCCGTTTGTAGTTGTCCTCAGAGTACACAGCCAGAATGGAGACCCCGGAGCCAATGTTGACCAGCAGCATGGGGAAGGGGTTGTCCAAGGTGCACGGCTTCTTCACGCAGCTCTGGGTGTCTGATGGGTTCTGGAAGTAGTAGCACTCTGGGTGTCCATTAAAGCCCACCCGGTCGACGTACAGAAGGCCGCGGATCAGGCAGTCGAGCTCATCAAGCTTCAGCAGCTCCAGGTCGGCCATCTGCAGCACAAATGAAAAAAGCATTAAAACAAAGAGAGAATGTGATTTAAGCTAAACCATCAAAGGGGCTTTACATGTTTAAGATAATTAGGACAAAGATTATCACATTCTTTGGAAGAATTGATTTATCAGTTTTATAAGGCTGAAATTGTTTTCAGTGCACCACAAGACTCAAGTGTGCAAAAGGTCTTGGTTCAGCTCATTTCATGCTGCAGTGTCCAGGGAGAGTTCATCGATCCTACTGCACTGCAGAAAGGGTCAATGAACTCAGGTAATCAGGCACTGAATATCAAATGCACTCACTTGAAGTCATGTTCAAGAATTAAGCACAGTGTATTGGTTGACTAATCAACTGCAAAGACATTGAGGCAGAGAAATTTCTCTGCTTGAATCAGATTAGAGCTGGTGAGAACTTTAATTCTGTTGGCTGTAAATATGACAGAGCTGTTTACACGACCCAGTTAGAACGATCAGTAACCGACGCTGCCACTCATTATTATTTTCATCAAGGATTACTGTGGCGATTATTTTCTCAGTTTATTAAGAATGCATGATGATATTAGCATGTCGTAATTGATAAATCAACAAATCACTGCAGATCTAGTAGTATGCAAATGTTCACAATTAGAGAGATCCTAATTTTGACATTTTGGACTTAATGTTTATCAGGCATTTTTCTCTGAACACACTCTCACCGTTCTGAAGTCATTCTCAAACTTGTATGCACCGCCTCCAGTGGCGCAGAGTGTTGTGTGCAGGCTGGAGAAGTTCTTGTCATGACCCATTTGGATGAAACGGGGCATGGCCTGTGTTGGAAAGCGAATGAAGTGCAGGTTCCCCGTCCTGCCACACATGGTCAGGTTCCTCAGCTCCAGGTGAACGTCACGGACACCTGTTTTACCTGAGAGAGGGAGGAATGAATTTTACAACACAGGATACTAGCCTTGCTTCAAAAAGTGCAAACAGACTTTACTATAAGCTGTGATTAATGTTTATCTGAGCACCAACAAAGGCTATTTCTTTATGTTGAGCTTTAGAATTTGAATGATCTGGTTTGTGTAACAACTGAACCTGAAGTGAAGAACACAACCATGAAAACACCTTATCAATCTTATGCAATACATTAGTGGCACAATAAGGGCTATAAAATACATCCTTGTATCTTCTTTTAGATTGTTCTTGACCTGACTCATTGGAGAGATAACACGTGTGTGCATGGATGTCTGTGTGTGTGTAAACACACCATAGGCCACGTTTGAGGTGAGGTAGCGACGGATAGACTTGAGGTTTTCCACCTCCTCCTGTTCTTCCTCTGCAGTTATGTCGACGGGCTCAAAGTACACCAGTTTAACCAAAGTGCCACCAATGTCCATACCGAACCAGGGGAAGGCTGGGGAGAAAAACAAGAGTGTTGCAATTAGCCTATTAACTTTGAAAAACATACAGATTAAAGTAACAAGAGTGTAAGATGTGACTGATGCCAAAAAAACCCTAAAAGCTGACTTCTGAGTTGCAAAAAATACAACATAGGGATTTTATCTAAGTCAGAGCAGCTGATAGACATTTACAGACACCTTGGCTTAGCTTATGTTTGACAGTTTCTAACTAAACTGTGTAAAGTGAGGTAGCTGTGTTTAGATGGAAACAGAACTGCAATGTATAAATTTAATGTAATATTTTAAGCTAAAATACATTGAAATTTCCAAAAATATCTTTAAGCCACCACCTGCAGCCACCATGACCACCATTTCCTGCAATAACAGACACTTCTTTCTTTTTAAGAAGATACTCCTGGGACACAAAACACAAAACATCTCATCAATTTTGTTATAACAATCAATTAAATAATCTAGCCAGGATGAGTAGAAGCATAATATCATCCAAGCCTCATTTACAGCTCTCTTCCTGACAGGTTTGAACATAGATGGGTAAATAAAATAGATATCATTGTTTAGTTTGAACAACATCAACAACAGACAGCCCCTCCCCCTCTTCACCTATCACACACTTTTCCCCTCCACTGATTTCCTTTAACAGTTTTTCTCCTCCATCTCTTAGCTTCTATCTTGTTATCATACAAAGCAATCTCTCTCTCTTCTTCACTTGATCTTGACCTCTGCCCACACCAGCAGCATCACCCGCTCCTGTTTGGCTTCTTTATCTTTTTCCTCTTCTGCTCCTATCTCTGTTTTGCTCTTCTTGTTGTTGCTTGATCAATTTAATTCAATTTTAATAAGATTTACCAGCATGGACAAAAGAGAACCGATGCTCCAAGACTGTTTGTATGCACAGCAATTCAATTATTTTATTTAACTTAAGGGTGCATCAGCTTTTTTTAGTTTTCAATCGACAACCTGTCATTTTTAATTTGCATGATAATTAGAGCTGAAGGGATGAGTCAAGTGACACATCATCTAAAACTGCTGTGATAAATGATTCATATTTATTTCAAACTAAATGACAAACATTCATTAGTTCCTGTTCCTTCACTGTGATGAAATCATCACATTACTTGATGTAAAATTATTTTTAGTTTTAAGCAATTAGTCAGACAAAACATTTTTGGCAATTAATTAAGAATAAAATTGGCAGATTTATCCATAATTAAAGTTTTGAGATAAAAAAAGGTTTGTGTGTGTGTTTGACACAGCTTATTAGTTGATCAAGATGAAATCAATACTGATTAAGCTGATTTCAAGTGGTTGAAATATACAGACACAAAACATGTGTCGTAAAATTTAACAATAAATATAAATAATAAACTAAACCCAAACATTAACAACATCTGTTATATTTTGGCAGACGGATCTTTTCTGTCCAAGCTGCCCATATGATGCTATTTTTAGAAGCCGTCAGCATTGATCCACTTCTCTTTGCATTGGCAACAGATACCAAAGATCTGGCGCAACACGTTTGAGGACAGTGTGCTCTTGACTTCTAACATCATGGTGTGACCACTGAGTTACCAAAGTTCAAATGAGAGAAGGTCTCTCAGCACTTTTAATCTGTTAAACATTAATGTTTTACACTTGTAGCACAATATAGAGTTGAGAAAAGATGGACTAAACTGACTTTTTGTTTAAAATCCAAAACAATGAAAACCATGTGAAACGGTTTGGGACAACAAGTTTTCACTGAAACACAAGCTGTTGTAGTAGAAAGCAGCAGCCTTCAACAAAAGAATGTGCTGAATCCAAATACTTACAGCATAATGACGGGCCAAGTCATTGAGTCACCAAAAGACCACAAACCTTGGTGCTTCAGACATACACGACCTTAACTTACTCTCTCCTACTGGCTAACTTTTTATGTTTGTCTGTGAGAAATAAAGTCGGCGCAGTTAAACAAACTTAACTTTTGGACTGAACTTTGGCTCACTGAATGTCTGGTTACATGTCCTCTAGATGTCTCACTGACTAAGACATCTGACTCTATGAGAGTCAATAATTGTTTTTTCAATAAAAAATAATTATTAATTTTTGTTTTGCTTTTACAATAATTAATTGCTAAATAAAGTCAAGCAAATATAATCTAATCTATCTAATATAGAATGAAAATCAAACATGTCCATTTGTACGTTTGAAGTTTGATGGTCTGTTATTACATTATTCCTTAGTTGTTAAAATGTCTGAAAATAGTGAAAACACCGATCCAGGTCAGAGTTAATGTCTTGAGATGTCATTTTGTCAGATCAACAGAGTGAAATGGCCCTTACAGCCACTTTCTCTGTAAGTCCAACAGATAAGCAGCATTCTGAGAACCTGGAAGATAATGTTCTTGTGCATAAGCCAAATAAACAGCAGTATAACTTTTGGGATTCACTC
Organism: Acanthurus lineatus; assembly: GCA_029814665.1. Lineage (NCBI taxonomy): Eukaryota > Metazoa > Chordata > Actinopteri > Acanthuriformes > Acanthuridae > Acanthurus > Acanthurus lineatus. The sequence continues at coordinate 19,617,507 of JAPZDV010000003.1, forward strand.
ATTGCCCTTGCATAGTGATCAGGTGATGTTACGATTTTTGCAACTGATTGTGAAAGGGAATAAACCTGTGCCGTCTGACATGATGATGCAAAGTCCATTTTCAGATTACAACCACGGAATTCAATCTCTGGATTTCCTGTAATGGTCAATCCACATGCAAACACTTAATTCATGCTAATGTCAGCTTAACATGGTGTCAGAAATGTTAGCATGTGTATACTTAAGTGTCTCTGCTCTCCAAATAGAGTACAATATCATTAGAAATTTATACATTTTGCTGTTGATAGATAATGTCGGCATAAAATGTTTGAGGAGCAAGTTATAACCTTTAAGGGCTTGACTGACCTTGAGCCTTCAACCTGCTCAAGTGTTTATTGTAAAGTCTACTGTGTGAAATAATACTGTCTAAAATGAAATCATTCCTTAGGAAATATCTCAATTTTGGTTAGAAACTATGTCACAGTCTGTGGTGGCATTGCATGGACTGCATGATATGTTTACTCAGGAACTGAAACCAATTAGCCTATATGTCTGCTAGCACCAATTATGCTGCTGCTACTGTTACCTGTGATGATAAAGCTAATACCTCTACACCTGCCTCTGCTCTGCTTCAGTGGTTGGTGTTTGGTTACTTTCAGCAGGAGTCACCTATCACCTCCTTTATTGTTTGGTTGATTATTTGTCGCCGTCCCCTTTCACCTACTAACCTGTTCTAATGTCTGTAAACATGAATTGAGAAGTATAGATTTTTTTCAGTGCTGTGAATTGTTTTTACTGCTAACCTTACATCGAAATTAGATTTTCTCTTACAAAAACTCAATCTTGTGTCTACATGTCATTAATACTTTCAACTAAACTACCTTATTACAGTTTTCACTTGTGATGACACTAATCTCAGACACATTGTGCAACCCAACAAATGCACAATGAGGAAGCTTCAAACTTATCTTTTTCTTGCTTTTTATGGTTAACTGAAAAAAACATATAAATGAGGCAACTTCCATGGTACATATTTATTTCTTTTAACAGAATTTATTATGTTGTCAGCTGCTTTACCCTTCAAGTAACACGTAGCAACACTGTTTATCAAACACCAAAGCTCCGGCAGAACTGTGAACGACTGGAACCAGAAACATGATCTCCTTCTCTTTTCTGCAAAAGCATTATTATTAAATGTCAGCCAAGGTACATGATGATTCCTCAAGTGACAGTCACACTTTCCTCAGGAGCTTCAGTCATAAATACTCTCACAACCAGCACATGACGTGAATATCACATTTTCTATGACATCACAGTACTGCAAATCAGGGCTTGTTCTCCAATATAAATAAATAAATGATTCCCTGATATTTGTAGTAACATAGAGACAGTATTAGTTAGTGTCCTAAAGTTGAACTTTTTATGTAAAAACTAGATATTAGTTTCACTTCCTAGAACTTAATGTTGTCATAACGGAAAGTACTCAAAATGTGCCACCATGTAACATGAAGAGAAAGCACCGAAACTGAAGACATCCATTCAGTATGAATAAGAATTAAAACTGTTTCATGATACACTATACTAACATGTCAAAAACTTTTATTTCTTGAAGACTAAAGTTTTTATCTACAAACAAAACTTGACTTTTGCTCGAACCCTTTACCAAGTAACTAAATTTTAAAGCCTTGAGGAGCCTTGAGTTGCTGAAGAGCCTCACAAATGGTCATCAAAGAATGATGTCTATGTTATGATGAGCCTAACTGTCACAGATTGTGTGTATGTGGGGGATTTCCACTGATGATATTTATGTAATGCGGACCCAAGAATGCATTGAGGTTTACGGTCTTTAAAACAAGCATAAGGCCTTTTTTTCCCTTTTTTTCCCCTCTTTGCTCAGTCCATCTTACCTAAAGTGAGGACTTTTCTGGAGCAAACAATGCAGCAGAGATGCTGCTATCCACTGCTAGAAAAATAATGTTAATAATAACACAGCTTTAGATCGACAATCATTTTTAACCAAAAACTTACGTTAAATTAAAGTGTTTTCTCAAGAATCAAAATAGAATCATATCACGAGATTCTCAAACATTCACACCTCTATTACATGGTTAATGTAGGAGAAATGAACTCTTTTTTAATTTTTTTTATTGGGGTTAAATACAGTTTTTGAGATTTTATTTTCAAGTTTAAAAAAATTACAAAGAATAACGGCAGCCTTTTTATTTAAGCTGTGTTGCTGTGTCTCGTGAATGGCAATCACTCTTAAGTCTGAGCCTGATAAAAAACAAAAAAAACCTTCTGCCTTTATCATTAATCTAATCGGCATTTGTTGACTGCATTCCTTGCACGATCATTGACTTGTGTGGAGAGAAAAGAAGAAAACATGGGCATACTGGCTGAAAGACATCACAGGAATACAATGTACCGGCCTACTTTCCTTTTGTCATTCATTCACATGAGCCCTGTGGCTAAATTTATACATACATCTTCCACACAAAAACCCAGGAGCTATAGGGGAGCGTCCTTCAGCAATTCCTACCAACGTTTACTTGACCAAGGCCTCTAAATCCCACACACTACATCTTGTTTTGCTGCCGAAAGACCCTTTGTAAAACGTTGCTAAGAGATGCTGAAAAACAAATTGCTTCACAGTGAAACCTTTTTAATATCTGAAGTGAAAATCTCAAACAAAATTGAATTTCCCCTTTTTACTGCACGTGTCCTATAGCCCCCATAGGTGTCCATGTATCCAGGGTTTCTATTTAAGAAGTGCATAGACGCATCATGCACCGACACCATGCACAGCCAAAGGTTAGTGTGTCAGGGAGCAGGGTGGGAGGTGGGAGGGAGAGACTGATTTGTGCCCATGTAGGTGAAAGGTTTCTGGCCTCACGCACCTCCACCTTGCACTTTCCACCATCCTAGAACCAGTTTAGGTGTGTGTGTGTGTTTGTGTGTGTTTACAGTCTGACTTGAATTTCAAAGTCCACAGGGCTTAAAAAAGTCACAGCACATTTTTTTTTTTTTATCGCAGGGATTATTGGCAGCAAACATTTCTAAAAAAGATTCTTCTATCTTGATCTCAGGTCTCACGAGGCGGATTGATGTGTTCTACCTCACTGCACGGACAGCACGGGACAAGTACAATACTTTAGGAGCACACTTGATAAGGGCCCAAGTGATAAGACAATAAAATAAAACAGCGGGCAGCTGAACACTGAGTGTACTTAGTAGGTACAATAACACACACTCATTACAAAGCAGATCATCATAGAAAGCTTTGTCATTCTTAAAACTGGCTAAAGGTTTCACTATTATTGTCAACTTCTCAGTACAACCCCTTTTACTTAATTCACAATTAAAAAGACAGTTCACACATAAAAAACCTAAAGATGAAGGCTCATTCACAGTTTTAAATAGAAAGAGGTGTTTCAGTTGGTTTTTGGGTTTGCCATATGTCAGACAATTGACCCTTCCAAAAAAAGAGAAATAAAATAAATAAATAAATCCCCAATTCTGGCCCAAAAAAAAAAATCACTGAACACTAAATTTGTCAACACTGCCTATTCACAGTCCACCTTCAACAGGGCAGTAAAATATTGACTCAACCTGTGGCAGACCTTTATGACAAACCTGTATAGTTTTATGGGAGTTGTTCTTTTACTACATTTACAGACACACTCTCTCTCTCTCTAAAACAATGAACACTCTCACTCACACACACACTCACACTCAAGTCATTCAACTCAACATACATACACAACACAACATCAGTGGTTTCAGCTGTATTCTCTAAAGCCAAACTGGATGGTAGACTCTGCCTTTTTTGTTCTAGGAACACTGTCAATCAAACTCACCCCTCCTGCCCCACCTCCAAACAAACACCTTGTATCAGCAGCCAACGCCTAGTCTCAATCTTTTACTGCAGGAATTCCAGGTAAACATTATTTTTTTCTGATACATGAAAACACCCACCGAAAATTTGAATTACAGCCAAAACACAGAGTAACTTAAAACTGTTGAAGGCATAATTTCTTAAAAACTGAAACTAGTTATTGCGGGCTATGTGTTAACCTGATTTTTAAAGCACACCAGGATTTCCTGAAAAGCTTCTGTGTAAACAAATGTTTGCCTTGCAAATAAAACCATGTTTGTAATGTTACTACTGCTGCTAATATTCTATGTAAGATATTGCAGTTGCACTTTGATAAAAGCTGAATAAAATTACTTCCTATAATATTTTTTGTGTCTTTATCAATTAGCATCTTTGTTACTGCAACCCCTTTGGATCCCATTTATTGATAATAATAATAATTATTATATTATATCCTACAAATACTGCTGAGCTTTCCTTATTTATTTTAAGTTGACCCCACATAGCAGATGTGCTGGTGCAACACCCTTCTCTTGAGCCATGTGTCTCACTGACACATGGACACACCGGCAGCTGTCCACAACACTTCTTCAGAAAACAAATCCAGGCTCATTGTGTGTGAAGTTGGTGGAGTGAAGGAGTGAGTTTGTTCCTATTGTTACTGTTTAATTTCATTGACCGCCCACCTATTATGTCTATTACTGACCACACCCGCCACAACACATTCAGAATTACTTTACCAGTGAGAGCGAAAATGTTCACAAACGAGTTTAGGTTTAACAATGGGATCAAAGTATAATTAAAAGAGTTATAAATAGACTCACATGAAAATTGCTTTAGGTGTTAAGTGCAAAATAAAGCACACTATAGCAACAGATGCTATGTTAAATCCCTGTGTTATACATCCAAGTTATGCAAATGATAAATACTGGTATGATAGTACACTTCCTCTCTAGATTCTTCCTATTACCAACCCTCGTGCTCTGTGTTGACACTCTGCACATTCCCTTAAATGACCTCATACCAACTCTGGGCCATGGTTTTTCAGGTTGATCATGATAAAACAGTGTCAAGTATTTACTGTCTGGTAAAAAAAATGGCATGAAAACAAGGGCAAAATCTCACCAGGAGATCTGAAATGGAAAGCTGAACTTGAAAAACACTCATGTGTTTGAGCTGCAGAATGAGACTGTTTGCCAAAATAATGGCAATTCTGTTCCTGGAGATGGGCACTGAAAACTGCTGCCAAGTTGAATCTATGAAAAGAACAGAAACTACAGGCAGTGTTACCAAATGGTAACCCAGATCCTGCATCACCTCAAACACAGAGGAATAAAAAAAAAACTGTGGACAAAAGTGAAAAAAGAACCACATCCCAGAGGGTTACACATTCCAGGGTCGGCCATCGATGGCGAAAAGCTCAGAGGGTTATCCGGGTTTATCAGAATGACTGGCCTCTGTCCAAGGATAACTCGGCCATAAAGGAGAGGGGCTCTGATGAGGCATTTCAAAGTTTACTGATGTGATGTTCCCCGATTATGTAATCTGGTCCAATTCTAGTGTATGATCACTCTTTCTCAGGCTACTATCACAGCAAACTACAGTAAATAATCAATGCATTATCAGCTGGCTGCTCATTGCAATGTCACACTTTTATCCTTTATCACAGCAGTGTAGTCTGCATCACACTACATGAAAAGAATGTCAATCCTTTGCACAGTGGGGTTTTCTCTTTGATGCTTTTTCTGTTTTCCAACCAGTTTATTCAGTTTTTTTATCACATCAGTGCATCTTTGTAATAAAATGTGCCATTCCTCTCACAGATAAAGAATCTGGAGCACATACTGTACATCTAGTGGTGTGTCCAATAACCTGTCAACATATCTTTACTACAAAAAATAAAAGTTTGTACATTTTAGCACCTGGTGGGTCTTTTTTATTTTGTGATGGTTATTTAGTCTTTCTTCAAAGAATAAACCACTGATAGAAAAGCCTCTGAAAGGAGATAGGCAATTCTTTTGTTAACACTGAATGCATGTAGCAAACTATTGATATTACTACTGTTAACCTTAACAAGCTGCAAATGTACACGGGATGAGTTTTAAGAATACATCAATTATAAAAACAAAAACAGAACTGATAGGGCAAAAGCATAGGTACAATGATATACAGCACATTACTAAATCAATGGAAAGAGAGAACATACATGCTAATTGTTTGTTTCAATAAATCACTATCTGTTAAAGCAAGAGAGTAAGCAAAAACTAAGACAGGTATAACCTTTTTGAGTGTATGCTGGGGATAAACAAACTAAGCCAAATTATAAAGGATGAAGCCTAAAGAGGAGAATTTAAATGCAATGATTACGCAATAAATTCCTTGCACTGTGTAGCTGGAGCCTCATTTCAAATGAGTAATTGCCACCCCAAACAGTAAAGTGCTCCTGATTATGGGGAGGTGATAAGCAAAAACTGTTGTAATATAAAAAACAACATTACCAATAAAACTTGTGTCAAATTTACCTAAACATCCTTATTAACACAGAACAGTTTGACCTGATTGCTGTCCCATTTGAACAGGAATGATATCTTACTGTTTGTAACATATAATGCGTGTCTTCTCTTGTCAAGGTAAAACCTTACACTGATACAGATTTAAATACACAGAATCTTAATATCATTCATTTTCACATTTCAGTGATTAACCACATTATGTCAGCATGAGAATTTTGACATTACAGGATCATACGGCAAGAATGCGAAAGGTAGTTTTGATCTACCAGACAGCCCTGGGTCTAATACTGCAATACACTGGTTTCTTTAAGGACAACAGTGAAGAAAATATCATTTAAAGCAAGAACTGAACCAACAGTGATGTTCCCACCCATTTCCCTTCTGTCTCTAATTTTCTTTTTCTGTCTCTCTCCAACGCAATTACTGACAAATTTTGGGAATGCTGATGAGATGACTAACCAACAAGGCCCTTAAACTTGAAGCTGGTCTTTAAAATATTCCCAAACAGAAAACAAACTTCTACCACAGCAGCCACACTCAGCCACAACAAATTGACCCATGAGGTGAAATTCCACTGAAATTTATTGCCATTGGCAGTCAAACAGCTACCTGCAAAAGCATGACTTTGAACAACACTTTAAGAAGTTTCTAGCATGTTTTAAACATACAATATTCTCATTGAGGCAACTGACTGAAACACTATCTGTACTGATAATATCTTAAGATAATAAGAGACGAATATGATTTGTTTTCATAGCCTAAAACCAACCAAAAACCAAAAAGTGAGCCTTCGTCACAAATAACTATAAAAGAGGCTACATGTTTAAATATCTAGAAATTCACAATCCAATAAAACACAAAAACACACATTCACACTTACCGGGTTTCTTTTCACTTATAAGCTTCATAGTGAGGCTAAATGTCAGTTCACAGGTGCACACAAAAAAAACAACAAACAAATAAATATTGAAAACGATATGATATGAGCTGAGGGTGTGAAAGCCGAGAAGGTCCCAGTCAGTTGGGTGTCTGAAGAGCCTTCTAGCAGCGAATAAAGCGACACTTCACAACATTCTGTGGTGAAAATGCAAAGTTTTCCTGGATGATCTTTACTCTCATCATCCGAAACACTCGGTAAATAAGGGGCGGGTCTCCTGCCCATTCACCCTGCCTACTAAAGACAAGAGTCGGCTGTTGATTGGCTGAGGCAAGCCATGCCCTCTTATCAGGAGCTTTTTCACCACCAGGAGGTGACCAATCACAGCGCTCCAAATGCAACCTGAGGGCTCATACAAACAAGAGGGGGTCTCCCTGACGACGACGACAGCCTTGTAGATTATACAGATCTGCCAAAGACACAAGCAACCTAATCTAATCAACAAGAGAGCACCCGAGGGGATGAGATTGTGTTCTTCAAAAAAACACATAAACCACGAAATTTTAGTCGACGTTATCATAAAAGCGTTGACAGGGAATGCACGCGGGCTGTCAGAGGTTGTTGCTGTCTCATTGCAACACAGCATGGTTGGGCAAACCCCGGCTAAGTAAATCGGTATTGCACAGCGGAGGCTAGCAGTCACCCGGTTTACTTCTTACACAAACAATAAAAATTACCACCACCTTTTCCGAAAAAAAGTCATGCCTGACATTGAGCATAATTCATCCAATTTAGCTAACAAACTATGATTTTAAAGCTGCCTGACACTTACGGGGTCTGCTCCGTCTCACCGACTCCGTCCTCCTCCGTAGCCTGCACCTCTTAGCCGGTGACCCGTTGCACTCCTCATCGTCTCCGCGGTGCAGGTGATGCATGTTCTCAAACGTGCCGCTGTTGGGTCCGGTGCCTGAGCCGTATGCATTGCCGCTGCAACAGCTGCCGTTAGCGGCCACGGCGACGCGGCCGTGAAACCCCCTCTGGCTCTGCCCGTTGTTGACATGAAAAGGTCCCGACGCTCCGTTCTTGTCTATCATCGACTTGGCTTTATCCATAGCAGCAGCTAGCCTAGCCTAGCCTAGCTTAGCTTAGCATCTGCAGTAGGAAAAAAAACGTTAAAGCCCGACCGCTAGCAAAGACAAACCCGGCTACTTTAGCTTAGCTAATGCTAGCTGACATCAACCCCGTTGCTTGCAAGCTAAAGAGACACTCACGCGAATAGCTAACGTTAGACCCTGTCCTTTTTTCCAATCGAGCGTTTAAACCCTAAAATACAAAGCTAAAATCTGACGCAAAAATTTCACTAAATTTACTATAAAATGGTAACACGAGTAGTCGCTATATTACAGTGTTTCATTTGAGGTCACTCTCGGTCATTTCCCCACATTGAGATTCTGGCAGGCGCAGCGGCAGCCGGTGTGTGTGTGTGTGTGTATATGTGTGTGTATGTATGTGAGGACGGCTACGTCACTCCAGAGCTTCAGTCGAGGCCCGAACCCGTTCACCTCCTCCGACCGGTTTTCACTCCTCTCTGCAGTAAAATTATAGGTCTATTATACTTAAACGCAAACGCAAGAGAGGACTCGTTCGGTGTCGTCGAGAGTCCTCCGGTGACCCGCCGCCGCCGCCGCTCTCCGCCTGAGTTTATCCAAACAGACTCACGCGGTGGGCTGCCAGTCCGCGCAGCTTTGGACGCTTTATTTGCTATTGGTTGTCATCCACATTCCCCACAGTCCTCTCTCCACGCGTGATGATGATGTTAGTCAATATGTCAGGACGCCAACGAGCTGTAATTGTAGTTGCGTGGAAAAACAAAGCCTTGTAAAGACATGTCAAACAGGACTGCTCTCTGATGACAAGTCTGTTTACCTGCAGAGCAATTTAAAAAGTTGTGTTTGATTTGTGTCCAACTGGGAATATCTTTAAACAGGTCTTCCATCAAACATCATCATCACAATCTGAGAGGCCTATTAAGTAGTTATTTAATAACATTTTAACATACAGCAAAGAAATAGTCTCCTGTTTTAATGTTTTCTCATTGTGATTTAAAAGTGTATATGTTTTAATCAAAAGAAACTTGATGTCAAACAACAATGGAAAGCAAGCAGAGTTCAGTCAAGGTACAAAGGTCAACTTCCACAATCTCAAACAATCACAAGAGCCAAACACAACACAACACAACACATTTTTTTCTTTTCTTCTTGTCAAGTCATTCCTGATACAAACCAGAATTTTTACATTACACAGCTATAGATGCTTTAAGCTAAGCTATAATCTGTATAATTTGGTTAAAAAAAACAGAATTTTAATTTTTTTTTGTTTATGTGCAAACTGTAATACATATAGTTTAAGTGATTTTCAAAAATGTAACTGTCAAATAGTCATAAGGACGTACCACAGACAATGCTGCTGTCAGACAAATAAGTTAAACCATGAGAAATACAGTAACGATTAAGAAGAAGTCCTACACAATAACTTATAATAACCTCATAAAATTTAAAGTCACAAGTGAAGCCATGAAGACTGAGTGTCATTCACTGAGAAAGTGTTATTGTATG
>JAPZDV010000003.1:19634057-19652647 GCA_029814665.1 Acanthurus lineatus
GGATTCTCATGCAGACTGGCACTGTAACTATTGAAGGAGCAAGCCTCAATCTGTTACTCCTTATTATTTATTTATTTTGTAATACTGCTAGAATTTACTTGATTGTAAAAGTCTTTTCCAAGTCGCTTCTTGTGATCTAAATGTCTGATTTTAAATAGATGTCAAGAACTGCAAATATCTGCAGAGAAGACGCTGAAAAAACTGAAGAACTTGACAAAGGTTAGTGCTGTACTGTCAGTAAAGTTAATAATTATTAATTCAATATTAAATATCTTCTTTGTTGTAAGTGGCATTATATAATTACCCATTTTAACTCCTTGGTGACTAAAATCATGAGCAATTCATACTGCTGTATTTATTATACTTTTTTACATGTAGTGTAAAAAGCATAATTTAACACACATCACTTTTAATTGTCAGAGTAATGATTGTGCTTTTAAATCCATTCAGCGACCAAAAGTGCTGGATATATTGTATAAATACTGGATTGCTCAATAGTGTCAAATACATTAGTCTGAACTTACTGTAAAGTGTATTGTTTTTCAAAGTAGGCTCTTAAAATAGCTACATTGCCTGCATAATTTGTGCTTGATTTTTAAGGCTGATGAGCTGGCTCCAGTGGGGAACTATGATCAGAGGAAACAGGAAGAGGAGAGACGACTGCAGAATATCTTAGAGCATGTAAACACGCTCTCTCTGCAGCTTTCACCGCCTGGACCCAGTAATGCTGCAGGGTCAGTGGCTTGTGTGTTCACTGCAAAAAATAATGTGGAGACTTGTACATTCTCTTTCTCTGTTAAACTTTATTATATTTCTTACGGCTCAATTTTTGCATGTAATTAAATCTACATCTCTCTTTTTTCAATTGCAAAGAAATATAATGTTCTAAGCATTTATTTAAATTTGTCACATAAAATTTGAAGCTCAGTGTTTTTTTAAGGTTGTAGAAGGAAATGTGAGATTGACATCTTGTCCAACAAATTTAAAATAGTTGATTTTTTTTATGTCACGTATTTTGGTCCACAGTAACATGTCAAAGGAAGATAGTGGGGGTGAAGATGATGAAGAAGATGATGAAGAAGACAGTAATGATGATGATGATGATGATGAGGATGATGAGGATGAGGATGAAAAGCGAGCTTTGAAACCGCCCTCGCAGTCCAGATTTCGCATTTGCACGGTTCTCAGTCATTTCAAAGGAGAACAGGAGGGAGATCTGTCTGTTCAGGTGAAGTACTTCCTGTTTCAGAGACAGAGATGAAGCTTGTTTTGTTTGTTTTACCTTGTTGCTAACTTTACCTGGTTCAGTGCAGCTGGTCGGAGAGTCACTGAGCATAATTTTGTTGTATGCATACAAAGACAGTAGGGTATGTTATGTTATGGACAGGACGCATGTTAAGAACATGCAGGTGACAAGAGAAGGAATTAAAACGAGCAGTAAGACTTTACCTGGAGATACAGTATTCTCGACACGCTTGTGAACTACTCTTGTTAAGGTGTACATAAGGAAAGTCTGATAGTGTTGAATGAAGTTGCATGGCTTATGTGTGTCCCTTTTCAGAGGGGGGAGGTACTGAGGATTATCAGGATGACTGCAGATGGATGGTGGCTGGCTCAGGACAGTAAAGGCAACAGAGGAGTGGTTCCAAAAACCTACCTGAAGGTGCAGAACCTGCTCTAAACATGTAGATCACAGTTAAATGTCCAACAGTTTCTTACTGATCATTTAAAAAAACATTAATCCAAAGAGATTTTTATGTAAATTCAACCTTCTTGTGTTGTAATTTAAGATGTGTTTAAATATGGTGTGTTAATGCGAACTGGAGAAGCTCGGGGTTGTTTATTGTTTGACTGCTCACTTTTCAGATGGGCTCCGGTGTTGAGGATGAAGATGATGAGGATGATAATGAGGATGAGGATGAAGATGATGATGAAGATGATGAAGAGCAAGATGATGATGATGATGATGATGATGATGATGATGAAGATGACGATGAGCAAGATGATAAAAAACAGACTGGAGACAGAGGGAAACAGAGGTTTTACATTTTACCTTTCTCTCATCCATACTGTACTGTAGATAGAGTTCTGTCTACCAACGTAATATAACACACACTTTCAGTGCATTCATAACACTCGTTCATTATGGAGCAGTTAAATTTAAATTCCTCTCTTCTTCCACGGCAGTACTTTACATTCCAACTGGGACACCGTCAGAAAGGCTTTGGCGGAGGTAAATACCTACAGACTGTACAACTACTGCTGCTGTTAATTTAGCTATGTAGAAATATAAAATTCACAGTTGTGGACTGTGTGTATAATATATTTACCTTGTGTGTGTGTGTGTGTGATAGATTGATGCAACAGATGTGCTCTCTGCCATGGGAGCCATACCATCTGGATTCAGACCATCAACTCTCAATAAACTGCTGGCAGAAGAAGGTCATTAAAGACTCTCTAACAAGTACACTCTCACACTGTCAGAAAAACACACACATCCACGCTAAACAAGGTGTATAGGTGACATCCTTGTATCTTCACTTTATTCTGACCACTGATCAAAAACTGAAAATCACATATGAAAAAGGACAGCATCATATCCATATTAATTAAACATAAAATGTGTTTGAATATAGAATGAGTAAAAGGCAAAACAATAAATATGTTTTTTTTTGTTTCTAGGTGTAACATATAGAGCAAGTCACTATATTCAGCCCGAGCTCAGCCAATCCAAGCTCTCCTTTACTGACCTCTTCTTGGACCCAGACATCGGCAGGGTGAGACAGTCTGTGTGTTTGTGTGTGTGTGTGAGTGTGTGTGTGTGTGTGTGTGTGTGTGGTATTCAGTGTATCTGTGATGAGTAAAGATGATTTTTTAGATTCCTTACACTGCAAACAACTTGTCATGAATGAGCCTTTTTGGTCCCGTAGGTTCGCGCTCGGCAGGTCAGGACTTGTGTTTGCTTCACGCTGTGGAGCTGCAGGATGATTCCTACTCCAGGAGTTGGAGTTCAGGTCCTCAGCAGACACATCCGCCTCTGTGCCTTTAATGGAAGCCAGGTGGGGTTGTTTCTTTTGTCCACTGGCCATATTTCAGACAACTCTCATTCATTTATGACATATTTTTTCTCAGACTAGACTTTCTTACTTTCACTCAACTGTTTTATCCCATACTTTTTTTTTAAATGAGTTGTCCCTGTGTTTCAGGTGTTGAGTAACATCCATACAGTAAGGGCATCCTATAACTCTAAGAGCCCCAAGACCTGGAGCTTCTCTCCAAGGGTAAGTTTACAGTGTTAGTCTTTCCTTCTGTTTTTGAACGGGTGATGTAAACTGACCAAACGTCTGATTGTTGTTCCTGAGATAAAAGGCTTGTGCTTTATACTGAATCTAAGTCTGAAAACAGGTGTTCATGTGTTTTCCACAGATGGCAGGTATTCTACCTGCCCTCCTGGATGGAGACTGTTTCCTACGCTGCAACTCTCCATCTCCTGACCTCGGTATCCTCTTTGAACTGGGAGTCACATTCATACGGAATGTAAGGAAAAACACACACACACACACACACACACACACACACACACACAGGGTGATAAGATATCTCTAGATGAGACGCAAAGAATCACACAGGAAATGGAAAAAAACTATTGGAACTTCCAGCTGTGTCTGATGCTGTGTGTGCATGTGTGTGTTTTAGTCTACAGGTGAGAGAGGAGACCTGAGCTGCGGCTGGGCTTTCCTCAAACTGACTGATGACACTGGAAATCCACTTCCCAACAGGTACACACACATGCAGTTACATCAGTTCATTCTAAAGACTATTACATCGACAAAAAGACCTGAGACAACATAAAGCAAATGATCTATTTAACTAAGGGAAACAATTTGAGAACTTCAGAAGTCTGTTCTAATCTAACCTGTGTGCAGGACCTACGAGCTGCCAGTGAACGGTGGCACGCCCTATGAGAAGGATGTCACAGTGGAGGCGTCAGTCACAAGAGGATGTAAGAGGACAAAGCCAAGTTCAAACACTTGATTACACATTTAATTCAGTCAGAAAGTTTCTACAAAGAACGATCCAACAATCCCATGTAACAAAGTGCTGAATGCACTCACACATACACAGAAGTTGTACTGTTTGTTGGAATAGGATAATCAGCAGAAGTGAAACTTGCTTAGAATATTTGAAAAAAAAAAAAAAAGTTCTTGTGAGCTTTCATTTAAAATCAGAGCTCTTCTTCTCCTCACAGCACCAGCTGGTGTTTTCCAGCAGATGCTTCAGGCCAGGCGGCAGCCCAAACTCATCCTCAAGTTGAAATCAGTCAACAATCGGACCAGAACGCAGCTCAGGTGAGAGCAATGCAAACAAAAACTACAACAGAGCTTTAACATATTCTGTAAATTGTGTGTTATATTTAAGTAACAATAAACCATCAATAGATTTATTTGGAGACTTTCATGGTTCAGCTCAGTTATGTATGTATCTGTGTGCATGTGCAATAAACTGCATATTACACACTGTATGTCAGTAACCTGTCAGTTTTCCTCTTCAGTCTCCTTCCAGACACTCTGCTGCACAGTCTGAGCTGCATCCACCTGCTGGCTCTACACAGACAACTGCTAGCTGACACACTACTGATGCACAGGCCGACCATGCAGGATGCAGGTAACACACACTTTCAGAGCCTCTTATTCACCTCAGAAGTAATTCTGGTTCTTAGAAAGAACTTTGTTTTAATAAAATGTCTCTCTGTTTCAGATCTGATGTGTAGCCCTATACTCACCACTTTTCCTGTTCTGTTGGACCAACCAGACCTGCTGGATGCTCTCAGGGTCAGTAGTAGTGCTCTACAGTGAACTTTCCCCTAGATGCCTTTTAAATTATGCTAATTGCAAGATCGTTGTTCTGATCACCGCACACAACTGTTTTATTCAAAGATTTACTGCTGCATCAGCTCCTAACTCAGCTCACAACCAGCAAGTATTTATCTGTTGAATTCTTTCTGCTAAACTTACATTTTTTAGCCTTGATATTTCCAACTTCACATTTGCTAACCACTAATGAATTAATCTCCTCTGATACTGGAAAATATCCTGCAGCTCTTCATCCAGAAACTCATCCTTCTCAAAATCAAGGAGCTTTGGAATCTTCATTTTTCTAGACTTTAAACTTTTAAATGATTTGATTTACAAAACAAAAACACTCAATAATGGTGCAGAATTTAATGTAAACAGTGGAAGTTTCTTGGTTTTCATATTTCTTGGTGGTTTCTTTCAGAGTGCCTGGCTGGATGCTGAGACCAACATGAGCAGAGCACAGAAGGTAAGTGTGTGTGTGTGTATGCTTGTGTTGATGCACATTTGTGTGTATGTGAGTGTGGTTGTGCGTAGTATCATTACAGACCTGTAGAGGGTGCTGACAGTTCAGGTAAGCAGGTAACTTTACCTACCAAAAAGCTGAAGTGTGTGTGTGTATTTGTGTGTGCATCCCTAAATTTGCATCCAGTGCATATGGTCACAGCTGACTGCTGACCAGGTGTGTATGTAAACCGACTCCCCCCTGTGTGTTTGCAGAGAGACTTGTCCTATTTGAAGCAGGAGTTTGTTAAAGTCTACATGTCTTCAGTTTATTTCCTCCTCCACTCGCCCTCCCTTCCCCGTCACCGCTGGGCGGATCCTTCCTCAGAGGAGCAGCGGTCCAGAGTCATCTACACCACCCTGGATGCTCTCAAACACACCCGACTCACCACTGGTCAGTCTGGAGGCCTGGAGGTCTTTGTTGATCCCGTGTATGAGCATCTGGCCTTTGATATCTCAGAGTTGACCTTTGACCTCCTCCGTGTGGCGAGGTAGCAGTAACACATCAACAATCAGAGGAGGTTTACAGTCTTAAGTTGATCATCTTTTTTAATGTACAGAATTAAAATGAAGTGTATTTTGGACTTTTCTACAAAGAACCCTTAAACGTGCCATGAATATATTTTGTAACATTTTCAATATTTGTACACTTAAACATGAAGGCTTTTACACATCAAGACATAACAAATAAATGGAATGAAAATACAAAATTCTCACCTGCAAATATTTTGCATCAAAACAACCAAACTAAATTTGAAATAGTTGTAACACTACATCAATAAAGGGAAGATTTGCAGTCGTTCTTCATAAAACACTATGGATTTAACATCGTCCAGTGATAATGACATCACACACAGACAGGGGAGCAAAGGAAAAGGAAAAACAGAAGAAAAGTAATTCAATACAGGGTGGTGAGAGACCATCCATTAACAGGTCCACCATCATTATTTGGAGTTGTGTCATGACATCTATTCCACACAATATGATTAGCTGATGCCTTTACTGGTGGTGTTAAAGCTCAAAGGCGTTGCTTTTCACCACAGATTATTTTCCTTTTTCATAAAGTTCTTATGACAAAAACAAATGAATCTGAAATGATTATTGATATGCCAATGATTTTCATGAAACAAACCCCTGGTGTGTAAAGGCCTTCAGGATGTAAGTACTTTATATTTTTGTTGATGTAAATAAATCCCATGAAAGACAAAAAACAGAAATGCATTAATCCATTTCTACACACCCCTAATCTTCTCCAGCCTGTCAGTGGCTCTCTGCTTTCCTCTGTTAACTTCCAAAGATACAAATCTTTAGGAGATTTCATAAAAAATACTTGTGTTTACCAAAAAAGGTGAATAATTTTCTAGAAAATCATTGGAAATTGTTGAAGGATTTTAGCAAATGTTATTTTCAGGTTTTGGATACACAGGCAGCACTGGTGTTATCATTGGTTTAGTTCTTTTGTTGGATTTTTTTGACAATAGCAAAAAAGAACATTTATCCTTCAAATAAATGTGGAAAACTATAACCACCCACAGGCTCCTTGCCTCTTCTTTACATGGTAAGAGTTAATAAAATGCTCTCAGTTTTGAGTACAGACAAAAGGACTTGTCCATATTCTTTGTGTTAATATTTGACACGGATTATTGCAAATGAGTCTGTAACCATGTGTGACATAAAAAAGGTTGAGCGAATGTGGACATTATCATTCCTTTTAAATAGTCATTGAGCTCACTCTGCTGTTCTTTGAGTAAACACTACAACAGGTTACAGTCACAAAGGAGGAAGACTTTCAACTTAAACTTATTTCCATAAGTACACAACCAAAAGTGTTATTAGCATGTTGTGATAGTGCAATTAATTTGCATATTAGCCTGTAGTTTTTTCAAGTAAATATTTTATTAAAATCATGACTTATTCTTATATCCCAGCACTTGTTTTCAACTCTGACATCCAACAGGTTGCTGCTGCGTTCATCTCCACCCATTAGTTCAACATTAGTCGTGTGTGTGAGTGTGTTTGTGTGTGTGTGTTTTTGTGTGTAGTGTAGTAGTGTAGAGTTACAAGGCATTAGAGTTAATAATTACTCTGCTGCCGCCTTTTTTTAGCCCGGTATAAAAGACCAGGGGCAGTGAGAGGCTGGCTCAGTTTCTGTGCAGACAAGCTCATGTGGTTTCAGATCTAAAGTGACTTTATTGTCTGGATAATTGATGACATGAAATGACGCAACAGTTAACATTAGACACGGTAACTTTTGACATTACATTCACAGAAATTAAAATTAATCAGCCAAAACCTTTGAAAAGCTTGGATAGACTTAATACTACATAAATATTTGTTAATGTCTCATGACACATTTTTTGAAATGTTTTCTGTCAAAGATAAAGAATTTTATGAAGAACAGTATTTGAATTATCACAATTTCCACTGATATATTAAAATAATGTGTCCCTAAACTCATCACACATCCTGACACAGCACAACTTCAACCCTTTGGCTTTCAGTTCTGATTAAACAGAGAAGATTTAATAAGTAAAGCTGATGGTAGGCAGACTTGGATGGAGGCAGGCTAACTGTTTCCGTCTGGCTCCAGCCTTTATGTTTTGCTAAGCAAAGCAGCTGCTTGTAGTTCAAAGTTAATTTATACATTGATGTTCTTATCTGATGCTTATCAAGAGAGCTTACAAGCCATTTAAGTGTATAACTTATAGACCCAGGCTTAATTCTCTATCATCCCTTTAGATTTCAGCATTATAAGCCAGATCTTCTCACATTAATCCTAAATAATCCATGCATTTAACTCACAATGAAACGTCTAACTGTCAAATGGCCTCTTGCTCAACACAAGTCCTGACTAATAAAATACCAGCCCAGAACTTTTTTTCCCAAAGTGTGTGCAGACTTTGGTGCAGTGTTAGCTGGTGAACAATAAATATCCAGTATTTCCACATTCCAGCACAGTTGCCATGCAGACGGTCTCTGCAGTGACCAGACTGTTGTTTGGTGTTGAAAAAGCAGGGCAACTATCAGGGTATCAGTAATGAAATATCTAAAGCAGCAATATAAAAGGGAGAAAAAAATCACAAAGAAGTATCATGCTGACACAGAACCATGAAGCAGGTTTGTTTGCAGCCTGTTGATTGAAGCTTTGTCCACCTACTGTGTGCTGCCTGTGGGTTACAGTTCAATTCTGTAAAGCAATTACACAGGAAATAAATTTGATTGAATAAGTTTTATTGATACATGTCCCCGCATTACCATATTGTTGCTGATGAAAAGCAGCAACTCAACCTGTGACCTCTGATGCTGATTGGGTCTCATGTAACTCATGCATGTCTCATGCTGATTGAGTTAGCACTAGTACTTTGTTTTTGTTAAGTAATTAAATCTTCACAATGTCTATAAAATGTCATGTTTCCGTTTATCAATTTAAAGAAGTTGTGTCTTAAAATTGATTGTTTTTTTTTACCAATGGTTAAAAAAGCCAGAGGTACTCTGCTCGCTACTGTATACCATTTTCTTGTTTAAACACTTAAAATGAATAATCGAGTAACTGTAATGAACTTAAGCTGACTGTATCAATATTAAATCTGCAATAAAAACAAATTTACACTTTATAAAAAAAACCATATGCAAAAAAAACCCAAATACTAAATAAACACACACTAACACACACACACACACACACACACACACACACACACACAGGCAAATCCATGTGCAAACCGCAGAACATAGTTGTGCGTCGTGGAATGATACTCAGCCACAGACAGAAAACCTCATTGTAAAACACCTGGAAACGTTGTGACCTTCTCACCCACTTCACTTTGTGCTCCAGAAGGACCATTGTGTCTGCGGAGGAGGAAAGAGAAGAAGGTGGGAGAGGCAGCTCAGGACCAGTTGAGCAGGAAGGTGGGAGTTTCCAGGGAACAGCGACAGGTTGAAGCAGAAAGATGATCCAGGAAGAGATGTTTTCTTTCTCCTAGTTTGAATAAGTAAACATACATCCATTACAAGGTATTTACAGGGAAGCAAAGAGGTAGATTCTCAAAACATCGTCATTATAAACATATTTCTGGCACAGCTTTCAAGATACAAAATTTTGAAGAACTTACGGAGCTCTTGACTTTTCTTCCATCTGTTTAAAACACAGCGTCTGCTCAACATAAGATCATTTTCCCATTTCAAAGATTGCCAGATTATCAACATTCAGGATTACTTTTAAGATATGTAGGATGTAAAACATTGGTAAAGCATTGTCTCCAGAGAGGTCAAAGGTCAGGTTCAGCTACAGAGCAGATCCCCTGGAGCGAGCAGGAATTCAGCAGAACAGAAAAACAATAAAAGACTGAACTTGGTTCCTCAAGTTGAAGAGCAGTTTAGAAGATCATCACTCCAGCCTGCTCACCTTCAAGGTCAAACTTCGCTGTGTGGTGGAATAAACACCTGAGATATTTACATTTATATCTTTTTAATGGATAAAAATTTGTGGTTTTGTCAATCAGGATATAAAACACAATGCATTTTTTATCATTGTTTGCGTATGTGTGTTACAGTGTGTAACTACATCCAACACTGACAAATAGCCATTGTACTCTGGCAGCGCTGGCAGGGGTTCCCATGGAAGTATTTGTGTACGTGCACGTGTGTTTTTGTGTGTGTGTGTGTGTATGTGTGAGTGTGTGTATGTAGTAACCAGATCCATGTTGGAGGAACCGGGTGCAAGGCGTGTCTCTCTGACCAAACACAACCTGTTGGCTGCCTGATGAGTGTAACCTTGTTTCTGTGTTTTTCCGGCTGCTAAGAAAAAGCCTAAAATAGTTGAGAAAATGAAATAAACAGCTAAGTATCCAACTGATTACTTAAAAAGAACATGACAAAAATTTGAAATAGTGAATTGAATGTTAACTGAAAATTAACATTCACCAAAAGATGTTTGAGAAGATAAAGATTAAAAGACTGGTCGTTTAGTTAGAAGGAGTAAATAAGTGAATTAGTTTGTGAAGAAGGCATAAGATGATTTAAAAGATTTCCTTGTATAAGATGTTTGTGAAACATCTGTAAAACACTGATTTGGATGACAGGTTGCAACTTCCTTGTGCTACGTAAAAATGAAAGTTAAAAAAAATGCCTGATATGGGCGCTGCCATCTTGGTGGTGGTGATGTCATTTGGGATCAGAGTCTGTGCAGCAGTGATCATCGAATGGACCAACCAACCAGGTTAACTTCAGCTGTCAGTTATGATACTTCACCACCTTTTTTGGCGACCAAACTTATCTGAACTGCCATGTACTTTAATTATTTGTTTTAAACTGTGTCTCATCTGAAAACATGGATGGGTGGGTTTTTTTTATGACCTCTACTATCACATCATCAGAGGGAACAAACCATCAGTCTTTTTGGTGTCTTTGACCTCTGGCTTTGCAGCAACAAAGAAAAGGTCTCCAAATACACTTAAGTGACCTTAGCAGCGGCTAACAGACCAAAGCATTGACTCAGGGTGTGTCAGCATCTCCACAACAAAGCATGTTTTTCTCTCTGAAGGGGACAAACCCACATTTAGACAACATGAGAGCTACTCTGACCGAGTGACTCAGTGCACAGCGTCAGATTATATGGTACCTTATAAATGTCTGTTAAGCCGAGTATGTCACCGACACAAATCACAAAGTACATTTCATAAGAGACCAGCTCACCTTTTTATGGTTGCGAAATATTTATTATAGTGCAGTAAGCTTGCAGTAAATGACACTCACATGCAGAGGTTAGATATGATGTTGAAGTGAATTAGACTTTCTGTAAGATTTTGTGCAATATAAGACTAATGTTAAATGGTCCCCAATTCTCTCTAAATGTGACTCAACCACAATTTGAAAAATAAAAATGACATTTTTATATGCCCTTTTGTGAATCTAAAATCTAAAATCTGTAAACAAAGTGAATACAACTGAAAATGAAACAAAACAGTTTTCTTGAATAAATTGTGTCCTTCAATGGACATTTGTCCTTCAGTAACCTTTAAATGAAAAAAAACTGTATAAGTCAAGTCATTAAAAATCTTTATTTCCAGTGTGAGTCAGTCAGCTCGAAGTGGTTGTAACACCCTTCAGACCTCATTGTCATTAGCATATAAAGTAAAGAAACTCAAATCTCAAACCTGCACAGTCAGACTGACAGTTGATTTCTGTACAGTGCAAAACAGAAACACCTTCAGGATTAATGGTTTGTAACAGAGACAAAAACTCAAATACATGCACATGCATGTTGTCATTTATTATATAACAGCACAGCAGACTTGATATTAAACTGAGGCAGAAGTAAAAGACTTTGAGTCATTCCACACAATAGGTTTTGTTTTTTACACCAAGTTTTAATCCCTCAGCCTGGAAACCATCACGTCGTGTTTGACAGCCTGACTGGGTGTCACAAACGTACTATCTGACTCACTAAAACGTGCTGTGACACATAGCTGATTGCTTTTAACATCGTCCCTCATAAAACAACAAACTGTGTCTTAAAATGAATAATTAACATTTATCTAAACAAATTCCTTTTTGTACCGATACATTACAAGCTTACAAGCTAGCATGGCTAAGTCCATGCTAACAAGAAGCACAGCTAAAGCTTGGTGACATCATTTATATTTTTCTTAAATTGTGTAAAAATGAAATTTTGCAGTTCTTGGACTCTTTCTCAGCCTGGACCAGCCTGGAGTCTGTGGTTGGATATTTATTTTCTGTCTTCAGGTGGAAAACTACAGTGTCATGGCTGATAAATTAAATCCCAGCCACTCCCAACCTCTCTGTTTCTCTCTGTTTGCTCTTAACTTGCTCTCTTGTTTCACTCCAAAGCGTTTCATCTCCATGTGTGTGCCTGTTTGCCCTCACCATCCTCTGTCTTTCCTCATCACTTATTCTCTCCTACTCATTCTCATTTGTTGTCTAACCAAACTGACCCTCCCTCTGTCCATCCATTTATGTTAGCTTTCAAGTTAACTTAGCAAGAATGCTGTTCAGTAGGTTCCCATACAGACAAACACAGAGTCAAAAATGAAAATACACTAAGGCCCCCATTAAGCTGACAAGACTTTAAAGGTCAGACATAAAGTTTAGTTTCAAATGCCAAAAGATCTGAAATGAACCCAACAGTGCTTCTATAGTCATTCAGAAATCCTATTCACAGATGACACAATGTATTAAAGTTGTGTTTGCAGTGTTTTTTTACTTTTCTAGCACACACATGTATGATCTGATGCTTTTCTGCTTCCCAGGAAATTACAACAACTATGTGGGGTAAAGAGGACAGAAAGCCACTGATACGCAACCAAAGAAAACACAAATTACAGTTGTTTCCGTGTTTGAACAACATCAGCATTCAGGATAAAGTACGTGTTACATATTATACTTTTAAATAAACCTTTTACAACCTTCATTCATGCCAGCCGCATGAATGAAACGTGTCCATTTCCTCCTGCTGTTGTGCACTTTAAGTGCTACAAACTTATTTGAAAGTGCTGATTACTTTGTTTGATATTCTGCATTGATGAAAACTTCAATACACTCTACATGAAGCAGGCGATCAAATAAGAATTGAACAAAGGTGCCAGCTTTTATTTCTTGTCATTTCGTGTATGAGCACATGATAAATGTATTTAATCAAAGGCTTCATACTATGACTTTTTCACTCACTGCTCCCACTGGCACACAAGAAGCCAAATATCACATTAAGGACTTCTGTAAATGTTGTTTCTTTTCTTATAAAAGAAATAACATATGTAGCACCTGAATCTAAAACTGAAAGCTATCAAAAATCCTCAGGTGCCTTGGCAGGTTTTTTGATACATTAAAGGAAACTTTATCGGCTCTGCCTCATCCAGCTCGGTTACAGAATCAGTGTATGAAGAGGAAACTTTCTGCAGCTCAACACATTTGGCTGCTTTGCACAACTCATCCAAAATGTTTGTTGACAGTAAATAACAGAGTCATGTTCTGGATTATTTAGACGTCATTGACCTAAATACAGAATGCTGGTCGATGGTCGCTGCACAGTGGAGTTCAGATAAGTTGAGTTAAAGGATCTATGCATTTATTTGTTAACCAAAACCATCGTAAGCGACGTTCAGCTGCAGCCCCCTTTCACACTCTGCAGGAACGCTGCATTTAGCGCCTCACAATGGCTTTTTTGTGTGCATGTAAACTGGCCATTGCCTTCTATAGAGACACACACACACTCACACACTATAAACAAATGAGGGCAGACATAAACACAGAAACTGTACAGACGCACACACGCACACACACACACACGCACACACACACACACGCACACACACACAGGCTAGAGGCATCCTAGTGCTACACAAACAAAGCCAAAGGTACCTGTCAAACTGGTATTTTCAAACCAGAGAAATGGATGGGGAGGTGGAGGATGGATGGAGGGAGGTGCAGGAGGACAGAGAGGGGGAGTGAGAAACGCTCTTTAAAAAGGAGATGATAATTAGTACACATCGCATTTTGCAGGAAATCACGTTTGCACACACACACACATACAGACACACACACACACAGTTTTTTGGAATATGGCCTCCACCACCTCGGGTGATGTTCTGCCCACAGGCGGCAGAATCTTCACATCCATCCCTGATGTCTTCTTCATCCCTGAATTTGTGAGTTTCTTACTTGTTTATTCTTATTTTACTGTATGTTGGTGGGTTTCTCGTTGCCATTTCCTGTTTGAAACGTTACCCCTTTAAGTCTCTCAGTCTTTTCTCTGCTCACTGTAGCAAGTTTTAGATGAAGAATTTATTCCTTTCTATCTAATTTTTCTGCTTCCCTGTAGCACATTTTTCATCTATCACCTCTGATTCACTTTGTTCCACATCATTTAGATTATGATCCTGTTTTCTCAAATCATTATCTTCTTCCTCATCACTTGTCCATTGAAGTAAGTCTGTGGTATAAACAAGAATATCTTGTCTTGTGTGATAGACGAAGTCAACACATATCAGAATGACCAACCAACCAGCTGTGAAGATTAAAGGAGCTGATAGGTTTGGTTATGTCCAAAATTATACAAATTATACAAGGAGAAGCAGATAAAAACTGGATAATGAGGAGGTTAGAGTCACACTAAAAACAACTCTTATCCACTCTTTTTATAAGTTATTGTTGGCAAAACAGCACAAGTTACAGAATCAGTCAAAAGTTCTGACAAACTTTTTCATTCAAGTAAATGGAAAAGCGTGTCAAAGCTTTTTACTAGCATCTTATAGTACTCGGGAAGCTTGACAAGCATTCGGTTTACACTGACAGATATTCACACAAATGGTTTCTGCTGAAAACATGTTGCCATAGCAACAGGCAAACAGCAACCACAATGTGTTTTAACAACAAAAAACTAAATATCAAGCCAAAAATCAACACAACCTTTGGATTCTGCAGGGGTTTTAGTTTCAAATGTGACGTGCAATAGTTTTACTGTTATATAAGTTCTGTAAAGTTTGTGATGATTTGCAACAAGTAACCAAACACCCCCCCCCATTGCACATATACACGAAACAAGTTGCAACAATAAAACAATATTTTAAATGTAACAAGTTGCAACAGTGTAATAATATTTGAAGTGGAAAAAGTTGCAACATTAGAGATTTTTCTGTCGTGAATTTCGGGCTCAGACTTTTTTCTTCAGGGTCAAAATTGCTGAAACCCCCCATTTCTTGCATCTGCTTTGAGGTGCATCAGTTTAGCTGGAATATGAAGCATTTTTTTTCTCTTATGGGTCAATAATGAGTCAATATTGTATAGGCGGCACGAAACACACACAGCTTCTGTTTAAAAGAGTTAACTTGAATGAGATTCAGACAATGTGTGTTTTCTATACAAGAAACTAAAGATTAAATCTGTGTGACACAGGTGGAAAAACAGCTTTAGTTGCACAGGGAGGCGTAACTCTAAACCACCTGTCAACTCACATGGTTTACCTGCTGGCTTAAGTCTTTTTTCTGGCTGCACCTTTTGTTGCGAAATAGCCTGCGACAGGTAAAGGGTACGAGCAGTATTTACTATTCTGGTCAGAGTTGGCGCTGTAAATCTATACATCTGTATGTCTTCATATTAAAAGGGAAATGATGGGCTTAGAGGGTCTTTTTTGCTCCTATCAAATATTTTTCTCTTGGAATAAAACTGATTGATGGAGGAATTCAAATTCAAAAAGAAACTATAACTACAAAAATAATAATAAAGAACAATGATGAAGGATGTACCATTGCTAACCAATCTAATCCCTTGTATTGACAAAGCCAGAGAAACAGTTAATGTGAGGTCAACCATGATAGGCTGTTTTCACATTCCTGGCATTGTTTTGCAGTTTTAGAGCACACATGATATTGAGAGAACACATAATATTATCACTAATATGACCCTTTACACAGAAACCACATTTCATGGGTGAAATGAACTTGGCTACAGATTATTGGGGAAATATGTACAAAAGATTGTTGCAGAGTTGGAAAAGTTGGACAAACATTTAAAACTAAGCTGAGGTTATTGGTTGGATTCATTTGATGTTTTCAGTGTTTAGTATAGAAACTGATTATGCCTGATTTTGTTTTTTTGCTGTTGCGATAAATTATGATTTGTCACTTCTGTGAGATGTGGCAATTAGCAGCCATTGCAACTGCTTTTAATCCGAGCTGCCTAAAGCTGCCCTCTTCAATGGGAACGAGCTGCAAACATTCAGAGCCACCTGGCAGAGAGCACTCAATACAAAGGTGGAAATTTAATGGAATTCAGGCCTGTATTGCCTTTTACCTAGAGCACAATGAGAATAAATGGATAATGTTTCCCTGGTATGGTGATAGTAAGACTGATATGAAGTAGCAGAATTTGTCTTATGCAATATTTGCTGTTACTAATCCTGCACACGTGATAGATACAAGCAATATTTGTATGAAGTAACTAAGTGTTTTCACAGCAATGAACTGTTGCTTTAGGTGGTTTCTCCCTCTGTGCTTGTGAACTGTCTGCTATTTACTTTTCTATCATTTAATGTTCACATTGTGTTCATTTGACCTGTGGTTTCGAAATGACAGAGAGTGACTGCAACTTGCCTTTTACAGGCAGACTATGTTTTCTTTTAAAGATTTGTTGTTTTTTAGAAGAATGTAAAAATACTAGTACCATAACTATAACTAAATATAACAAAGGGATATTTTCTGGATGAAACATTTCAAACTGTAGGTGAACCAGAACAGATCATTTATTACTAAATAAGTTGAAAGCATATTTTGTTTTTCAAAACATGATAAAAAGCTTCTTATTCTTATAAATCAAAAGAATGGCTTAACAAATGTGTTTTTGCAATACTGAAACATACATATTTGAAAGTAAGACTTTAATTTTTTTGATGGCATGAAAGGGAAGGTTTTCTTTGTAAGTAAGTTATTCATTTCACTCTTCATGTAATGTGAAAAAAATGGTTTAAACCCACAGAATTACGTTTTAAATTCTAATCAAGTTTTCAAAGTCTCCAGAATAAAAAGCATAACACATCCTCAATGTTTTTCTTAGACAATGATGCATAAAAATCATGACATCTGTCACTGAAAGCATCATACAGTGCTGGAACAAGTGGCACTGCAGGTGATTCTGTCAAACAGAGAGGAAAAATGTCTTTCTAACTTCAAGGCTGATCAGCGGCACTTTGTATCAGTGTAGAGAAATATTTGAACTACCTCTATGTGTACTGTTTAATTCAAGGCGTGGCACATTTCTCACATGTGGTCAGATTAAATGCTGGTGATTCAAAAAAGAAGAAATGGCAGCTAGATTGTGACTAGACAGTTTTGACTCCAAACTCACGTTTATACTGCTGCCTGAAACCTGGTTCACTGCACTTGTGAGAGAATTTAACAAAAAGCAAACAAAATATCAAAATTGATGAGTGCAGACAGTTAGTTTTGCGTTAAATAAAGTAGAATGATTTAAATTTTACTGCCAGTAATATTCAGAGTATTTCTAAGGTGCAAATATGATGAAATTGCTCAATAGTTTGTTGTTGTGTTGCATGTAAATTATTCGCAACTGAGATATATCTCACGAAATAAATCAAATTAAGCATTCAGCATTTACAGTTTACACATAACTGTGTCTGTATTCTATAATCTTGTAAAAGAAGGTCTTTTCTTTTGTATACTAGGGTAGATTTGCAGGATTTTCTCCCCCTGAAACTGTGAGGACAGTTATTTTCTCTGCATGTGTCATCCCTCATCCCTTATCTAAGAAGCAGAGAGGTTTACTTGTTGTTTTTCTCTCTTGAAAGCTAAGCTGTTGGTCGGGATTCAAATGAGCCTCCTGCAAGTGTTTGCCTCCAGCTCTGCTCCTGAACCCCTGATGCTCGAGAGCTTAATGCTGATCGATCGAGCCGCAGTGGCCTCAGTGTCGACTTTAACTGCCCAACAGGTGGAAATCAAAACAATATGCTTTTCTTTTTCACAGCGGACATTTACACTTGTCATAATAAAAAAAAGCACAGATGGCACCAGCAACATTAAAATGGCTCTGAGCTGCTGAAGTGTGGCAGTAAGCCTGCACAGCTGACGGCACGCAGACTACCAGGAAACTGGGGCAGCCACATTGAAACTCAGGCATATTTAATTTTGATATTTGCACCTGTTCTTTTACTTTGTTGACATCATGTCCATAATGAGACAGAAATCACAAAGAGAAGGTCTCATTGCATGATAAAAATTGACACCTAGATGAAAGTGGTGTTACACTCTTGTAAAGTATTTCATAATGCCTCTTATCAAGAAACAAAAGCTGGAATGTCACGCTCTATTTAAATGCCAACGAGTCTTTCAAGCACAATGTTTGTCAAAGGAGTGGAGACTGTAAGAATACACCCAACACTGCTGACAAGGTGTGTGTGTGTGTCTGTGTGTGTGTGTGCGTGTGTGTGTATGTGTGTTTTAAAAGGATAGTCCATAGGCCCAACCCTTATTTTAAAGGGGCACTCCCAATTTTTACACGTGAAGGATCGGAGGAACTTTTTACAGTCTGAAAAACAGTCAAAGAGCTTAGAGAGTACAGATTTATGACAGGAAATCATTAGAGGATAAAATGAGAGGTTAAAAACCAGGGATCTCCACCAGCCAGTCAGACAGGCCTAGCCTAGTCTGACGAGCATGAACTGATGAAGCCCCTTGGATAAGAGGCGAAACGTCTTCACAGACATAT
>JAPZDV010000003.1:19653033-19669184 GCA_029814665.1 Acanthurus lineatus
TATTACCGAGTCCAGTTGCCTTCGATTTATTTGCCCAGAATAACCATGACCTGGATGAATGAGAACATTCACAGATAGAGGATAAAATATCTTTTCTTTTCATCAAAAGCTGTCATTAGCATGTCCTCCATCTTTATTTAACAGCAAAACTGATTGTTTAAGTAACACGTTAAAGGAGCTGTATTTACTATTTTTCTAAGACCAATCTATGAAAACATTACATTGAGAAAATGTAATGAAAGAGGTCGCTTGTAATGATTAACCAATGGAGAATTATGACCTGAATCTCTGAACCCCCTCTCTGCTTTTTGGAGCTTTCTTCAGCTTCTCTTGTGGCTGTCTGCTTACTTTACTGTTTGTTCCTCTCTTTCTGCTCTCATAGCTTTTATTGGCTGCACTGAGAAGCTCTATTCAGTGAAAAAGTTATATAAACTCACTGTACTCAACCTGCAGCACCAAACAGCAGCCAGCTGGTGAAAAGAATGGAACATATTTATACTGTAGCAGCTAGAAGTCCAAATATTTCCCTCAAGAGTTGCTCGAGACCAAATCAGAACTAAAAGAAAGTGGACTCACTCTTTCTAAGCATCTATGAATACGAGCCTAAAAAAATTACGTGTAAATTACATATAAAAAAACTTATAAACAACTTGTTCCTGATGTTAATTTAGGTTTAAACATGCAGCACTGGAATTTTAGACTAAAGACAAATTAGTCTGTTACTAAAGAGCAAGAAGAAAACTTTTACAGGCTCATTGCAAACTGTAAACATGAAATAAATACAAAAATTTATGTAAGGTTCAAAAAACTTCATTTTTACTATTAGTATCCTTTAAGTTTGAGACATTTTGAAAAAGGTTAAAATATCTAATTGAAGCTCTGGTGAGCTCGAAACTCTTGATGATTAAAAAAAATTAAAAAGTACAAACACACAACTCCAGCATTCTGAGAAACTCCCCTCATGTTGTGGCTGCACACTGAGAGAGCATCATAATTTGCTTTTTTAACCATCCAATCACAGACTTTCTCTGGGTCTGGTTACCATAGAAACTCTGTTTTCTTCCTCCTCTCTCTGTGCTGTATCTCACCCTTCTCCCCCCTCCCTCCCCTGTGTGACCCTGTAGGTGTTCGGCGGTCTGGTGTGGATCCTGGTGGCGTCGACCCACGTGAATCCACCGAACCCTCTGGGCTGGGTGATGTTCGTGTCCGTCTTCTGCTTTGTGGTGACGACGCTCTGGTTCTTCATCTTCCTGTGTGGAGCCAATCAGAGCAGCATCTGGCCCGCCCTGGTTAGACACGCCCACCACACAGATTTAATCATAACTTTACATGTGTAGATGAGCAGGTCAGGTCATCGCTGCATGCTAAACGATGCACATCAGGCTGCAACAAGAGCATTTAAAATGTGAATAAATGTCACTTTCATCCTGTTTGCTTCTTACTTCCTGTATCCAATCCTCCCTTCTGCTCTCCCCCCATCTTCTGCATCTGTCATCTGTCAACCCCCCCTGCAGGATGCTGGTTATCATTTCTTAGCGGTGGTTTTTTACCTCAGTGCCTCTGTGGATCTGGCGTACATCACCCTTTTGAGAGGGTGGAATGTTCAGGGTGTGATCACTGGCGTACCTGGATCCACCTTGACGAGTCGAAACCCCGACTTACTCAAAATCTACCGACTGGACATTTCTGCAGTGGTAGGTCAATAAACACCATACACACACTCACACACTCTTACTGATTACTACAATTGAAAGGAGTTATATATTCTGATACTGTAATCAAACTCGACAGACACAGAAGAAAGATCTGCTGCCCCCCGTTTGTTTGGAATAACCTAATATCCTCTGAAGTAGCTTTTTGAAGTCTAAGCGTCATTTACAGAAAATTCTCTCACTGAAGCCATATTTAACTCCAGTTTAGCCTGATATATTTGGAATCTTTGTAAAATTTAAAATTTAAGATCTCTGCTAAAAATTAAACAGCACAAACTTGTAATAACGAGGGGAAGTGTGTATTTGTGTGTGTGTGTGTTTTCAGGTGATGTCCTATGTGGCCACTCTTCTCTACTTCATCCACGCTATTTTCTCTGCCATCCGGTGGAAAAGGGCCTAAAGGAGCGAAACACTGATCCAACCATAAACCAAGAAAAGACCAAAAAGACAAGAAACCAAATCCCGAGCTGATCTGCTATTGGACGCAAAATGACCTTTACTATTTTTGTTCTTTTTAATTTTTTTAGAACAAGCAAAAGATACTTTAAACAGCAAATGGATGAATGGGTGACTAAAAAAAAAAAAGGTTTTCATTAAAGTAATTTCATAGGTCTGATTGGTGAGTTGACATTTCATATTTTTTTACCAACAATTTACTGTTTTTTTGTCAGAAAGGCAGCAGTTTGGTCAGAATATTTGTGAGTGAAATCAATGAAATGAAAACATGCTACTGAAAATAAGTGTGATAGAAGACGAGTGGATGAGTGTAAATAATAAATTGACTCACAAATCTAATTAAATATGTAGGAGTAGGCACTTTTTTATATGATATATGATGATAAATGACGGCTTTAACCAAATTTATAAGAAGAATTTGAGGAAATCAGAAACTGTAAGCCTGCTTGTTCTGTATTTTTCCCCAGAGAAGAGAAAAACCTCAAAAGTCAGTTCATCCAAATTGCTAAAAAAAAAGAGAATAAAAACTTAAATTTGAATTTGTTTGGACTATTTTTAGTGAAAAAGTTGTTCACATCTATTTCTGAATAATATCCGCACTTACAAAACACTTTCTGAAGTCTGCAAGGCTGTGAGCACAACAAATTAAACCTAATTTACCTTGACTGTATTTGTACAGAGGAAGAAATTTTATTTTGCAGGTTTTAAGATGAATGTCCTGGACGTTGGTTCCAGCTTGTTGGCAACATTTCTACAAATCAAAGAGACATGAAAGCATTTCACTAAGGCAGAGATTTATGTTACTGTAGCACAGTATATATGTTATTTGCTAGTAAAGCTTTGGTGTTTTTTTCCGTTTATAACTTGAAACAGTGTGAAAGACATGAGAGAGGAATGATTGTTGTCTTCTTCATGATTCTCCCTCTTGACCACCACAAGTCTTTTTTTGATTCAATTTCAATACAACAACTCAATCGTCCTGCTAATGATTGTTGTTTTTTGGGAAACTTGTACCTACAACATGGATGGATGTTTCACACGATTTATTGTCTGCATTTTTACGAGAACTTCGAAAATTTCAAGAATGTAAATATTCACTGAGAATATATTCATATTTAATATATTCACTTTACAGGCGTTTTTAGAATGATGTGAAATAAATTGACTGAACTTTCAAACATGATGGCTTTTCTGTTCGAGTTGGGCTTTTCATTTCACAGAATATGTAATTGAATGAGTCTACTTTTTAATTTTTTAAATATAAACTCTAATTTCAAAATGCAGCTTGGCTTGGTCCTGACTGGGCCCTTAAATAAATCATACTTATCATCAATTAAAACACATCAGGCTTCTGAAATCTGTCACAGTAAAGAGTGTAACTTCAGTGTAAGTCCCCACAGACACAGTGAAGGGTTGTTGAACCTGCAGGATGGTTAACTGTCTCTGCCGCTGACGTACCTAACCTGAACTGTCAGGTGAGCGGTGTCAGGATTTCATAGCTCCAGGACACAAGTTTTCTGGGAGCTACTCATAGCTGAGAAGAGGATTAGTAACTTAACAGTCACTTCACTTAAGTACTTTAACTATCCATGCATGTAAATATCAAGATCTACTGTGCATGTTTGTCTTTTTGGGATTTATCTCATCAAAAGTGTCTGTTCTTCCGACACTGACTACAGTTTGCATTGGCTGTGGCTGAAATTGGTTGATGAGTGGACAAAAACAATGAGATTGAGGGCTGTAAAATCAAAATAATGAGCTAAAGGATGCTAAAACATACCTTAGGCTAAGGGGGAGTGATGAATCTCCCTAAAGTCTGTGACCACATGTGACCCCTTTTAACCTACAAATAGGGATTTCTTCTATTTTTAATATAAAGATACTGATTAATGCAACTCTAAAGCAAAGCTGTGCTGACCTGCTAGAGTGTCTGTGACTTTGAAGTGTTTGAAATAAAATGTCTTCATCAAAATCCAATCATTAGGATCTGTATTTTGAAAAGAGACTCTTTTTATGACCCCTATGTGCAGTGCAAATAAAGGCTGCAGGCTCTCAGCTCACACAGTCTGAGGATTGTTAAGTAAATATGTCCTAAAACTCACTGAGCTGTTTCTTTACTCAGAAGCAAAAATGCAGATATATTTCAGCTGCACAGCTTTAACCGTAGCCACAGGGCGCATGATTCGATTGTTTCAACATCCCCTCACGGGTCACCAGCTCACATTAAGCACCAGGTAGCCTTGGGTGCTGTAAGATAAAGGGTGGTGCAAGAAGCTGTTGTGGGACGGGATCTCTCACCCACAATAGCAGAACAGGTTTGGCTGCTAATTTAACTGCCCTATAAAAGTCAGAAACACCTGCTGCTGGTCTGTTACTGCAGAGGAGAGGGCAGGTCACTCGCTGTTGACTCAGTACCGGGAGAAGGATCAGGCAGAGATGGCTGCTACTACTACTCAGCCTATGGGGAGCCTGCCCAGCGGGATGGGAATATGCACCACGGCCCCGGATATATTTTACCTGCCTGAGCTGGTGAGTGGACGACGGCAGAGGACTGTGCATCTGACCTTGAAGTCATGAATGGATTCTCTATATTCATGACCAGTTAAAATATAAAAAATTCTTTGTTTTTCATATTTTTTTATTTCTAAGTGTCTTAAATTCGACAAATATTGCAACAAACTGTCATAAACTTGTTTAAATTGAACAGTGGACCTGATTTGTTGGAGTAGAATGTATCTCAAAGAAATTCAAGTAATCCACTCTTTTAAAATGATGCCTCTGAGACATAAAATTAAAATCAATTATATGGTTTTTTTTCAAGACAAAAGGCAGTTTTAAGACGCAGTTTTATACACTGATACTGTTTCAGCTGAACTTTTTTAAAATCCCAAAATATTTGACTTTTTTAAAAATGGGAGCAGAGTCTACTGTTCTTCAAGCATCATGTGATTAAATTTCATGATGCTAGTTTTTTAAAAGACAAATAACAGAATTTGTTTTAGTTTTGTGTGTGGGAAATATGAGAATAAAACATGGTTTGTAGTTGAAAGTAAAATTTGCACTTCAATAACGTGCATTGTGTTGAAACAGGAGCTGATAAAACCTATTTCTCACACGGGAGGAGCACTCACGTCCTCTCACATCTCACATTTCACTCATATTGTACTAATCTAAGAAAGAATGCGGCCAACTCTTCTTCTCCCTGAATGATGACAAAAGATAGAAACTGCTCATATAACTGCTATAAAAACTGCGGCACAGAAAAAGTTGAATGGTTTATATGTCTGATGAGTAAACATAGTTTAGTTTGTTAATTATTAGCATTTATTATCAAGGAAAAGGGTTGTGGTGAAGGTAAAGGTTTGTCACTGACGCCCTGTTCCATAAATGCAACAAGTGTTCATTCATATATACAGTTACATTAATACAAGCAACAAATCTGCACAAATTATGATGGCCAGAGGGCTCAAACGGGCTAAAATATACTCAAGTCTTCTATTAGGTTTATTTTACTGTTCACTGCCACGTGAAAAAAAGGTCCTTTGTTGACTGTGGTGTCAATAAATTTCTCAGGTTTAACAAACTGTTGGTCACTGACTGATTACATCCAAAGCATTTTAACAGTTTAATTTCACCATAAATCTTATTTAACAGTTCAGTTCACTCTGGTCTGAGGTTATATGACAATGTGATAAAAGTTTGCTGATGTTGGCTCTCCTGAAAATCTGACACTATAATGAAGTAAAACCTGTTTGTCATCTTATTTTAACTTAAAGAATGCTCTTTAATCATGAATTTGTGAAAAAACCTCTTACCAAAATTACTTTTTGTCTTCTATAAGAGATTTTTGCATTGATGTGACAGTCGAGTGCAGCGATTTGATGCTGAATCAAGTGCAGCTCGGTTATGACAGCTGACTAAAACTAAACTAAACTAAAAAGATAAACTAGGTGTGAAAAAAAGTACTTTTTGTCAACTCAACTTGAAACTACCTCATAAAAAAACAACAAAAGCTGAAATGATAGTTTGCTCTTAAAAAAAAAAAAAAAACAGGTAAAACTAAAATAAAATAAAAATATTTTAATATTTGGTCATCCGGTCAAATTTGCCAACACAACAGCCAGTAGGAGGCACTGGTGCATGATTATTAAAACTGTGGGTCTAAATTACTGAGTCATCTGCCTTCACAAATTAAAAATGAAAGAAAAGTAAAACTAATGAAAAACAAAGCTGTACTTTTACATTCATGTGAATGAAATGAGAACACAGTGACTTTAATCTGTGACCCACACACACACAGTCTTCTCACAGTTCATCTAACTGGCACCGACATGCAGGTCAAATATTCATTTACTGAGTTTTGGCCTAAAATGCAGATAAAATAGCAGTTAAACACTAAAAAACATGTTACTTGGAACATAAGTGAAAACAATATTAAAAATTCTGCAAGAGGGATGAGTGAAAATTCACTTATTAATGATGTGATGTCTTGAAAAAAGTCATTTTATCTCACTGAAACATTTCATGTAATGATTGTGCCGTCCATTAAATATAATGAGAGATTTTAACTAGAAATCAGACAAAAACACTCAGTAAGATCCTGAGTTTTTACAGTTATGTAACCTCGTCTTTTCAGCCCAGAGCGGCTCGGTTGTAACTCAGACGTCTAGACAGCGTGTTGTGTACACTGAATACTGCTCGTGATCCGTCTGATGATGGATCTTACAAAGGATGGAGGGCTGAAATGTCAAACCTTTTTTTTTTTGATCAAATGTCTGACTGGATCCTAAGAGAGCATCTTTCCGTCTTCTATCTCATCCAGCATTTAAAAGTGATTTCATTCCACGTTACAGGGATTACACAGTCTGGTTAATATTACAGTTACTTTGTGGTCATGAAACAGTGAAACCTCCATTCTGTGAACTTCGCAGTTATTTTTTCAGCAGAAATTAGGAATTTCTAGGTTTTCTGGTGAAAAAATCTTTTTGTAAGAATTATCTAGTTTCAGTAATTCTTGTAATGTTTGCACTGGCTGATTCCCATTAAATGAAACAACACTGGTGGTTAAACTGGGTTGAAAAGTGTAATGTTTGTTCACTTTTAGAGGCTCATAGCAAAGGACAGGAGTGGCCTGACTCAGTTTAAGTGGATTCCAGAGAGTCTGACTATTCAAATGCAGATATCACACAATCTGAAGTCACCTGGCAAACTTAACACCACCCTGAGCTCAGAGACCTATAGAAAGTATAGAAAGAGATGTTTGTTCAACCAACATTTACAGAGATGTGAACTCTGGTCCGGCTGATTACTGCCGATAGTCTTTTAAGCTTTTTTTTTATCAACTGTTTGACTTTTATGGGTTTGCTCAAATTTGCATGTTTGCTTTTCTACACTGCTGCTTGTTCTTTAAAAATTTAACCTAATGATTCATGAAAAGGAGCTCTGGGCTTGAATGAAACCATGTTAACAATCAAAACATGAACTTATATTAACATATACAAGATTTGTATTAACTTACAGTGTCTTTTGTCAGAATCATTTGATCCGTGTGTAGACATGTGAATCAGCCCCCAGCCAATGTTTGATCAATAATACAGGTGACCTATCAAACACCTGCCTAGACAAAATAATGGTAGTGTGTGTAATGAATGTAATGGATGTTTCGACAGCAGAAGCAGCCTGATATTTAAACATCATGACAGAAAAACTGTTTAATCAGATTCACATGGAAGAACATTTTGTCATCACACACTTCATCCTCTTTCAACTGCTTCAGAAGTTTTTTTATGTACCACATTTACCACACTAAAGTGGTTTTAATAGACTAATCAAAAGTGAATTGTGGCTTAGTTTCATCAGGCTGAGAGTAAATATGCATGTGAGTCACAGGTCATTCAGGGAAAAGTTGCCCGCCCTCAGCAGCAGAAAACAAATGTGTCAAAAGACATTTGTGCTGGTGGCAGGAAGAGTCCACTGCAAAAAATGTTCATTTAGCAAGTAATTACACACTAATCTCTTGAGCCTGTGACTTACTGCTGCAGTGGGACAGCAAAAAGAAGAGATTTAAGATAAACATGGAGAGAGAAAAGAAGAGTTAAACCAAGGTTATGAAGAAAAAAAACATAGTACCTGTGTTAAACTTCCAGACTGCGTTTGTTTTAGTGAATGTGACGGCCCAGACGGGTGGGATTCAGCACAGACACGTATGTAAGAGACAGAAATGTTGTTTTGTATAGTTTGGTGTCATTTACAGCTTGTTTTTGATGTACTTAGTTACTTTACAACACTGAATTCAGTAAAGAGACTCAGGTCTGACACTACTGACTTTTGTGTTTCCCTGATCTTTTATTCTCTGCCATAATAACGGTGACGTTTGTGGTTTTGAGTAAAATGTCTAAACATCTATCGGATGAATTGCCATTAAATTTTTTTGTCACATTTATGTGATTTAGTTTCTAATGCACTTCTTCAACGTCAGTTTAAGGTAATTCCAGCACAAATAAATCTCATAAATCTTATTAATTACTAACACCTTCTGTCCACCTGCTCCCCCCTTCTTTGCAGGTGTTTGGTGGTTTGGTGTGGATCCTGGTGGCGTCGACCCATGTGGAGCCACAAAACCCTCTGGGCTGGGTGATGTTTGTCTCCGTCTTCTGCTTCGTCATGACTTTCCTCTGGATGATCATCTTTGCTGCTGGAGGTCATCAGAACAGTTCGGGCTGGGCAGCTGCTGTAAGACCTGAGACACAAAGATAGAAAGGATGAAAGAAACCAGAAATAAAACAAAGAGGAAGAGTGATAGATTCATGTTCTAATATGATTAAATCTGTGTGTTTCCAGGACTTTGCTTACCACGGCCTGGCAGCGTTCTTCTACCTCAGTGCAGGGGTGGCTCTGGCCTACATCACCGTGAAGAAAACAGGAGACTTTAAAACGTACCAGATTGACATCGCTGCTGTGGTGAGAAATAGTTTTAAGCATAAAACAGCTGTTAATCTGTACAGTATTCACAAGAAACACTCAACCTAGCTACCTAAAAAACTATGTTTATTGAGCCATTATATAAAATTTGAGCCTCTCACAAATTAAAATGTCAAACCTTGTTTGTTTTAAATTCAAGAGCCAAAGAATATGACTGCAAGAGGTTAGTTAGTGAGGCTGAAAACTAATAAATTTGTCTTAAAGAGCTTAAGGCGCTGCTAACAGGACTTTTTTTAGCTCTGGGTAGATCCAGGCCAACTGTTTCTTATACACTTTATGCTAAGCTAAGCTATGCTAAGCTAAGCTAAGCTATGAGATCACCATGAAACTTTTCCATAAACATTAACATTAAATAACTTCTGTGACTTACTGAACATCCAAGACTTGATCTTCAGAAATGTGGATGGTGTATTTTTGCTCTAACCCTTTTTGTGTGTGTGTGTGTGTGTGTGTGTGTGTATGTGTGTGTCTCAGGTGTTTGCCTTCTTAGCCACACTCTTCTACTTCATCCACACCATCCTCTCCTCCATCCGATGGAAGAACTTCTAAAGAGCCAAGCTGAATCAAAGACCTGTGCGTTTATACTGTGTATCCTGTGTGCCTCTGTTTGACCATGTGTGTGTGTTTGTGTGTGTGTGTGTGTGTGTGAGTGTGTGTGTGTAATGACCCACAAGTTATATCCACAGTCCTATCAACTTCCTGATGAACTTTTTTAAGCCTCATTTTGTGATATTTCATAATGTTATGTGAAGGATGAGTTGTGGAGAAGCACCATGAAATAAAAATGAAAGCATTAATAATGAAAGTAAATAAAGATATGAACCGTAGAAATAACAAAAGTTCTCATGAATGCATGAGAACTGATGCACAAAATGAGAAAAACAGTATATTTGTTATTATTATAATATCATTTTTTTTTATCATATATTAATGTTAAACCAAGAACATGTATTACGTAAGAAAAATATCTCTATTTTCTTTTTATAGAAGCATGAAATTTGATGTGAATCCTAGCAGGCTGAGCTTTCATTTAAAAAGGCCAGTATACAAAATTATCACCAGCATTGAATAAAATCTCCAACCTTATGGGTCATTTTTTTCAAAGTCGATATTTTCACAGGATTTTTTTACAACATATTTCAAGTTTATTAAAAAAATATTTTCACCTTTTTCCGACCTTTTTTAAATTTGTTTTTCGTTTTACAATCTTAATCCAAGCAGTTGCTTCTTGCTGCCATTTTCCTTCCCTTTATGATTTATGATCAGACTGACAAAAGTTTGCTGTAAGTTGTAAAATACTTGCATTACACTTGTACTTTTAGATTTCTTTTGTAGAGCCACTCAAATTATTTTTCTTCTGTCATGTTGAATTTTTGGCAACAAATCATCAGTACATGAAAAATGGTGATGTGTATTTTTTAGGTAGAAGATCGCTGGCTGAAATTTGTATAGTTCTGCCATTTTTGTATTCTTGAGATTAAAATGAGATATAGATGAAAACATGACTTGTTGTTTTTGCTCCGTTGAAATGTGAAATAAGTTTGACTGGTAAAATTGCTGCAAGAACAACAACTTTAAACTTAAAACTTCACTTTAGTTTCCAGATGGAAATACAACTGCTACCTACAGAGTCACATATGTAACAAGCAGGTAAATATTTACTGATTTGTTTCCAATATTTGAGGTGGAGAAGCAGGATAAGAGTCTTGGAATTATGACTTTAATAGTCGTGTTCGGAGGGAGCTACAGTTTCACCATGAGGTTCACATTTGTAATGGGATGTTGTTTAAAATATAAATAAAACACAAATTGATTATTTGCTAATCCCCACTAACAAAGACTCAAATAAAAACAATAGGAAGATAGTAAAAATAAAGTTTTGACTTATTTACTAAATTGATTTTTTATAAATTATTCTGAATTTGATGTCAGCAAAATATTTGAAAAAGTTTGGACAAGAGTGACAAAAAACCCCCCAGAAATTTGTGGGAAGCTCCAAAAACACCTGTTTGGATCATTCCACAGGTAAACAGGTTCATCAGTGACATATGTCAGTATCATTATGTGTGAAAGAAGCATCTTTAAAAGGCTCACACATTCACAAGCAAGAATTGGGCAAAGGTCACCACTTTGTGAACACATGAAGCAAACATGTCCATCAGCCTCTGCTGATGTTGTTTTCACTGCTAATTAGCAAATGTTAGCCAACTAAACATGCGTAACTCTGACTGTGTACATGGTAAACATTGTATCTGCTTCACATTAGCATGCTAGTTTTGTCATTATGAACACATTAACATGCTGATTTTTACATTTAGCTCGCACAATTTAAGAGCTGCAAACGTGCCTTTAGACACTTGTAACATTTAATGCAGTACTTCAATGTTTATTGTTTTTACTCTTTTGTTGTACTTTGTCAAAATTGAAATATGTTAAAATTTTTATGTTTTGACTAAAATCACAGACAGAATGGAGTATTTGTTCACTTGGTAAAGTTAGGGGCTATTTGCCAAACATGCAAAGTCTTTGTAAAGGCCCATTGTATGTAAAAACATCATTAATGTGCAAATAACAATGAAGTCAAAGACTCATCTGCCTTTGAGTCTAATCAACAACAGACCACATTTCCATTTGGCATGAAGCATACTGATTTTGAAAGCCAAGATCAAAACAAAGTGGCAACTGAGAAGTTTTTGGGTGTTAAAACTCACATTGATTTGTGTTTTTGGAGCTGAATAATCTGCTACAATGTGGACACACAGTGCAGTGTGGCTCGAGCTAAGCTAACTGATATCGAGCTAAGCTATCTTTAAACAGACAGACTTGAGAGACTGTAAAATTTCCACAACTAAAGTGGGAATGCTTTAACTGCTGAAAGTAGTTTGCTCTTGATTTCCAGTGTTTGTATATGAGGGCGACTAGTCTGGTATTCCAGTATAATTAGGCTAAAAACTACATTTAAAGGAAACATGCAGAAAGTTTCTTTTTCTATCTAATTTTCTTTTAACTTCCAAATCCCTCTTTGTCCATTTAACTTCAGTACATTCAGACTGTCAGTGGCTCAGTGTGAAAATCATCTAATTGGTTGACGAAAAGCGCTGAACTGAAGTGAGTTAAATTAATATTTAAACCACGAACCTTTCTTTTCTTAAGGCAAATGGCACATTTTTGTATTAGTTCGGACACATAAAGCAAAATATCAAAAGGTTTTTACAGTTGCATATTTTATTTCATCTGAACATACTGTTTTCTGCAACAATCCCACATGGATGAGGAAGTACATGATGTTTGTACAGTTGGAGAGGAACCAGTAAAATCTATGACCTTAATATTTTACAGAGGGTTCTTCCTTGGGTACATCTGGAGAGTTCTGGTTTCAAACGAGACATTTTCAGATTGAGAAACAAGTAACTTCAGTCCCTGGTTGGCGACAACATTTACAGTCCAATAAATCTGGAAATTATTAACAAAAACATATTCTGTTTATCTTTATTTCACACAAACTTTCAGCTTTTCTTATCAAAGCCAGAGTCAGACTCTTCATCTGACCCTCCAGGCGTCTTTCAGTCCAATCATCTCTCATGTGGTCTGATCCGGTCGTCAGCCCACCGTCACACTACCAGACGGTACGTTTGACATCCGCCCAGAGGGAGCGTTTGATTCCCTGTGCGGCTCGTACTTCGTCCCAGTGCAGACGGGTGTTGGGGATCTCGTCCTCGGGCTCAGGATCAGGTCGTGCACCGTCTTTGGGGCTGGCCACCACCACGGGCAGCGGGCCTCGCTGGGACTGAAACTCGACGACATGGAGCTGCTTCTTGTCGGCCAGCGTCTGGTGTGTTTGCTGCAGGATGGAGGAGATGGTGGGGGAGAGGGGAGATGTTACAAAGAGCTCTGTGCTCTGAAGGACAACTTCTACTGCCTTGTTTCTTAGAGATCCTCAGTTTTTTCTTCAGGTAAAACTAATTTCTGAAACATCTCACACTAAAGATCCCTCCCACTGTGCCAACATGACCTTACCTGATTGGCTAATCCAGTGAAAAGGGCCCTGGTGATGTTGAGGAGATTAACGGATCTTTCTACTTTGCAGTACATGTCCTTTATGCCGATCAGCTTGCACAAAGTGATGACTGCACGATGGCAGTGCAGACCGTAACCTGCACACACAAACACACACACACACACACACACACACACAGGATGAAGCACAGATATGCACACACTGATGCCACAATGACTGAGCACAAATCAGATTGAGTCCACAATTTAGGAATAATTTCCTATAATATCCAAGGAATCTCCTGAGGAAAAAAGTGTTAGTTGATACTGTTTGTGTGGAGTAAGAGATATGTTTCCTTTCAGCTTAATTACTTTGAATTACTGCTTTAACATAAAAGGTTTGATTATCTGAAGCTCGGCAGGTTAACATGCAAAGAAAATTGAGTTTGCGCTACACAAGAGGGCATAAATTTCAGTGATTTAAATAAATTAAATAATAATAATAAAAGTTACGTTGGTTTAAACTGAGTTTTCAGTGTTTTCCACATAATTTGTATCAAATGACTTCGCTCTCCTCGGGAAGCTTTTGGAAACCTTTATCCTTTTGACTTAACACTTAAAAAACAGACACTTACCTTCATTTTGTTTCTTCAAGCGGAGCGTTGTCCTCTTGAACTTGGACTCAATGTCATGATAAACTGTTGGACAATAAAAACAACTAAGTTAAACACACACTGAATGTAAAACCAAGTAAAGAACGAAGAGTAAAACCGGTACAA
This sequence comes from Acanthurus lineatus, assembly GCA_029814665.1. Lineage (NCBI taxonomy): Eukaryota > Metazoa > Chordata > Actinopteri > Acanthuriformes > Acanthuridae > Acanthurus > Acanthurus lineatus. The sequence goes on from JAPZDV010000003.1 coordinate 19,666,958, forward strand.
AATAACTTCAAACAGTCTCATTATCTTTATGTTTTATGCCATTTTCCAAGTGAAGGTGCGTTAGTTTTGTTATGCGTCTTTTCTCCTGCTCTCCCTCGGGTCCTGTGATTCTCTACCTGCCCACCAGATATCCTTCCACATGTCAGCGTCTCCTGCAGCAGCTGTGGCTAATAAGTTATTCAGACACAGAGTCCCTGAGCGGGAGCTGCATGCTGCTGAAGGAGGCATGAGGAAACTGTAAAACTCCAAACCTGAGGCTAAAAAACAGTTTTTTTTTCTTTTTTGGCACATCACTCCTAACACACCTCACTAGCTGCCCTCTCTGCACATTTTAAACATCCAGTTTAAATTTAATTCACTTAATGAATTAAGTTTGTTCTTGGATGCTGCAACAACCACCCAGGAAGCAGTTATGGACGGGCGGATGGATGTGAGGCAGTAAAAGAAGAACATTTGGTGCTCAGGGGACACATCCTGCTGGGTGAAGAAATCAAAAATGAAAAACTAAATGTCACACACACGCACACACACACACACACACCGCGCTGAACATTTGCTGCGGCTGCAGGAGGTCCAGGTCCATTTGTGTGTGTGTGGTGTGTGTGTCTTTTGCATGACATGTGGCTCACAGATCCAAGCAGCAACAAAGTGAAGCAGACAAAAAAATAACAGAAACCTCCTGCCATCACACACACCATTTCATATTCCAGGAACTATTAGTGTTTTTCACTGGTTTTCAATCACCAACTCAACTAAAAAGTGACTTTTAAATTAAACCAAATGGGATGTGGAGTTGATGAATCTTTGTTTTTGGGCCAAAATATCTTGTTTTATCCAAGTGTTGGTGGAAAGAGCCCAAAACGGAACCAATTACACACAATGTCACAACATACGTATCCAAAATTTTTTTATCTTTAATTTTTTTGTTTACCTCCACTAAACATCACTGGGGTTACGGAAGTATTCACAAAATTCTCCAACTCACAAACCTGCAGCCTCCTAAATCTTTTCAATGAAGAAAAACTATTGTTCATCTGGTGGAAGACATCCCACATCTGGACTGCAAACCTAAAATCTGAGTGATGACGTGCCTGCAGGCAAACTTTTCTGGACATTTTACTGACTGTCAAACAAACATATGGGGAGTCTGTGGCGAAGGCGGCGAGGGAATTATGACAAAAACGATCTAAAAATGACAAAGAAGTAAACAAACAACAAATCACATGACGGTCCAGAGGGCTGCAGATGGCTGCACGGTGAGAGCTGGCATGTGGGGGGACTTGACTTTTTGTCTCTATGAATTAAATATATCACAGTTTTGAGCTCAAACTGGGTGAAAATACAGGATCTCACTCTCTCACACACACACACGCACACACACACTTCTCGTCTGGTCTCAGGCCAAAGCAGGAAGCTAACTTTCTGCTCCGGTGGGCGCGGTGGAGGCTGATGACTCACGCACATTAATCTTCCTGGCTTTGCTCTCCAGCAGCAGCAGAAGCAGCCAAATGGCACCTTTACAATAACAAAATACGAGCGGTGCCGTACGACGCTGATACCTTTCTCTACGAATCCATTTTCAACATTATGTAGCTTGTGTAAGTACAAGCAGGTGACACAAGGGGACTCTGCTGGACAATAAGAGGGTAGAAAAGGGAGGAGCAGGGTGGATGAAGGAGAGGAAGAGATGAGGGGTGGGGTAACAAGAGGAGTGGAAGTAATGGTTGTGAGGTAGGAGGGGCTATTTCAGGTTCACCTGGGTGTAAAGTCCCATTCATTTTTCTCAAAAGAAAGCAAGAAAAATAAGAAAAATATCTGTTTTTTTTGGATATAAAGTCAAAGGTAAAAGACTGTGAACTTAAAAAAATAAAGACAGAAAAAAATCTGAGTACCGAGGAGCCTCTTGGTTAAAATCACCCAATCACTGAGCCGAGCTGAAGCTTCTTTCAGACCAACCAGTGATCGTTCGTGCAGCGGTGTGGGAGTGTTGCTTCATTCACAAACACAAACTGACGTCTTTGTACTCTGCTCTGATTGGCCACCGCAGACTGATGTTTAACTTGAGATTGTGTTCTGTATGCTGTCGACGCCGAGTGACAAGCTGAAGATAACAAAGTTCAGAGAAGAGTTTCTCCAGTCTGAAGCTTAAATAAATCAATTAAATCAATAAATCAATTCATGATTAGATTAGCAGTCAGTTTTGGATGAACTCAGGAGTTATGGTGCA
>JAPZDV010000003.1:19669284-19693940 GCA_029814665.1 Acanthurus lineatus
CTGAAGCTTAAATCAATAAATTAAATCAATAAATAAATTCATGATTAGATTAGCAGTCAGTTTTGGATGAACTCAGGAGTTATGGTGCCAGATTTTACTCATAACGGTGATGAGGATGACTAAAGTCTTGTCTAAGGCTCATGGGAACTGTAGTATTTAGAGCTTTAAAACACTTCAAACTGGTGGCTGCAATGTTAACTTATTCACATTTCTTGTGTTTCTATGTTTAGAAACATCTAAATATTTTAAGGCCCCAAAAACTGCAACTCTATGAAGAAGAGAGTCAGAGGATGAAGGTCATGGATGAGGGAGGAGGGGCAGATAGGTAAAAAAAAAAAAGAAAGAAAGGCAACACACGGACATGCAGTCACTCACTGGTGTGGTCGTTGTATCTTTCTATGTAGTGCAGGTAATGCATCGCTCTGTTCTTGGCCTGAGAAACACACAAACACACAGACAGAAAGTTGGTATTTTGTTATTTTTTTCAGCATTTCAGTTTGGAAGCCCTGAACCTGAGCCTTATGGGGACAAATTTGTGTAAAATTTAAAATTCTGTTTCCACTTTGACAATAAAACTGGTAAGAACAAGTTAGTTTGGTTCACAGTTTTACTCCATTTTTTCTAAATGCGACATTTATCAAACACTAAGAGACATAATAATCCCCATAAACTGGGGATATTTACACTTAAACTAACTTTATGGTTATTTCATTTAGAATAAAAGGTCTTACCTTCCTCAGAGCTGTGTTTCTGTCTGCTGCTTTACCCAACGCAAAGCCTGGTGGAGGGAGAGAAGTAAGACGTAAGAAATCTCTGAGAGTCCATGTGTCTCAGAAAAGATGCGGTTAAAGAAGAGTTCGCAGTTGTTTGTCAGTAAGGCTACAAATTAAACCCAGATTTTACTGATTAGAAAACTACATCAACACTGTCTGATGACATTTGAAATAAGCAGCTTTGACAGACTTTTTAATGAGAGGTTGTTTCAGGTTGACGTCAGGAGTCTCTATAAAGTTTCCTCAGGGGTTTTATTTATTTTGTTGCTCATTTCTGAAGAACTTTAACTGTCTGAATGTCCTGCACTTCCTGTTATTATCTTTCACCTTTTGGCAAAAATGTCCCTGTTCCAGTTTTTAAAAGCCCAAGAAGTTTGCCTTTTGATTTATTTTTTCAATATCATTTAAAGTTGTACTCAAAGTCAAGATGCTGACAAACCTGCCGCTCCGTTGCCGTTTCCCACGGCGACCAGACAGCTGATGGACCTCTTCCTGCCCTCCTTGGCCGTCATGTTGAACACACTCTTCACCTACAAAACAACAATAGGTGAGGGATAACAAGATGGATGCCAAAACCATCTGACACGCAGCAGAGGACGGTTGCCTCTGTGGTTTAATGATGAGGTTATTGAGCCAACAGAGATCAGTGTGTTTGTGTTTGTGTGTGTGTTTGTGTGTTTTAACACTGTAAGTGATTGTTACAGTGAGTGAACGTGTGTGTGCTGTCAATCCGGACCAGAGCGCCTGTCCAAATTAAAGTGACTTCCATCGATCTGTTGGTAAACACAGCACACGGTCATTTATCTCTCACACACACACGCACATACGAGATGATGATCGACTATCTGCAATATGACTCTGAAAACACCAGGGGGCAGCATTGATACATCACAGGGTGAAGAACGAGCATGGGGTAAAGGTAGGGGATCGGGGGAAAGATGAGGTGAGAGCTGACAAGACAGAAATCGAGGAGATACAAAGGTCAGGAAGAAAAACAGGAGAAAAAAGAAAAGAGAAACAGGAGAAGAAAAATAAATAACATGAAAGGGTACAAATGGAAAGACTAGATAAAAGGGAGCAGAAGAAGAGATGAAAACGATGAAAACACAGATGTGGGAGGGGGAGAAAACAGAAGGGCTATGTGACAGTTGGTTGGGGAGGAGGAAGGAGGGAGGAGAAGGAAGATGAAAGCAAAAGGGAAGAATGGTGATGGGAAAGTGCGATGAGAAAAAAAAAGCTGAAAGGACTTATGGCCGCTTTAGACAGCAAAGTCCTAAACTTTATAATAAACTGTGCAAACACACACACACACAAACACACACATTAGCGTACAGAGCCAGGGTAAGCAAAGCTGCTGAACGTCACTGTGATAAATATAAGTAGCCAGTTACACTTATGAGCTAATTAAACTGAGTTAATTAAGATAATTAAAGCGCTGATTAAAAGTTATTTTTGTGCTATGCTTCTCTTCACATAATGTGTTATGAATAAAAACTGAATCTTTATGGTAGTCTTTAAGCATTTAATACTAATGCAAGGGCTTCATCTTTTGATATTTAGAGCAATATTAATCAGTTGGGGGCAGATCGTCGACACAAGCTCAACATTTTGACAGATTATGGCCTTTTCTGTTTACACATCCAGCTGATGCAAAGCAGCATTAAGCATCTATTTATAGTCTTTTTGACTAACGTCTGATGAGATCTCCCTTTAGCTCTGCTGCTAACATAGTTTACAAGTGACATTTTTGCAATTACTAAATCAATAGCTTCATATGTTCATATAATTTAAAACTATTCATCTATCAGTGCAGCTTCAAGCACAAAATATCTACATTATCTGCAAAACTGACAGGTTATTTTGTTAGTTTTCAACGCTGAGCACGAGACAATATTTAAAGAAACACAGGCAGCTGAGACAGAAAATGAGGACTTGTATGAATCTACTGTGTTTGCTTAAGGCAGCTTTTCATGAAATGTCATCTTTGTGAAGTCGCCACTTCAGCGCTGCGGTTTAAATCTGTTGTGCTGTGTTGTGATCACTTTGCTGTGGCTGCGTGTGTCGGTGGGAGGGTTCGGTTTTTGTGCTTCTGCTATTTCGTTGATGTGGAAAAAACAAAACAAAAGCATCGTTTCTGAGGCTGCAGCTCGTGTTGGTGTACTACCGGATTCAGCTCCATTGTAAGATGTTGTGTTTTCACCTGACAGCACGTCTATACTTCTATACAAACACAGGGACATCTAGTGTGTGTTTACAGTGAGCTGAGGAGACGAGTGAGGCGGTGATAATACATTCAGTAATATCCATCATCAAATATTTATTTATTCTGTAGAAAAGATATGAAAGACTTTTATTACTTTGGAGATCTGATACTCATACAGTCAGTATGTGTGTGTGCTTCTTCTGTTTGCTTCATAGTGAGGACCTGAATGAGTTTTTATCTAGCTGAGTGAGGACATTTTTGCTAAAGAGGATGGGGAAAGCAGAATTTTAATAAGACTCCCTAAGTATAGAGGTGCAAGTGTTTTTGAGTGTGTGTGTGTGTGTGTGTGTGTGTGAAAGGAAAAAGGCAAAATATGTAAAACAAAACTAAGAAAAACAGACAGAGAAGAGCCAAAGAGAAAATGTGTGAAAGAAACAGACAAAAACATGTGAATGACGGAGGAATGAAAGCATGTGGAACTGAATGGGCAGAACAAGAGTTGGAGAATTTGAAAAATAAAATCTTTTTTAAACAGGAAATAAAAGAAAAAAACATCAAGCACTGAAACGTCCATTTTACACTCCGACAATAAAAGCAATAAATAAAAAAGGCAAAATCAAAAGCGAAAAAGATCAGATGTGCAAATTGAAGCCTCCGTCGTCTCCCTACTGGGCACAAAACTTCTGCCACATTCAATTTACAGCTAATTTTTTTTCCTGCAGTCCACTGTTTGATAACAGGCACATTTTACTCTTTCAATAGTCTCTGCCTAAGAAAGTTTCTCTCTAATGGACAATTAAGTAGGAAGATATAACAGAACATTAACATCCTTATTTTGAACTGAATGAATGAATGCATAAAAAACTTTCCTACAACTTTGACTTTCAAAGTGACTTCAAACACCATAAAAATAAATGTGCTAATGTCTCGTCTTGTGGACAAAAAGGACACCTCCCTCTGTGGTTTGGATCCAGGTGTGCTATATGCCTGTCTGTATCTTCACCGTTTTGCGTTTTTTTGGCTTTGGGCAGAGTGCGCAGGGACCAAAATCAGCCTTTCAGGGACTTATCTGGGTCAAAAAACACAGTTCACCTCGACATTTCGTCCCCGCCAGAGAGCGTAAGTGACAGAACAGTGTTGAATTTCAGCTGAGGGAACTTCAAAGTCAAGATCTGCCTTCAGCTTCACCAGTTATGTAACACACATTTCAGCAAAGGATTTATAATTTGACTGCAGGGCCACAGCGGAAGGATTGGGGTCAGGGTGGAGGCAAACACCGAAACACTGAAAACACAACCCTTCAGGACACACACACACACACACACAGATACATACAAAGTCCTTTCTCTGACTTATACAAGCATGCATACATGAGATAATACAGCAGTTACTAGGTGTTATTGTAGCTGAAGAGCAAAACACGTCTAACACTCCAACGTTCTGCTTCTCTGCTGTGGCTGCAGGCTGGCGAGAAGGAGGGCAACAAATCCTCACATGCTGTCGAGTGTGAGCATTCGTGCACATGTGTAGCTGAGGATAAGGAAACTCTCTGCAGAGATCCACACCAGATGGGATCTCGCGTGGTGAATAAAAATTCAACAGGCTATTAATTCTCCTGTTTCAGCGTGACTTGTGGCTTCTTACAGTCAGCTATCATGAGGAGCATGTGTAAAAATCTCCAGTGATGCTCTGCTTTTGGCTTTTTATTCCTCATTTTCTGTGGAGATGCAGCAGTTTTGGCCGAGCGTTTGCAACAAGGGCAGATGGGCCGAGCTGTTCTTCTGCCGGATGAGTGGCAGCATGGCGGTGGGAGGATGCTTTTAGCTTGCTCTCACTTCTGTTTCATCTCTTATTTTTCTCAATCTGTTGCTGTGCGTCTCCCTCTCAGTGTCTGTCTGCACGCCGCAGTGCAGGGGAGGAGTTTTCACCACATGGAAGCAGAAGCTGCTGCGAGAGCACAAACCTCCGCCGACGCTTCACATTTCTCAGACTTTTTACTTGAATTTTTATAACAGACATCTTGACTCTACGCTACTTGTGACAGCGAATAGTCTGCAGAGTTTATTTACTCCTGCAAAACTGAGAAGATTTCTTCCATATGGTGCTGCGAAGTACAAATCCTACTTGCAGAATTACATATTATATAATCAAATCCATTTAAGCTGTACTTAATGTCATGCCTTAAAGCCTATTTATTCTCATAACCTGCACCTGTTAAAAGTTTATGTCTTTATGCTGATAATGTTCTCTGTTTAAAGTTTATACAGCTGGACTCTGTTTTCAAGCTGTGTGATGCAACTTTAAACTTACTTCAATAGTTGAATGGTGATTTGTACTGCAAAGCACTTAAAGTGGTCAAAAGACTAGAAAAGTGCTTTATAAATGCAGTTCATTTACTATTTCCATTTACACAGATCTGTGATCCGCTGCCATCAGATATGATTCACAGTGTGAGAGAAAGAAAAATATATTTTGTGTCAGTGTGTGTTGGTTCAAACGACAAGACGAACTGCCGTCAAGAGGAAGATTATTATGAGCACTGAGCAGAAAAACAACCAGCCTGTTGACTCAGAAAAATTATTCATGCAAATGACTCAGAAGTGCTTGTGCGAGTTATTGTGCGAGTAAACAAGAGGAAGTGAGACAAAAATACATTTAAATGACGTGAATTTGTCTTTTTTACTTTTCCCACATGGTGTCTGAACAATGAGGGAACAGTTATAAGTTTTAATAACAACAAAACTTCTCAAAATCAGATTAGATTTCTTATATTTATTTAAAGCTGCTGTGTTTGTCGGCAAATTTAGAGTCATAACTGAATATCTAGAGCTCCTCTGATAATTTCAACAGCTCAACATTGTTTTCATTAAAACATCTTTATTGTAACCTAAAATGTTTTACTTCTGTGTCAAAATGCATCTACATCTGCACACCAACATTAAAACCTAATGTTTAAAGTAATGTTTTTTTTTAAAAAAGTGAGTTTCACTTTGGATATTAGTTTCTGTACGTGCCTCGCTGAGCTCCATTTGCCTGTTAAAACACAACATTTAATCCAATTGAAAGTTTTTTAGCAAAGCTGATCTCATCTGGTCCGCTGTCTGTTTACTTTTAGCAAAACTTTCAAGGTTGTTGACTTCAGGGAGAGTTTAAAAAAAAAAAAAAAAGGGAAAGAAAAAAAGAGAAAAACCCCTGTTCTGACACTGACAACGCTCCATCTCTGTTAATGAAATCACTGAGTCCTGTCCAAGTGGCTGCTGTACCTGGAAAGTGGCCATGAACATCATTTTTCTCTGTGTCGCTCTAACTCTCCCCTCATTCTCTTTTCTTAGCCGTTAGCTCTGCTCTCAGTCATCCTCTGCTCCCCTTTTCATCTCTCTAAAGCTCCGGCAGATTGCATTTTTTTTACTGAAACCGTGCCAGAGACACTTTTTGAGGATGAAGCTTGTAATGTTATTGTACTAGATTAAATGGCACATCATAGATCTTTGGTACCTCAGATTTTAGAAGTAAATATCCGAGTCAACACAGTTAATGTGGAGCATTTTTGGAGCATTTATTTTATGGCTGGATATCAGACTCGTGTTGTTTGTAATCCAATTGCACAGTGAAGTTTCCGTGGCAACTAATTTTGAAAAAAACTGTCACATTCAAAAAGCTGGCGTCTAATGTCTGGCAAGACTCATTAAAAGACTGAAAACCCTTTTATTTTTTTCAAATTTTGACTTAATGTTGTTTTTTAAATACTTGCCACACTGAAGCAGAAACTTTAAATTTTCTGTTGACTTTGGCGACCCCTGTGGACAAAAGAGGTAGTGTGTTCACCGCCTCCTGTCGTATATATCTTAATCTGGCAAGCATGCACTTATGATGGAAGCAAATAAAAGAAAGACACAGCGAATTTATGACAATATTTATCCTTTTTAAGCTGAGGTATTATTGGTTTTATTGTATGTATTTCTATGCACGATTAATAACTGAAATATGACAATGGTCAGACAATAAACTATTTTGGCAAAGATTCCTTTCATTTACCTAATTACATACAATCCTACTGCTAACAGATTTGGGTTTATATTAGGTTTTGAATTTTTATTTAGCTGATCTAATAAATATCATTAATATTATTAAAGCAGGTATCAGCTTATTGTTATTGTTGATAACACGTAACACTCTGTATCAGTCTTGCTCTTTGGGTAACCTTTCTCCTCTCTATTTTCCTTCACCTTTCTGTTTTGACATCTGAACTCTCTCACAACTTTTCCTGTGCCCCTCTCAGTTTTTTTTTTTTTTTAATATCTTTCCCTCTTCCTCCAGCCTCCTCTGTCACCCTCCTCCTCCTCCTCCTCCTCCTCCTCCTCCTGTTGGATGTACTCACTAATGGCATGCCGGCGTCATCGTCCTTGGGAGACAAGCCTTTTATTCCAGTAAGCCTTTTCATTTCATTAGGCCTGAATTTATAGTGGCGCTCACACACACACAGAAACACACACACACACACAGACAAACACACACACATAGAGGATATATTTATAGAGGGAGATGGCACCATAAAAGTGTCCGTCAGTTTCCAGGGGGAAGCCTAATGTCTGTGACACCACTCTTAATTATGCAGGCAGGAAGGCTGGGGAAGACTATTAATGTGACACACATGCACACACACACACTTAATCTGAGGATGTGTGTGTGTGGATACTGTGTGACAGGGAATTTAAGTTCAGAATGTGCGTTTAACCAAACTTGTATGGGTATTCCTGTGCAAGTTAATGTGTGTGTGCGGCACATGCACATGAGTACTCCTGCACAGAACTATGGTGTGTGTGTGTGTGTGTGTGTGTGCGTGTGTGTGTGTGTATTCGATGTGCGTGTGTGTGACCTTGGTGCATTATCCCCATTAGTTTAGTTGGGTCCATTAGTGCTAATTGAATTAAGGTAAAAAACAGAACGACAGACAGGGAATCTAAATGAACTGAGTCTGTCCATATCTTATCTCACACACACACACACACACACACACACTTAGACACACTTAGACACACACAGTAGCTTTGTATTTAATCTTTTCCAGTTAGGGACGGCAGCCTGTTGGTTTCAGTGTGTTAGGGAAGGTTTTACTGCTCTGCCAGTGTTTCAGTTTGTTGCAACACATTAACATTTTTCAGCACAGCTCTTTTAAATTCTAATAAGCTCTACAGAGTTTTGTCCTTCAAAAAAAAGATTTTTCTCTAAATGAAGCATCTCAAGTGTATTACTTATTGCCGTGGTGACAGAAAGCCCCTGAAGTCAGCAGAGCTTTAGGATTGATGAAAGTTTGTTATTGCTTTCCATCAAACGCAGATGCCAATGTGACTTTTTAGAAATTACACTACTTGGCCTCAGTAAGTGCTGAAAATTCAGGTCAAAAGTGAACGTTTTAATAAGCATCTTATCTCCCCACACTGCGGCCGCAAAATGACATAAAATTTAATGCTCAACTGCAGCCACCCTTGCTCAGCAAATTTGCCTCCATGTGCACACGCCACACTGGATTTTACACCACTTTGACTCTCCTGAAAAAAGCAGCCACCTCTGAGGTTTTCTGCATCATTATTCTGCACGGTCTAATTTATTTAGAGCACTGACGGGCTTCAACGAAGGGCTGCAACCTGGTAATAATACAGACAGTGTTGGCTGAAGGGCCGGCTGGACTTATCACCTCATAAAGCCAGACTCATGTATGTAGTGAAGACTTTTAGGGATTTAATAAAGGATGTTCAGCTCAGTTTTTAGCAAAAATGAACATCGCTACACTAATCTGTATGATTCCAGTGAATACTTTTCAGTAAGAAAAATGCCATCTTTGCTGCGAGACCATTTACAGTGATATAGACATGAGTTATTAGGGAAATAAATAAAAGAATAAAACTTAAGAAATACATAAATGTAGATCTAAATAAAACCTGTCATTCAGTGAGTAAAACTACTAATAGTTAAACAATGTTGACCAACATTTAGAAAAGCTGCTAATAATCCACACATCTCTGTTTGTGCTTTGCTTAGTCAGCATAAAAAAGGGACACCCACCTCGATGACACGTGAATCAAAGTCCTCGTAGGTTTCTGTGCAGAGACGGGGGAAAGAAAAGAAGATGCTCAGATAAAGAAAAGCTTTGACACACAAACACATTTTGGCACAAGCACACAAAAGTCGCGCAGACACTTTAAACAGATTAAACCAGGCTCCTGCTAGCGTAACAAATACCCAGAAGCCCTTGCAGCAGTGTAACGAGTTGACACTTTTCATTGTCAGTGACCTGTGAAGGATGTTACTCTCCCAACAGCAGCCTGTTCACTTCGAACCAATTAACAACAAACAAAAGAGAGCTGACTCCAAGGCTCAGAGGAGAAAACACACACATTCTCACACACACACACACTCTCACACACACACAACTCTCAACTGGGACACCATCTGTAAGAAGCTAAACCTGATCAGAGAGAAGCAACCTAGTTACAGCTCTCTGAACATGACACGCACCGGTCCCGGTGTGTGTTTTTATGTGCCAGTGACAGCGACAGACAGAGCGTGTTTGTTTAAAAGAAACTGTTTGTACATGTCAGAGAGAGCGTCAGTGTGTTTCACGGTGCGAGAGCCGGTTAGCATGGTAACAACAGAGAGGAGATATCAAAAAGGAAAAAAAAAATAATAAGAGACAAAGAAAGCCGAGGAGGATGTGAAAGAAACAGCGAGAGAAAGGAGGCAGAGGCGAGAAAATGTGCCTGGCGACGACGGAGCTTCATCCTTCATCAGTCGGTAGTTTGAGGCAAATGGTCTAAACTCAATTCCAGCAGCAAAGCCTGAACATGTAATGAGGCTGGGAACAGGAGGCCCCCCAGCTCCATCAGTAAATCAGGTGGATTTCACCAGCTGTGTTTCTCTGGGTTAGCATTAATGAAGAGTTGATCAGCTTGTGGATTTATTGGCTCCACAGACTGAAGACTGTACATTACACTCAACTTTCAACCTACAGCCCCGATATGAACCGATATGAACCCTCCTGATACTGGATGAAGCTCTGAAACCCTGATAAGTTATATTGATGTCGGTCTTAATCATCCCCAAGCGGGAACTGGTTGAAAAGCTGACAGTTAATTAAAGAACAATAATTAAAGCGACTAAAGGAGGCAGATATATTAACATTCAACAGCAGGAAAAACACACATGTAAATGATGGTGTTATTAAAGGCTGCATTCCATTTAGATGTGACAGAGAAGCAGTGCTGTGCATGCGTGAAGGAAGCCGTTACACTGGCTGCTTTTTATGGGGCCCCATATAAACATTTATACAGATATGAAAAGTGTGAGATGGAGAAAAAGAGGTCTGGGGGATAAAGATTGAACGTGTGATGGAGAAAAAAAAGAAGCATGAAATAGAGTGAACATGGAGAGAGAGAGAGAGAGAGATGTCTCTCTAAATTAGGAAAGTGTCCCACTTGACACTTTTGTCACACTTTTATCTTAATTAGTCCTAATGGGCCACCATACTGGCTTGTCACTCTCTTTCTCTGTCACACTCAGAGCAGCCTGCACCCTGAATTATCCCCCTGCTGCTTCATCCATCATTTTCCCTTTTCATCTCTTCAGTCATCTGCAGCTGGACTGCAGCAGCATCTTGACAGCAATGCACAAGGTTTACACATCTGCACAGTGTGAATATTTACCTCCATTGGGTCCAGGGTCAGGGGGGCCCAGGCTGATGCCCCCCCATGAGTTTCCTGTCCATCCTCTTTCCCTCTTAACCTTCATCTTCCTCCTCCTCTCCCACTCATCCCTCTGACGCGCTGCAGAAAGACACAAGAAACACAACATAAGCATCAAAGGTGCTATATGACATTATTAAATTATCTATGTTTTTGCGTTAGATGAATGAGATCACAATGGAGGAAAATTTGCAGCCTCTATCTCAAAATCAAAGGTTCAAGGTTACCTAGTTCAGCTTGCACCTCCTGCTGCTCAGACTCGCCTCTCCGACTCATCGTTCGCACAGTCCCGTCCTTTAAGATCGGAGCGTTCAGACCAGGCCACAGAAACCCACCGCGACCTGCGAGGGAACAATCCAAACAATCAGGAAAATAAAGAACACAAGAGAGGAGGAGAAAAATATATGGAGCAGCTTACTTTCAAATTCGTATTTCTGATTATAGAACAACCCAGTGAAGAACAGAAGAAGCTGACGTTAAAATGCTGAAGTTGCTGTTAAAAAAAAGTCGGATTGCAACCATTTGCAAATGAACTGTTCGCCGATGACGGTTTTGCAAAGTGTCCCAAGCTCATGCAGTATAATCCTTTAAACAGTCGTGTACACAAAGTGTTGAACATTTCTCTATGTTTGCTTGTGAAAGACTGTCTACATATTTAAGAGAATATATAGAGATTAAAACTAGCAGTTAGTACATTACTTTTTGCTTAAATTACCTCAAAAGTTCAGTTATTGCTAAAACTTAGTGCATTAGTCTTAAAAACCTTGACTCAGAATGGATAAATCTGAGCAACAAGATGCATCATACAATTAGTTTAACTTAGATTATTTAAGACTTTTCCCTCTTAAAAGAGCAATAGTTTATTCAAACATCCAGTAAAGTGAAAGCAAAGGGGAGAAGAGACGAGCACTAATAGACACTGAGACTGAATGAAGACTCATCGTTCCTCTTAAAGGATGTGAAAAAGGGAAAAAGAGACAGAGTCAATGACGGCTGATTCCTCTAAACAGAACAGCGGTGTTATACATTTTTTACATTAACTTATGAACATTCTAGTTTTTGAGATTTTCCAACACAACTGCACCCAGGAAGCTCAAAACAGACGTCTGGGGGGACTCAAAGGACAGACAGACACCTGACAGAAGATGTCTCACCTTCTCCGATCCTCTGCCCTCGGTTCAGGTCTTTCTTCATTTTGCGTTTGGTCCTCTTCCCTCGGCCCTTCCTGGCTCCAGCACCCGACTCAGCAAGCACACCTTTCCACAGCTCATCAGCAGTCACTGTAACAAACACACACACACAAACACACACATACACATGAACATAAGAAGATTGCAGCACTAAAATCTTTTAAATGTTCAAAAATTTATATATGAAAAGAAAACACAGAGGAAAAGGATCTGAGACATCAGATAATGATAAAAGACGCATAATAAAAGACACATGCACTTCATCAGCAAATATTGCTGAACTATGTCATAAATAAACATGATTAATTAAAAAACATTGGAAATAAAGTGAAAAATACACATCAAAACAGTCAAAACAATGTGTGCAATCTGGTCATCATTTCAATAAATAAGATGCACATGTTGTTGCACATGTTGCAGATTTTTTTTGCAGGAATGTGCAAAATATTAAAACCAAAACTCCTCTGAGAATATTTAAAGAGTCCGAATCCAGATAGAGAATCAATTGAACATGACAGGCCTGAAAGAGTGTTTGACAGTGTGTGTTTGTGTGTGTGTCTGTATTCCTGTGATCACAATGCAGACACGTTGACAGACACAAAACATTTAATTGTCAAAGAAATGCTCAGGCAGTGACGGTAAATAAATATAATAAAAATAAAAGAGGGGAGTTATGGAGCCGCTGAGTAAGCGAGGTAGAGACAGACTGAAATATGCCAATTAAATACACCGTCATCAAACCGACATGCTGTCTAAACAAACCTTGCTAACATGCACCTGCATCCGCTGATGGGAAAATCAGTTTACCCATCCACCAGAGAGCCAAAAGAGAGTGAACATATTTCATCCATATGTGATTATTAGATATCTTATCTTAAAGCCATGAAAACCATGAAAACCAGACTCAAAAGTGATCAGAAGTACAAGGGCAGAGGTGTCACACATACTTCTGGCCAAATAATGATATTATTGAAAAGGCAGAAAAAACAAAAAGTGTATGTGACAACACAGTGTTTTGTAGGGGTTTTGGAAACTGTAATTTGTCAGATTTCTTCAAATGTAAACATGTTTTTATCAAATTTTAGGCATGTCCTGTCTGATTAGATCAGTTGGAAAACCACCAATTTTAAGTAAACCAAAGGTATTTTAGCTAATGAGCGAGTGTGTGCTGTTGTATTAACCCGTGCTAACCACACAAGCTTTTGTAAATTAAAGTGGTTGTAGTGGGTTAATTTGGTCTTAATGTGATAAGTTATGATGTTGGAGCTCCACAATAGGGATGAGGGATTTTGAAAATGACCTCTCCTTATACTTACACTTGTTAAAAAAGCTGCTGTGTCTGGTTTGCTGCAGCGTCGTTGCAGGGACCAGTGGAAGTGAAGAGTTTCTTTGTAGGGAAGCAGCTGAGGCTCGAAGTGCCACCTGTGGTACCTGAAAGGCTGCACCTATGGTACGGAGTGATGCTGCACCTAAAAGAGAGAGACATCCACCAAATGAAAGAGCGATGTATCAAAATAAAAGTTTCCAACGTTTCCAAAATTTTACCAAGTAGGTAAACACAAGACACAGACATTCAATGATGGACTGACACTCAGAAAACACCTGACTTGACATTAATAAATTAGCAAACATCAGGTTTGACCAATTTAATGGTCTACAATAAATAGTCAAGTGCATTTTAAATATGCTGAATTAAACCATGGATTCAATCATTGCATAACTAATCTCTGAATTGTGTTTATTAGAGGCGTTTAAATCTGTTAATATGCAGGTCGACAATAAATTGAAACTTGAAACAATTCTTATTGAATTTAGGGGATAATACATGTTCATCATTTCAGGGCTTCTTGGTGACCATTTCTAGGAGCTGATTTACAGTAAACAAGACAGACACCGACAGTCACGTTTCTAAAATGTTCATGTTTCAGACCTTTATGCCGTAAATTACAACAATACTTTAACGATTTAAGAAAAAAGGGCCTTATCTCACACGAGAACACCCGCGCTTACACACAGACATAATGTCGGTACGCTTCACTTGTAAACCTCAGAAAATTTAAATACCTTACGTTATACTGAACAGTTTACTGAACGTGTCTCTGACTGCACTGAAATTGATGCTTTTTTGTTTTCTTTAACTGCCCAAATTTGACAGCCCTGCAAGGACGACAGGCTTGTCCGGGGTCAGTAAACACAACAGAGCACAACGAAAAAGTCATATAGATAACAAAAAACATAGATATAAAAGTAAATATATACATTGAACTGTTTTAAATAAGCTGTTGAGGATAAAAAAGAGAAATAATTCACCTCCGATAGAGCAGCGGAGGGCGAAGCACACCCGTATGGACGCCGCCATGTTGGAATTATGAAGGGTCCTTCACAGAAAAACATGGCGTCTGGAAGATGCCTGTCGAAAATAGCAAAATACAGTGTCAAGTGTTTTTTTTTTATCCTAAATAAATAAATAGCCAAACAAATAAATATATAGACGATTAAATCAGGATTTTTTGCGTCGTTTGTCAATTATATTTTTCTTGTTTAGTCTTGTCCCATTAGAAAAGAAAATATTACCTTTGTTGGTAAATGGTATCTTACAGAACATGTTTGAAAAAGGTTAGTTAAAGGAGAAAGACAGGACTAACAGCAGCCTAAAAAAGACCGAAAAAAACAACTATTTTTTCAATAAAATACAGCACAAAAACATAACAGGCTTAATGTAGCGCAGAGAATATATTATAAGCAATATTTTACATTTAAAACTAAAAATCAAGACAGGACCCTTTTGAATTAAACATGATTTATCATGTCAAACTCATTGTGAACCTTTTGCATTTTATTAATATAACAGAACTGACTAGAATGAAAATGACAAACTGTAAAAACACAACATGACATGTATCCTTCCCAACCTTCTTCCTCTGCTCATCCACTCCTCCTCCGTCATTTTCATTAATTTTCTCCTCCTTATTCTCATTTCCTGTTAAGCAACACAGAACATCACCTCCTGTTCCTCGCTAAAACACTGCAGCTGTTACTGCTGGCACCGTCTCACTTGAATGAGGATCAATGGCACACTCACACACACACTCACACACACAAACACACACACACAAGCACACGTCATTTTCCCTCTGTACCTCTGTTGCATTTACTATTTATATTTCTCCACTTTACATTGATTTTGTTGGTGGGATTTGATTATGTTAATTTCTTAAATTGGACCATCTTTGCTGCTTCTTAAACAGTGTTTGAAAGCACGATGAGTTACATCATTTGTATGAAAACGCTGTGAATAATTTCAACATGAATGATATGTTTGTGCCTTTTCTGATGAGCTCTCAGATCCGGGAGGAGGAAAATCAAAGGAAACACAAATTAAGATTTTTTCCAGGAGGCCGTCTGTTGATGGGCTGCATATATACAAAACCACAGAGCGTTGGTTTTTCCCATTTCTTCTGATATTAATTATCATATCAAGATGAGAGGAAACTAGATGATTATAACGTTGGAGAAAATGGAGGAAAGTGGCAGGAAAAAGGTGATGTAGATTTAAAAGAGATGGAGGAGAGACAGGAAGAAGGTATAAGAGGGAGGTGAAGGAAGAGTGTGAGGGAATTAAATGGTGTTTACAGCTGTAATTGATAGATGAGAAAGTTTATGTCAATTATCCACACAGCATAAATGACACTGAAAATATAGAAAATATAGAAAATATCAAACCATTGGATAAAACACTTATCTTCTTGGTTTAAGAAGTTAGCAAGGAATGTCTTATTTGCATAAAGGTCTCTGTGTATTATGCATTTTGATTTTTTGTATTTTCCATTCTATTACTTTAGATTCACTGTTATTGTCATTGCACAGTGTTGGTACTGAAACAAGAAAAAATCAGTGTAACACTTTTCCAGATGCGTAGAAAGCAGCAAAATGCAGATTACTATATAAAATAAACAGTAAGGGGTAGACATGAAAATGCTAAAATACAGTATGAACAGCGTAGCATGAATAGGATAAAACATATAAAGCATGAGGAACAGGATGAACATTGCACATGTAAGTGCAAGGATACAGAATAAATAGTTCATTTAATGTAAGATGATTCATTTAATGTAAGATGATTCATTGTAAATATTAAATTTTGTTTTTTCAAGGTAACCTCAGAAAAAACAATCAGGTTATGGGAAATGTATTATTATAAGTACGATATAACTAGAACGATCAAGGCCTTAAAATAAGATTTAACTCAGTGTCTCTGTGCAAACAGGACCTCAAGATTTGATTAGGTAATAATACAGATGTTGCCAGATGTCCCTCATCAATTTAGTACTGTAATTCAGTGGTGCATGCAGTTTTGCCAGGCTAATTTCCAAGTCATGTAATTACCTCGAATGAATTGCAACAAAGTGAACCTGCAGTCCTTGTGGCCCTCGGGGCTCTGGGACAGTTGCCCAGTTTGACCAGGTGCTAATCCAGCCATGAATGTTTAACTCATGACTGAATAAACCTGAAGCAAATCAATTCTCTTCTCTCTGCAAATGTATCTTATTCTTCTACAGTAAGTGTTTTCTGTTAATATCCAGAAACCATGTGTGCATCTTAACAGAAAATCAGAAAGTGGTGATATTTAATAAACTTAACACAGAGAGACAAGTCTTCTGCACGGCTTTGTGTTCATATGTGTCTGGTGACTGCTCACACACACACACACACACACACACACAGCTGTCTCTGAGCATATGCAGCATGCCACCAATCAGCACCTCTAGCCTTTGGACATTATTGCTCCAGCGACTGGTGATTATCCACCGTATGCATCTCAATTTCTTCTTATTCAAGATAATTTCCTAAATATTAAAGTCCCTTTTACCAATACAGAGAAGAGCTGCAATCAAAAACATGCTGAAGAGAGAAAGAACAGCAGCCCAGCTGTGTGACAGCAGGAGGTGGGTGTTGCTGTTTAAAAGAATCAGTGCTTTTCCTGAAGTAACTTTTCTCTAAAATAATTGCCCCATAATGACAGCTTCATCCAGGGTTTTCTGTAGAAGAGTGAGTCACTTTTCTTGGCTTTGTGCAGCGGCGAGCGGAGGAGTGAAGAGTGGTGAAATATGTTTTTTTGAGGTAAACAGAGCGGTGCTGCCGGAGTTCACTGCCACTCTAATCAATGTAAAAGAAGTTTGTCTTGCAGTTTTCCAAGAAAATGTTGCTGATGCGGTTTGCTTTCTGTACTGTCTGTGTGGTCTGTTTCAAGCCAGATGGGTGAACTGTTTGTCTGTTGGACTGAATAATACACTTTATCGAACAGAAATGTCAATTTAGAGAAGTTATTCTGCGCATCCAGGTGCAAAGTCAGTAAATATTGTACACAGACGCTGTTAAGTGACAGACATGAGTCACTTTAAAGGAAATAAATCACATGAATGTGTGGCAACTACATGAGACAATAGCTTGTCCTTGATTAAAGGTAAAAGGTACGAACCTGTGTGCACTAATAAGACGTCAGGCGGAGTCTTCAGCCTCTGTGAGGCTTCACTTGGTGCTTTGAGCTCAATCAATCAGACTTTATTTTTAAAGCGTATCCCTCAACGCGCCTCCACCAACACCACCACCACACATACACACACATACACACACAAACACACACACACACACACACTCTTTCAGCAGCCCTATCCACGCACATTGCAATAAACGACCATGCTATAAATAAGAGACTCCATAAAAACAGAGACTGTGGACATGTTAGCATAAATCTCATAAATATGCAATAGGGAAACAGCAGAGGCAGGATGAAAAATGCTAATGTTAGCATTCTAACATGTGTCCATTGATAATATAACATGTTTATGATAAGCAGGTAAAATGTTTACCTTGTTCTGTATCTTGGCTCAGCATGTTAGCATGCTAAAATTCACTGATTTGCTCCAGACAGTTGAGGCTGGTGGGATTTTCATTGATTTTGCGGTACTTTGATAACATGATCGGTCAAATAACATTTTGAAAGCCTGATGGTGGCGCTAGATGATGTGAAAACACATTTAACAAAGTGATGAAAATTCATCCTGATGGAGGTTTGAATGTCTGTAGCAATGTGTTTATATGTATGTTTGGCAACTGTGATGCAGCAGACTCATATGTGATTTAATGTTTACAATCCTTATGACTGTAAATGCATAATTTATAGTTAACAAATGAGATATTTTTATTAAAAGTTGTGGCCACAACATAAACCTATGTAAAATTATCCCGAGAGCAACTGTGTTTCTAATTTAAGCAACAATAAGTTCATTAAAGACCAAGTCTGTACAGGTAGTTTATATTGTTCTGACTGATCGCAGTTCAGTGTTTTGGTTAAAAGTGAACAAAGCTATGTGGTGATTTACTTTAAGTAACCAAAGTCCATGTCCTAAAAAGAATGATCCAGGGAAAGTTGTCCTTCCTGAACGGATGCAAGTAAACTAACAGAAGAGAGAAGGAGCCCACACAGTCCTGAGAAGAAGCCTAATCAAGCTAATCGAATAAAAAAACTCCTGTGTGGGCAAACGCTGGGTGTTTACGGGCATTAAAAGCAGTGATAAAAATACTGTCAGAACAAACAGCTCCTCACACTCTATTGTACAGCTGTTTGTGCTATTTTGTCACGAAATGAAGGAGGCAAGTTGGTCTTTAAATGCTGTTTTATTGTTGCCATAAAAAAACATTGTTCCCTTAGTCAGCAAATTTATACAAGTTTGAATCCCTCTCAGATAAAAATAGTAAATTAGGACAATGTGAAGCACGCATAAGATCCAGAATCACATTATACTTCGCTCACACTACGTTACACAATCTTACATTACACACAATACTCTTTCCATCTAAGAATGAAATCTCCCGGCTGGAAGTAAGACCTCATATCACATCTACCTGCTGAAGCGTAAGCTCTCTCCCCTCGACACACTCCACTGTGCTCTTATCTGAACTGTAAAAACATCACCTCCACCTCTCGTCTCAGCTCTCATTGGTTTTCTGCAGCACGTCCTTCTCTCACAAAAACAGTGGAGCCTCTGCAGCTCAGATAATACGATCTGTTGTCTCTGAACTGCAACTCTGACCCTTCGCTGCCTTGATTGTTTGCACTGTGGTGTTTGAACTCTTCTTCTCCTGGAAAGCTGCTCTGCACAACAGCACACATCTGTGTGTTTTCAGGTAATGGCATAGGCCAAAGTAATTACAATAAATTCTACTGGCCTCCTGCTTTTTATATAGCTACATTTTTTTAATAACCATACTTGTTACATTATGCAGGAAGCAAAAATATCTTTATTTTTTTAATTTATAAAGTTATAACGTTAGTTTTCAACATATCTGCGGTATATTTACTGCAACTGTTCCAGGTTTTTTACAGAAAATGAGGAGAAATGTTGTTCTACAGACCTGCTTGCAGCTCTGCAAAGCTAACAATGGTGGTGATTTCAGCCAAATATAACTGTCAGCATGATTACATGCCGAGAAACAGGACTTAACATAATGTTAAATTATAGAGTAAGTAATGATAAAATAAACAAGTAGGATACTGGCCCGTACAGCCGAGGTTAATCTGATATGCACACACACACACACACACACACACCATTTTTAACACTGAATCTATTTGACAGACTGTTGTCATGTGAACAGCTTGATGAAGAAGAAGGAGTAAAACAGAATGAGAGACAGAGGGAAGAAATCCTCCAATCTTCTGGCTTCTCCAGGTGGCTTTAGAGATTAAAGGTACACATCTATCACTCTGCCTGCCAAGGACTCTCTCTCTCTCTCCAGGCAGCGAGTCAGGAGTTGGACTGTGTGTTTGAACAGTGATTTTAGTCCAAGTGTGTGTGAGAAAGACAGAGAAAAAGAAAGAGAAAGAGTCTAAAATATAAATGCATTGTTCATAACACAAAAAAGAAGTAAGGTAAGCAAAGAAACAAACCAGAATTAAATGCATAAAATAAAAAGAAAAAAACAGTTTTAAACAAACAAAAGTTTAAAAACTGTTCAAGCAAACAAATCCAGGAAAATTTGATAATGCTGTTAATATCAGCAGTTTCATTAAATGTTGTTGATTTCTGGTCACCAAATATGTTTTTAATGTATTTTCAAAGCACCATGAATTCAGCAGAAATGGAAAAGTGACTCAGCAGATCAGACAAACAAAAGCAGCAGGAAATGGAAAGAGAGAGGCAGGTGGAGGATGAGTTGAAGGCTTCTCCCAGTGGAGTTGTCTTTAGGTCATCTTAACCTGACGTGGATCGATTTCCTAACTCCTCGTTGTCTCCTCTCTGACACCTCCTCTTCCTCTTCTGTCCTCTCGCAGGCGGGACATGACAGGAGGCGAGAGGAGGTGACAGCAGATCCGACTCTACCTGTTCAAACCAGTAATTGTCACCAAGTCCTTCTTGGCTTAGTTTTAATCTCCTTGTTTCAGCAGAAATTTGAGGGAAATAGTCCAAAGGGATCCTAACAAAAGATACTAAAGACAAACTTAAAGTTTTTTTAAGTGGCTGAATTTATCTGTTGCTTCTAGTTCCCATGTGAACATCATATCTAGATTAGAATTAAATGGGTTGTACTTCCATTGTGATGTGAACTGTATTTATTTTCCAGTACATAGTTTAGCCTGCAGCTGCTAACTCCTTCCATTTCTATGGTATTTGTAACTGCACTAATCAGATTATTATGTGTAAGGTTAACAAGGTTTTCCAAAGTGACAGCCAGTGACTTCACTGTTGTGGTTCAGAAAAAAAACTCATTGTGTGCTTCCTGCCAAAAAACCAAACTGCTGACCAACAATGGCACTGACTAGCTGGTGGACATAACAGAACATTTATTTGTTTAAGAGCAGCATATCGTCACTTGCCTTGAAGTGCAGCACAAAGAGCTGAAAGAAAATGATGAGACGATCTCGTCCCACTTCAGCTGATTTTACATTTTGTTCACCCTCCAGAAGGCAGCACTCGACTGCAGGAAGAACACACAGCAGAAGTGGGCAGTGAAGATTAAAATCGTCTCTGGTTGTTTGTAATTTTGCTGCAATGCAGGATGAAATAAAGAAGTGTTGGTTTAAAAGCACATAGTTTCTTTACTCAAGAAACACTGAGGGGGAAATAAAAAGAATAGACCGAAGCTGCTGTTAGCGTC
Organism: Acanthurus lineatus; assembly: GCA_029814665.1. Classification (NCBI taxonomy): domain Eukaryota; kingdom Metazoa; phylum Chordata; class Actinopteri; order Acanthuriformes; family Acanthuridae; genus Acanthurus; species Acanthurus lineatus. The sequence goes on from JAPZDV010000003.1 coordinate 19,690,349, forward strand.
ATGAAATGTGCTTCACAACCTCTATCTGAAGCTCCAGTTCACAAAAGATGATAATGCCAATGATGATACAGATTTGGACAAACAGCTACAAGCTTTCCCTCAGTTATCATGATTTCAGATGCTAACGGACACCAAAACAGAGCTAAAAGCATGCAGAGTGAATTTTAACAAGTACAGCTACTCTTTGTATGTCAGCTTCACAAATATACGTGGTCAATGTTGAATTTACAGCTGCCACAGACTGGCCAAAAAAACAACAACAACAACAAAAAAAACAACCAAAACAAGACAAAAACAAATTTCTGGTGACAAACTGCAGTGAATTAAACATAATGATCTAATATGAATTTCTCTCCTCCACTGAAAAAGCACCTGGGTCTGGTGTTTTTGTTAATTTCAGTGCAGAACAAAGCCGTTAGTCATTATTTGAAGTTAGGTTTCGATGCCAAACTGGGAGTAATTTGTTGTCTCCTCACAGAGTTGATGTTTGCAGAAATACAAAAAAAAGGGAAAAAAAGGCAAGTTTTGAAGCAACAACAATGAGAACAAAAGGCTTGTGGGGTTTTGAAAGGAAAAACTGTTTTAATTCCCCTTTCAAACACACTCTTCTGTGAATTGTAGAATTACTTTGTGTGTTTAGATTGTTTGTCTACCATTTTATTTTCCCCAGCTTTTGTGTGCTGCTGTTAATTTTAGATTTGCTTTTTTACAAAGTGCTGAAGGCAACAACTGCAGTTAACAAGTTAAACCATCTCCTCCTCTAAAACATCTAATTTTTCCTCTGAATTTGTTGTAGCTGAGTTAAAGTTTTTAAAAAAAAAGACTCAAAGTTTCTTACACAGAATGTAAATTATGCAGCAATTTCAGAGTCAGATGGAAAATGAAATGTGAAACACCATGTTGCACTAATTGCTGTCGAAGTTGTAGAACAAAGAGGAAACTGTAGTATAGTTGTGGAGAGACAGAGAAGGGTAATAGAGGGTAATAGGTGGAAAATTACAAGATAAACAAGAGGGCGGTTTATGGGAGGGATAAAATTGGAAGAAAAAAGAGACAAAAGGAATATAAAAGAGTGGAGATCAAATGAAAATGTAGAAAAAATGGAATACAATGAGGGATGAGAAGGGAGACAGAGGCACATAAAATCAGGATGAAGATATTAGAAAAGGAAAAAGAAGAGAAAATATAACCAAGAAGAACAGGTGCGAGTATAAGTAGGAAGGGAAAATGAAAAGTGGAGGTAAACTTAATAAAACAGGTGGAAAAAAAGAGGAAATAAAATATAAGATAAAGGGGGGTGGAGGTGGAGGTGGAGGGGCAGGTGGGAGAGACGTATAAATGCATGTATGTTCACAAAACAACAGCTGATTTAAATATTCATGCAGGTAAAACTACAGAGCTGTGCACCCATTTCACTTCTCCCCTTCACCCTCAATCTTTTAGCTTCTCTGTATAAAACATGACAGAAAACGTCTCCCTGAGGACCGACTGTCTCTTCTCTCCCTCCATTCCTCACCGCCGCAGACTGACATTCTCTGCAACAACTTGTGAAACAGCTACAGTAAAAACACAAGTAAAGGAAACTGGATTCATCCCCGGTATCACACACACAACCTCTTAACAGAAACTGAAGGGAAACTGACACTTACTGCAGCAAACATCAAAGAATGGCCCAGCTGCATCGCTGTAACTCCGATGCAATCAACTCAAAGAGACTGACGTTCGGTTTGGCACGCACTTAAAACTTCAAGCTGTAGCTCTTTTATTCTGGAGGAGGACTTAAAAAGTGAAGGCAAAATTCAAAGTAAGCTGCAGGGTTAAGTGGAGGAAGAGCCGGCTGTCACGGTTATGACGGTGCATTAAGAGACATCTTGTGTCAAATATGTGAAACAAAAACAGAGTAGAAACAGGTTCCTTTTCAAAACAAAGTATCTTGATGTCCTGCAACTTGTCCACATGGGATCTGTAATCACTTCACAGTATTAAAACAACTTTTAGATGGCAACACATCGGCCTGTGACTTGTGCAGTTTCTACATTATTCATAATAAACTCGGACAGCAGTTGTCAGTCTAAATAATGTCCAGCCATTTTGGTGCATAATGGTTTTTTTCTTTGTCAGTGTTTCTTTTTTGTGACAACCACATGCAGGAAAAATCCCAGAGCTGTAATGACACCCGGTATTTCACAAGCCAGTAACATGATGTCAATTCTGTGGAATAAAAGGAAAAAAAAGGCCTCTTTTTTTACCACCATTCAGGTGTCACAAGAGAGAAATCAATACTAGAAGCCATCCAGATATTATTTTCTGCTCTCTGGAAAAAAAAGCATCAGAAATTGTACTGCAATGACTTACAGCCATGACGCTGCAAAACCCAGAGCTGAATAGTTTCTGTATCAGATAAGAGTGTAACACTTCATCACAAAATCACTCCATGAATGCAAATACACATAACTGGATGATATTTAAGAGTGCAAGTCAACCAAAGGAGGATTTCCTCGGTAAGTAAATTCTGTGGATGCTGTGACTTGGTGACAGCAGGATTAACAGGCTGTGTGATGAAGATGTAATTGCAGTGGGAATCCATACAGGAGTGGTGGGTATTGAAAAAAAACCTTTCTGTTTCCAGGAGGAGCAGTCGGTGAAGGGAATTAAAAAGAGACGGGCAGAGGAAGAGGATGAAATAATGAAATCTTATGTACTTAGACACTGAGCTTGAGCGAGGAAGAGGAGGGAGGATGTGGAGAAAGGAAAAAAAAAGTGTAGGCTGGAGGAGGAAGAGAGCTGGACAGTAAAAAGAAACACAGGAGGCTGCCGACTGAGCGGAAATGAAAAACTACTGTTAGTGGAAGTGACAGAGGTACTTTGAAAGCAAGCGAGAAATGTGTAGATGTGTGTGTGTGTGTGTGTTTGTGTGTGTGCAAGTTGGTGTGCACCCAAGCCAGTATATGTCTTTATTTGACATGAACAAAGGAGATGGGAAGAAAATGGAAAGAAAGCAGAGGATAAAATGACTTTTAAATGGAAATTTGTGTGGTGTGGGTGGGAGACGGGAGGGAAACAAAAGAGGGAAATAAGGATTAAGGAGACATGAGACAAAGGAGATAGAAGAGGAAGTAAAAAAGAAAGGAAAGGAAATTTAAAGATTAGAAACTCCACAAAAGATAGAAATGATAAAAAAAGAGAGGAGAAGAATTAGGAAAGGTATAGAGGACAAAGGGAACAGTCATGAAAGAAAGAATCAAGAGCAAAAATGGGGATGAACATAGTGTGAGAGGTGCAGAGAAAAGTGGAGAGTGATGAAGAGAATGAGGGATTTGCAAAGAGAGGATAAGAGGGTCAAAAAATACAGGGATTGAGCAGTTTAAGGGGAAAAGGGGGATGAAGGCTTGAGAGTAAGGAGGATAAAAAGGAGAGAGGCATGAAGGAAACAAGGGAATTGTAAGGACATAAGTCTGTGAATCAGAGAACCAACAAAAGTCCTGATCACATGAAGAGAGACAGAAACTGATTACATGTCAATTAGAAGGATCTTTGAAAATGAAAACAACAGATGAGAGACGTGAGTAGATATAATTGACATTAAGAAATG